>APFE030922487.1:4591-43412 GCA_000404065.3 Pinus taeda
AGGACAAGTTCATGGCATTAAAAAACAGAGGCCTTCCTAGCTTGATGGAGCCCTCAGGAAGGCTACTTTCACATGAAAAATATGCCAAGAGGGTCAACACCTTTGCTGCTAATCAGATTGCAGAAACAGCCAGCACATCAGCAGAAACAGGGCCAGCATCAGGACATACCCTTTTCAACAGGGTGGAGAGCTTATTCTTCATTATGAATGAAATTACTCACTTGTTTGATGAGCCTCCCAATTTTTATAAGTATACAGAGGCAGATGAGACCATACAGTGAATTTTGAATCATCAATTGCCTACACAGGAAGTCTGGAATAGTTTGATACAATTACTACTAAACCAAAGCCAGTGATTATGTTTTTTCCTTTCGAAATATTTAAAATTGTCATACACAGGAAAATAAGGATATATCAGCATGTATGCAGAGAGAGGCTGAGCCAACTCAGCACAACCATTCGGCCACCACAGCAGCACTGGCAGTCACAGGTGACAGGGCCGAAAAGCTACAGAAGGACAGAGCTGTACAGACACGTCATTTAGCAGTTATAACAAAGCATTCAACCGACTCAGTGAGCTCCAAAGGTCAAAATCTTCTGACAGGAGTAAAAGAGCATTTATGTTATATTAAAGGCTGCAATAACTTCTTATCTACTATTTATGTACGAGTTAAAGAAGATATTTTATTTCTCAGATGACTCAATGCCTGAGATATTTTGTATGAAACACTTCTATATATTCCCCCTCGCATGAGTTAGCAGGGGTTGGATGTTGGATGTAATTGATATCTTTGATATAGTTCTTTTACTGTAAATTCTCAGAGAGGTAATACAAAGGCGGTGGAATTTCCAAAGCTCTGTGTTGTTTGAGGCATTGAGGTGTTTAACTGAATGTTACAGGATTCCTGCGTATTTCATGACACAATAAGTTTTCCTTACAACTCTTTGTTTATGTGTTTTATCATCTTTTCATATCTCTTATGTTCCTGTGCTTTACAGTTAATGGCAAAGAAAAAGAATAGTTCCAGGATTTAATCACTGATTAACCTGAACTCAATCTAAGCTATTATAAATGTTTTCTTCAGTTATAGTAAAGAAGGTGTAATTCTTAATTGCTACCCTTTTACGCTATATCTTTCACATGGATTATTGTTTCAGGAATTCAAGTTTTTCTCCTGAGGAATATATCTCTTTATCACACCCCAGCTTAGTGTAAAATTCTTAACTGCTTTTCACTGGTTGTTTACATTTAACCATCACAATTGCAAGTTTGTTTTATGAAATATTTAAATGGCCCTGTAACTCCAGCTGCTCAAACTCAAGATTTCAACAACCAGTAGCCACAGACTCCATTTCCCAATAGACTAACCATATCTGCAGATTTCCACTTTGAGTACAGAAAGACATCCTTCCAAACAAACATAAACCAAAACCCATACTTCATAACTAGCCTAAAATCTCCACAAAATAGAGACAAACCTTAAAGAGAGAGCCCTCTCTGATTACAGTTGGGCTAGAAGCTGTAATCCAAAGATTGGTTAGTGGTTACCCCGGCCGTATTCCCTTGGGAGTCAAAGGGAACAACCTGGGTGTTAACACCTTGCTTGTTGTTTGCTTACCTATTTCCTTCCTTTTCTTGCCTAATTTCTCCTCTTGGTTCTCTTTCTCTCTCTCTCTCTTCAAAACTAATTCCAAAGCCCAAACTGGCAAAAGATGTGAATTGGTTCTATGAAGCCTTTTTATTATTGATGTCTCTATTTTCTTCATTTTCCTTCATTTTTCCTCTAATTTCCCTCTCATGCAAATTTGTGTCTCTTCACCTTCCTTTTCTCCTATTTTCCTTTATTTCTCATAAATAACGTCAATTAATGCCTCTTTTCCTTTTCCAGTGCCTTTTAATAATTCCTTAGCCATTAATAAATTGAAAGTGATGCTCATTATAGTGCTTTACCGAACATTCAACTTGGAATACATGTCCTGTGACCTTGGTCTTATTTTACCTTTATTAAACTTTATTACATGAAATTTTAACACGGGGTTGCTACAAACCCCTCCCCTTTTGGGGAACACCGTCCTCAGTTTTCTATGACATATATGACCAGAAAATTTATGAAAACAAAACATACTACCTATGGAGATTTATAACATAGCTTGATGCAGTATTTACAATGAACAACTACTTCAAACCATGACTAATATGACAAAAATTACAATTATACCGGTTATTAGAGCTTTATAACACAACTCATTGTGGTATATACAACCACACATATATGCATACATATACCAAAACTCATCTGCTTGACTAAACAAATAATGAAGGATAAAAATCTCATATCTAATATGCCATATCCCATGTAGCTTCATCGAGCCTAAAGTGCTACCACTACACTTTACTTACTTGATTTCTCGGTTCTAGAGCATGAGTTGTTTCTTCTGCAATATGAATTGTGGTTCTGGATGGAATTCTCCCTCTAGTTCCACCTACGATATAGACCAATCAATCACGTGATCAACATCCTACACATATCTCTTTCGTAATGAAACATGGAAATCATCATGGACTTTCACTTTCAGAAGCAGTGCAATTCTGTAGGTTGATAGTCCAATCCTCTCAAGGATATCGAAAGGCCCACAATATTGACGTGCCATCTTGGCACATGATCCAATACTGAAGGATCTCCTATGTTGATGTTGATCTACATAACTCTTTTTCCTGTCCTGTGCTACCTTCAAATTTCTCTTAATAATTTTCATTTCTTGTTCCATCTCTGCCAACATATCCAATCTAATCAGCACCTTGTTCACTAGATCACTCCAGCTGATAGGAATATTAGAACTCCGCCCATAAAGAGCCTCAATAAACTCATTTTCAAGGACTCGTGATACCCATTTTTATATGCAAATTCTACTATTGGAAGATACTCTTCCCACTTCTGCTGCTGATGCATGACGTACAACATCAACATCTCCTCAAGAACCCTGTTAACCCTATTTTTCCGTCCATCTATCTACGGACAATAAGTTGTATTGAAATCCAGCTCTGTCCCCAAACCTGAAAACAACTCTTTCCAAAAACTAGAAGTGAACTTGGCATCTTTGTCAGATACAATCTTCTTAGGAACACCATGCAATCTCACTATCTCCCTGATGAAAATCTGAGCTACCACAACCATAATAGAATCATTTTACTTTGATTTCCTTAGAAAACTTGTAATCAATTAAATGGAAATTACCTCCCATTTCCACTCTGGAATCAGAAACGATTGTAATAAACCAATTGGATGCTTACACTCTACTTTTACCTGTTGAAAATCCAAACATTTCAGAACAAAATCAACCACCTCTTTCTTCAAATTTAGCCAATGATAAAACTTCTTAACTGTTGACAGTGTCTTTTGATATGACGAGTGACATTAATATAGTTTGAAATGAAACTCCATCAAGGTAATATTCTTTAGCTCACTTTTGTCTATCACATAAATCTTGTCCCTGAATTTGACCAAGCTATTTGTCGTGAGCTGCTACTCCTCATCCCTATTACCTTCATCCTGTTGTTGTAACCTATGCCTCTACTGTTGATAACTGTCATCATGTTGTCCTACCTATAAGATCCACTCCTAGAAATACATCCCACAAGAACTCATTGTTACAATGTCATTCACCTGCACTTTCCTACTAAGACATTTGCAACCCTATTCTTCTTTCCCTTGATGTACATGATATCGAAATCAAACTCACTGAGAGTATCCAGTCATATAGCTTGCTTGTCATTAAAATTAGGTTGATCAAACAAGTACCTCAGTCCACTATGATCACTCATTAGAATAAACTTCCTGCCAATAAGGTAATGTCTCCACATCTTCAAGGCATGAATGATAGTTACCAACTCAAGATCATGCATCACGTAATTATGCTCATGCTCATTCAACTTCCTTGACTCATATCATACCACATGTTATTCATGCATCAGGACTCCACCAAGTCCTCTCTTACGAGTGTTTTTACATACCACAAACTCTTTATTAGGATCTGCAATATTCAAGGCTGAAGCATTTGTGAGAAAATTCTTCAACAACTCAAAACTAGTTGCACACTCCTTAGTCCATTCAAACTTCTTCCATTTTTTTTGTAAATATGTAATAGGATAGGAAATCTGTGAGAAGTTCCTGATCAACCACCTATAGTACCCTACTAATCCCATGAACGAAGTAACCTCATTCACACTCCTAGGACTTTCCCACTCCATGATAACTTTGATCATTTATGGTTCCAACGCTATGCCTTCCTTGGAAACAACATGCCCCAAGTAATGAACTTATGTTTGAAAGAAATTGCACTTACTAAGCTTGGCATACAATTGATGCTCTCTCAACAATCTTAACATTATTTCTAGGTTCTCTACATGCTCTTCCTCATTCTTAGAATATATCAATATGCCATCAATGAATACTATCACAAAATTGTCTATATAAGGACACAACACATTATTCATCAAACACATGAAATTAGTTGGAGCATTAGTAAGACCAAATGAAACTACTACAAAATCATAATGCCCATGCCTGGTACAAAATATAGTTTTGTAGATGTCCTCTTATTTGATGTGTACATGATTATATCTTGATCTCAATTCAATCTTTAAGAACACTTTTGCTCACTTCAACTAATCAAACAAGTCATCAATCTGCAATAATGGGTACCTTTTCTTGATAGTTACCTTATTCAACTACCTGTAATCAATACATAACTTGAGAGTATCGTCCTTCTTCTTCACAAACAATATTGGTACACCCAAATATTACACACTTGGCTAATGTATCCTTTATCAAGCATTTCCTTAAGCTGCAACTTCCATTCCATTAATTCCGGAGTGATCATTTTATACAATGGCTTTGATATTGGTTCTACTCCTGGTATCAACTCAATAGGGAAGTCCACTTCCCTATGAGGTGGTAACTTTGAAATATCTACTGGAAACACATCTTGAAACTGCTAAATAATTGGATACCTCTTCAAGAATTCAACAACCTCAACATCCTTCCCTTTGTCACTGGAAATATGCATTGCAAAAAATACACACCCTTTCTTGCAACTGCGCTTTTCCTGCATAGTTGTAACCATTTTCACTGAGGTAGGCTTCTTATTTCCCTACAAAATTTTCTTCTCTCTATAGTCATCTAAGCACTCAAGAGCCTTCTCGTATCAATCTACCTTAGTCCTATGAAGGTAAAACCAATCCATACCTAATAGCATATTCTATGAACTCAAATGAATCACATTTAGATGCACTAATGTAGGCATACCCGGTTCAACTCAAATGCACAATTTCTCACCCAATGATGAACTTTTTTCTTAGTACATGTAGCCAACTACACCAACCAAGAATCTGCATGCACTTCTTTACTCAAGCCAAACTTATCCACTAGGTCAGGATTAACATAACAATAATTAGATCCAGGATCAATAAAAATGGAAACAACTTGATCACACATCTTACCTTCCATCTTATCAAATGTTGCATAAATTCGAGGAATGTTATGACCAACATCCCCAAATGTTTGCACCTTCTGAGCAATGTAGGTTTGAGGTCTACCGCCTTAGTATAATGAAAAAACCTTCTTACAATGATCCTTGCCACATATCCAATGTTGCAACGGTTCTTTGCCAATACCCTTATTCTGTTGCCCTCCAGGCTGAGATCCATGTCCCTTCTCTGTTGTATTGAACTTCTTGTAGGGAGCCACATTTTCTTTCTTACCTACAACCTGAGGTCTTTCCCACTTTGGAGGCCATTTTCCTTTGGTCTTGTCATTTCATTTCTAGTCACGATTAGGCTCAGTCTTACATTTCAACTGCTCAAAATAGTGTTTCAAGGACCATCATACTCAATCCTATCCTTGAATGCTAATGGCAGTCCACTAATTAAAGTTTGAACCTTCGTCTTCTCGTTCTTAAGATATGACACATACCTCAACAACTCTAAGCACTTAGTCATATACTCTTCGTCTATCATAGATCCCATCTTCAACTCATAAAACTCCTTAGCCTTACCATCATAGTATCTCTCTGATAAGTACTTCTTCCTTAAGAGTATTTTGAACTCATTCCAACTCAACTCCTTTGTCCTGATGCCTCTGACATGCTTCACATATTCCCACCATATGTCTACCTTTCCCTTAAGACTAAAAATAACTATCCTATCTTTCATGTTCTCTTTATAGTTATGTAGCTTAAAGAACTTATTCATCCCATGAAACCATGCTTTTGTATCTTCCATCTTATTCAACTCTCCATTGAAGGTGGGAGGCTTTTCTTTCTTGAACTCATTTGGCAAGCATCCCTTCTCACTTATACTATAAGGATGATAACGATAATGACCATGTTGTATATTTTATCCATCACTAGAATAGAACCCGTAACCACTACCTCTCATGTTAGGTGTGTCCATCCATCTACCAACTTTGACCTTGTCATCCCTATCCAAAATGTGCCCTTCATGAGACCTACTACCATATGCCCCATTAGTCCTGTCCTCATGTCCATAACTGATTCATGGTTGTCCTGGTGTTTGAAAATATGATAAGCTCTTAAGGATGACCGCATTGACCTTAACTTTCTTTTCCTGAGCCTTGGCAAGCCTTTCCTGTGACTGAATGATCATGTCATTATTTTCCTTGCAACTTTTTATTTCTACCTTCACACTTCTAATGTTATATGTTATGTTAGGAGAATACTTTTCCCCGTGTTGCTTAGTTGATCTATAAGGAGATTCACATGAAATGTAATCCACCACTCTTCTTTTCATATTTAATCTTCTTCTTCTTGCAAATATACTATGTCAGATAACCAAATATAAACATAATCAAACATTCCTTAGTGAAGTTCAAGGGAGGTTGTCTCTTATGCACAAATCAATCCATATTAACATGATATATAATATATATATATATAATATATATAAATATATATATATATATATATTATATATATATATATATAAATATATTATTAGTATATATATTATATAGAACACAACATATCAACCTAATTGATACCATCTCAATCATCAGGCATGATAACTCAAATTGTAACACAGGCTATATACATGACAACCATAGCCACTGCAATCCATGCATACGACTGATATGACTGCATAACAATCACATCCCATCCATCCAGTCCAAGTATTTGAACTTGGTAGTTTTGATACCAATATATAACACTCACACCCCCACATTTACCCACTTGTACAAGCCCTCTGGGTATATAGGAAGCAAAGTGTCACTATGACATGACCCGTCTTCCTAGTTCCAGTTAAGGAAGTGGGGCCTACAAACTGACCACAAACTAAAATCTTACAAGGACTATAGATAACCCAGGAGTTGAAGAAACACCCTAGATGGTCAATCCCTGCACCAGAACCTTGTTTCAGTGACCTAGACCAATAATTACACCCTTGAATTTGTTTCCATGTAATTATGAATCTATAACCACACTCATAGGCTTACCTACATGCAATTATGGCCTAAAATCCTTAGTTTTAAGCATGCAGTCCTGAGATTTGTGCCATATTTTCTAGGCTAGCCTCTAGGCCACAACCCAAAACTTCCTATAACTTTCCAGAATCATATTTATCATGAAAACAAAGCTAAAAATTCAAACTTGAATAAAAAACTTGACCTAGACTAACAAAAACATACTAGACATTTCATCAAACACATGGTAAACATGTAAGCTGTAGGTCATGAATGCATATCTGAGTGTAAATCTTTGTTCTTTAGATGAGAATCACTGAGAAGGTCTAATGCCCTCTCATGTAGCTGCAACCACACTTGTTAGCCCATGCATCATCAAGCATTCCTTAAATTATCAAAGCGTAATGAGAGGCATAGGTAGGACATATCTTAAATCATGCTTATAACCAACATATAACTAGGATATTAACCTTGATAGAACAACCATCAAATCTACATAATAACTAGTACAAATACTAATGAATCACAATAGGAAAATAACTCTTATTAACATATCCAAAAGCCAACCAAATGAGGGACTTCCACATGCCACCCGACCATAGATTAAGCTAAATCAAATATTTCTTTCAACTAATCACCCTCTTGCCATATTTCCAGCATGAATGTGGGATCTCATGGGATAAACCAATACATAAACAACCAATGGAATCGAGAGGTTAAACCACCTCCACCCTCAAACTACTATGATCTTGCCAAAACCAGTCAAGAGATCACAAAGCCAAAACAAGCTTGGATGCCTCAGAATTCCTTCACCATACCTTGAGGAATTTTCTTGTCTCCACCCACCTGTCAAGGGATTCTCGGAAAAAACCATCTCCACGTGCAAACCTTGGGAATTTCCCGAGACCACCTCAGTCGATTCCAAAACCTTTCAAAAATCCAAAGATTAACGAAGAAATGAATCCCATCACATTATGGCTATCCAATAAATGGAAAGTTAAAGCTAAAACTGCTATCAAACCTGACAAAACCCATGCTAATGGAAACAAATGGACCAAATACATAAATGCATGAACCATGCATTCACACCTCATCTAGGAAACCGCACATGAAACCTACTACCTGCAAAATCTTCTTGTTGAAGTTGCTAATCCATCCTTCTCCTTGCTTCCTTTGCTTTTCCTTGCTTGTTCTTTGCTTATCCTTTTCCTTTCTTTGCTTACCTACTTTCTCCTCTTGGTTCTCTCTCTTTCTCTAAAATTAATTCTAAATCCAAAACTGACAAAAGCTGCAAACAGGTTCTCTAAATACTTTTTATTAATTATGTCTCTAATTTCTTCATTTTCCTTCATTTTTCCTCTATTTTCCCTCTCATACAAATATGTGTCTCGTCACCTTCCTTTTCTCCTATCTTCCTTTATTTCTCATAAATAGATGCCAATAAATTCCTCTTTTCCTTTGCCAATGTCGTTGCCAATTTCCTTTCCCAATAATAAACCAAAAGTGATGCCCACTATAATGCTTTACCTAAAATTCATCTTGGAATAGGTGTACCATGACCTTGGTATTATTTTTCCTTTATTAACCTTTATTACATGAACTTTTAACCTAGGTTTGTTACAATTATTAGACGAACCAATGTTAATTTTTGAAATGATGATATAAACATAAATGAGCTTCTCTTCGTTTCAATAATAATATATTCTCTATTTAACAAGGCCAACCACATGAAGGTGGAAGCTCATATTGCCCCTCCCCTCCTCACATCACTCCCAAATCCCCAATATCCATGCTATAATATATTTGAAAGACACAATATGATTCAAACATAGAATCTAGGAAAATAAAAAATTTAAGGTGAATGAAATAGGACAAACCAACTAAAAACATATAATTACATACCTCATGCTTTTCAACATTTTGATATAATTAATCTTCTTTCTCATCCGACTCATCATCTATATCATCCATTTCATAATTCATGTTCAAGGGATTTTCCATATCAACACATCATCATCGTTTATCTCATCATCTATAACATGCTCTTCTACCTTTTGTTCAACTTCTTCAAGTTCTAGACCCACCACAATGCTAGTATCATCTAATTCATAAAAATTAACATTGTCTCAATTAACATATATTCCTTGAACTTTTTCAACGTCTTCATCTAGCACTACATGAACCCCCTTCTCCTCTACATCATCATCTTCTTCAATTCCATCTTCTTCCGCTACGTTATACTTTACAAACCTTCCTCTGGGATCATATCTAACAATATATGACCAACCCACTAAAATACGTGTTCACATAGGCTTGGAAAAATATATGGCTCTAATCCTTACTCAAAATTACTTGTATCAACCATCGTAAATCTGTTAGCATGCTCAATAACAATTCTATCAGGGTCATGTTTTGGGATTCATAGCCTGAACCATTTGACATCGAACACAACTAACTTGAAAGATTTAAAGTCACATTCAAGTATGCCATGAAGATACCCATAGTATCAATTTTCAGAGAACTTTGGATGTCTGTCACCTCTAGAGGCAACATTGATAACCTGAAAAATTGCAGTTATCCCAACATCAAAAGTTTTCATCTTTTCATCCAACCTCTTGATGTGAAATTTGCAGCCATTGCACCACATTTTGTTGTGGTGTTTCAACTGTAATATGTCAAACACATAAAAAATGCATTGTCAATTGATAAGCATATTTATACTTCAAAATTTTGCAAATTACCAAAAAAAAAATGCCATGTGCGTCGATATAATTGTAAAAAAAAATTAGTATGTGTGAATATTCTTGCCTAATAATCTTTTAAACCATACTCTAAATCAATTTCCCTCTGTGTAATAGTGGTATCTCCACTATGGTTAACTTCTTTGACCAATGTAGACACACCATACCATGATAACATACCATTATTAGTTGTTTGCATCATTCAATCCATACCTTCATCCATTCAAGATTCTTCAAAATGCATAAATGTATTGCCTACCACTCTTGACTAACTGTATTAGAATAAAAAAAAATCACGTATATATAATTGGTTACCATGTTATACCTTCCACAGGGGAAATTAATTGCTTAATAAAAAATAACTAATCACCTAGAAATTAATTATCAACCTGAGCAACGTATTTTTGTTTCAAGGCAGTCTACAAAATATATGCAAGCAACTACCAACAACCGACACTGGTTCTACATGACCGTGTTTTACATTATCTAGTTTATTCAACAAGAAATAAAATGTAAGACTTGAATAACAATGTTAAATTTAAAATGCCAAAAGTAAATGACAGGAAAAAGAATTATGTTAATCACACGACTTGAATAATACTAAATTAAACCAAGCCATGCTAAATTATAAATTTAACCTATTGCACCCAACATAATTGAAATGTTAATCAAGAGGAGTAGATTAATAGAAATCTAGAAATTGCTAGAAAAATCAAATCTAGACAATGCAACAACCAAAAAATTACTTGGAAAGAAAGGAAAATTATTTTAAGGAACAACAATTGAAATTCAAATAAAAAAGCATACAACTAAACTACTTTAGATGTTCAAGACAACACCTTGTCTAAGGTAGTGGGCTCAACTTCCCAAGAGTCAGTTCTGCCTTAAAAAACATGTCAGATCATATTACAAGTAGACAACTATGAAATTCCACTAATAGCTCCTTTCATTAAACATTGTAAATACAATACAACTTTGAGCTCTGCCTCTAATTCAATAATCGTCCATATTTTCTCTTTGATCTTTATTTTCATCTAAATACATAGAGGGAAAAGAAAAATTACAATTAAATTGATTACAAATTAATTTCCCCTTACAATTTTGGATTGATTACAAAATATCAATAAACAAGATCATGTATGAAAGATCTCTCCGTCATGATTCAACTGGAACAAGTCTAATATGGTATTGCAATTGGGAGGATTTGGAAAATTGCCACAACAACAAATCTAAGAAAATCATCTTCAAAGAACCTTGTGTTTCTCTCAATCCAAACTGTATTTTGGAAAACTACTCATTGGGAAACTAAATTTGTTCATTCTGCACAAAACCTGTGTCTCGTATTTTCAATATTCATTTTCATTTTCCACAAATATCTGATGCAAATTTTTTGTTTTTATCCCTTCGAATTTCTGAATTGGAATATTGATTATGAGTTGAATATTGAATTTGCAATCTAGAAGAGATCTTGGAGGCTAAAATCATGAGTGATGTTATAACAAACCCATTAATAAACTATCATTGGCAAAATAATGCATAATAGTCTTCAATTTATTAAAAATAAAGGAGAACAAGTATTACTTATCCACAAGAGCATAAATCATTATGAAATGGAATTAAATCATAAATTATGATAAAATAAAAATGGAAATGATGAAATAAATGTCAAGAAATGGTAATAATAATGATAATTTAGTGACCCAACATTTCCTCCAAAATGAACATGTTTCATGTCCTTATACAACCCAATGTCTCTATATTAACCAAGTTGTGATTCAATAACCAAGACAATCACCCCAACTAGGGATATTGATGGAACAAAAGTCTTCTTCCCCAAACCTCTTCAAAATAGTGGATTTTCAATTATAGCAATGTTGGTGAAGTTGTAACAATTTTCACATTGGCTTTCAACCATATGGATATGAAGTTGTAACAAAATATGATAGAAGTAACAACAAACTTCATTAGCCATTTTCTCAAAAACTACAACCCAGATCCTACTAAAATTTTGCAAGTAGATTTCCACTATATTAATTCTTGTCCACTCTAAAAATTAGAGTAATATGATCCACAAATCTTGAGATATAAGCAAAATGGCTAAAGGTGGTAATGTTTAATTTCTCATAAAACTATAAATCAGTTTTTCCTGAAATTTTGCAGGTTTGTTCCTATTAAATTAATGCTTCTCCATACCAAAAATTAAATAATTCCATTGCACAATTTCAAGAAATCATCAAAATGGATGTAAGTGACAGTGCATGATTTTTGGAGTCTTACAAACTAGTTTAGCTTGAAATTTTATGGGTTTTTAATCTTACCTTCTTGCTATCTAAAAATCACAAGAATCTAGTTCATAGTTTTAAAGATATATGTGAATCAATTTATGCACTGTATAAAAATATAATTGTATGAATTAAATGAGGAAGAAATGAGAAAACATCCATCATGCATAGGAATTCCTCCCCCAAACTGGAGAGTTAACATGACCTCATGCTACACTAGAAAACACTTTGAGGTTGTTGCTACAATCATTATTGAAATCTCTTTTTTGTGTTAAAACAACATGGAATAAGGGATGTTTTGAGAATGAATAAGGATATTGATGGATAATAAAGAGTATCTATGACAAGGTCATGATAAATAAATTAATGAGAAATACTGGTTGTGTCTCAGAAAAATTGGAAGTAGTAAAGAAGGGGACATAATGGTTGAAAAATATGAGTGAATAATGCTCAGTGGTTTATCGTGACATTCTCCTAAATTTTTAACAAAACATAAACCTATGTTATTTTACCTCAAGTTTTACCTCCATGAAATGATGGAATGACATGGATGGATTGATATTTGTTGAAGTCAATGTAGGGTGAGTTGATGCCGAAAATGATGTGGAAGGTGGAAGCCATACAAGCTGAAAGAAATTAATCATAATGTGTAGCATGGTTTCCTTCCCCCAAACTGATTAGTTTCTCTATCATCAAGATTTCTATAACACATCTCATGAGTAGCTTCATTTAATAATTCATCACCTCAATTACCTCATTATATATAAAAGTGACATAATCATGTTATGAATGTCATGGGATAGTAATGGATAAAAAGGGAATATAAGATAGGGGAAAAATGATGAAAAAGAGATGCATTCCCTACACCCATTAGCTTTGGTTGTTATAAGCACAATAGTCATGATACATGGGATGAATTAGTTATCTCATTCTTTACTTCTCAAGATATGACCTGTTAGTGCCAGTCTTTGCATCCTTCCTCCAGTGATCAAACATGCTCTTACAAAGTGATTTTAAGGTGTCAAGGTCAAATTTTGTCATTTCAGTGAGTTTTCAAGTAAAATTTGGACACTAGGTATTAGGTTTAGGGTTTTTTTTCACTCCTTTCAAAGTTGTCCAAATATCGGTCCATGTCACCATTCAACTAAGTGTACCATCATTCAGAGGGTTGTCATCATCATTTTAGGTTCCAATAGGTCATTTTACACCTTGTTCATGCTTCAGTTGTGCCTAGGTAAGGTTCATTTCCCTCTCCTAGGGTTTTGAAGGTAATTTCTCTTGGATGGTCAAATCATCAGCAAAACTTGTATCCTGATGTTCATACACCTTCCTCTATCCTTAATGTACTTTATTAAACACTTTTCATCACTGAGAACTGCCAAGTTCCTCATTTTTGCACAAACCCTAGTTTTTTGCTACAATTTGACAATTTTCTAGGTTGGGCCAGTGTTTAGCCCTTTTGGACCCCTTCCCCTCACTTAATATTTGAAATTCCACTTTCCCCTAATTCCAAACATCCCTCCCTACTTCCCAAAATTTTCTCGAGAATTTAGAAGCCCCTTATCCCCTTCATTTCACTTCATTTCGACAAATCCCCTATTCCACACATCAGGATAGGTTTTACTCCAATGATGTTTCTGAGCAAGAAAATATGAATTTGGGAAAAATGAGAGAGGTTTTTGTCCACAATATGCCAAGGAAGAAAAATTCCTTCAATTTTTACATAGGTGTCATGGTTTTAGAGAAATTTCAAAAATACAATTGCCTCAAGAGAATTGATGCACCTCTGAAGTGACCTTGGGAAAATCAAGATTTCTCCTAGCGTGGTTGGCCTAATGACTTGTTTTATAACTAGACACAAAGAGCTTTCCAATGTGCTATCATGAGCTCAATTTGGGGTTGAGGAAGACCTTCAAAAGTTGACTGCAAAAGCACTCTGCCTTTAGGCAGCCTCATTTTTCACATTTTGACCAGTCTTGGGAGATTTGAATTTTGACAAGGAAAATGAACACTAAATTGAAAAATTATAGTTGGGTTGGAAAGTAGACTCAATACGATTTCCAACGTGCTATCCCGTGCCCAATTGTGACACCGGGAAGGCCTCCAAAAGTCTCCTGCAAAAATGTGCTACGCATTGAGATGGCGCTACGCATTGGGCAACCCTCCGCAGTGTAAAAAAATGAACTGGCGCAGCGCATTGAGATGGCGCGGTGCATTGGGCTAAAAAGCTTGAAATCCATTCAAATTTTCCTCCAAAGACTCTCAAATTGCTAAATTCTTCATTGCTCAAGTAAGTTAACATCCCTCCATGACCAATGAATGAGTTACCTTGGTGTTTATGGTGATTTAATGAGAAAAAATCAAAACCTTACCTCTTTACATTTCTTGCCAAAAGCAGTTGCATAGGGTTTGCAAATTGTATGTTTTGCTGCTAATTCCATTACTAGCCATTTCTCACTCCCTCACTCCTTCATTCCCTCAATCATTTTCTCCCTCTCTTTACATTCTCATCTACCCATTCCACATTCCCATATCCCTAATCAATTAACCCTAAATCCCTAATTCCACTATCCCAAACCCTAGTCAAATATACACGAAACCCTAATTGCCATCCCACACCCTAAATATCATCCCCTAAACCCTTTCATTCCCTAAAACCCTACAGCTAGCATTAAACCCACCCCTCATCAATCCCACTCATCCATGGAGCTCAAAAACATGAAGGCAAAATCGGCAAATTGACAAGAGGAGGAAAATCAAATTGACCACACTTGAGCAAGAAATTCAAGCTGATCGTGAATCTTGGCTTGAGAGAACAAACATGCGCCTATAAAGGATGCTAGAGAAGGCCAACAACGAGAAAAATATGTTGAGGCACATGGCCCATCATTACTTGACAAGAAACAAAGTGTGCAAGGCAAGAATCAGAAACCTGAAGGCCAAGTTGAAGAAGGCATCAAGGAGGCGAAAAGAGCAAGATAGACTTCAGATCTTGGTTGAGGCTTCCTTGTCACAACACAGCACTTGATGGAGAACAATCAACCCAAATTTCAAAAAATTTGAGACACTTTTTTGCAATTTTGGAAGTTTTGGGCCAAAACACAGGTTTTTCTGCCCAATGCGCTGCGCCACCTAGCACTCGCTTTTGATGGAGGCCTCATTTTGAGGAAAACTTAGCATTCTTGGATTTTTCATGGAGAAATATGCATGTTCACCAATGGCCAAGAAATTTTGACAGGTTTTGAGCCCCGAAAAAGGTCAAAAACACCCCAAAAATGACCTTTCTGCCCCTTTTTGGACACACAGGAAGTAGTGTTGGGAGAACTCAGTTTTGGAGGGGTAAATGGAGGCCAAATTCAAAAATTCCACTTTTTTTGGAAACTAGACAGGTAGACCTTTCCAACAATCACACTTGGAGCAAATTGGGACACTAGGAAGGCCTCCAAAAGTAGCTGCAAAAAATGCTATGCATAGAGAAATCAGCGCGGCGCATTGGGGAAATTTTGCTCAGTTTGACCAAAAATACTCTATTTTTCGCCTAGTTTCTTGACATTTTGACTTTTCTTCTTCTAAATGTCAAACTCATGATGTAATTTAATGTAATTTAATGTAATTTTATGGATCTTAATGTAATTAAGCTAAATTTACACTCATAGAGGTAGATTCATCCATGAAAAGGTAGTTTGCAACTGAATGAATCAGTTCCCTAGTTTTTAGAGGCAAGCTGTTCCACTGCCTACTTTTTAGTTCTCAGTTTAGAATTTGTTGGAACAGCTCCTAAACTTATGAGCTCGACCCCTAGAGGCTAGGATGAGTTGTTGGTTGCCTATATCTTGTAATTTTTCAGTCATTAGCATGGCTGGACGTTTGAGAAAGCTTGGAGCTTCATTGCATACATTTTTCACCAGTTTTGGCTAAGGAATAGACCAAGGTTTGTAGCACTCTATGGGATTCATGTGGAATCTTGCTTTGATACTATGTTTCGTTCTATAATTGTAATTTTACATGTGTTTTATGTATGCCATCATCTCTCTTTGCTTCGTCTTAACTAAATCAAACAAGGATAAAGGTAGAATCCATTGAAATTTGCAGTGCTCTACCTAGGGTTTGCTTAGTTATTTATGTTTTCAGCTGTTTGAAAAGGATCCTGGAAGTTTTCTTGCCCTCTTCAACTCCCATCTATCTAAAGCTCTCCATTTCATTCAATTTGAAGTGTCAAATCAATTGCCTACCTTGCCCCATTGAGATCTCTGCAAAACTGAGCCTCATTCCCTAGACCCAAAATCTACCTTTCCGTTTGAGCCAACAAAACATCATCAAAAATAATGAAACTCTTTTGCACAAATACCTAGCCTAAAATCAGTTTTCACATCAGTCATCTCAAGCCTCATTGGTCATCTTTGCTGATATTGACAGGAGAGAGCCCTCTCCTGACCTGGTAGGGCTAGCTACCAGGTTAAGCGTGGTTTAATGTTACCCTAGATCTTGCCTTTCTCAGCCTGAGGTAGGTTTAGGCACTAACATGACCAATTACCTTCTATTCAGAATCAGAATTAGGCCTCTTTATTCTACCCCAAAATAATAGTAGTGTTGTTAAGTTATGAATACATGATGATTGATTGGGAAAATCAACTATCTTTGGTTAAAGATATGAAGCATTTTAGGACAAAGGAATGATAGATTAAAAAATAACAAATTTCAAATATCCTAAAAGCTTTTTCCTTGACATGTAAAGTGAATATTTATAACTCATTAATAAATATAAATCATAACCATCATCATCTAAGAATTGATTAACTATTACCTCATGAACCATGAGTTCCAGCAAACCTTATATATGAAATATTATGCTTTGTCGGCAATTAGTCTTGAGGAAAAAAGGCAACCAAGTAGATCATAGTATTGAATTAAATTCTATGCCATAGGCATGCCCACTATTGTCAACAGGCATCCATAGCCTCGACAGTGATGCCATTTTAACCCATTGGATGCCAGTGTCCCATCTATTAGAAATAAGTACATAGTTATAAAAACATTTCAATTTTCTTAGATGTCTACTGAATATCATTGTTCTAGCTTGGTAACCAATTAATAACAATTCCATTCACGGGAACTAACGAAAGTGAACAAGCCGACTCATGATGAGACCTCTTGTCCTTCAACTTTACGACTGAAGGCCATTACCCTGGCGTGGTGACTAGTAATGGCAACTTCACTTTATTAGGATCTATGATCATGGTAGGTTGGTTCGTAACGATACCTCTTATCCTCCAGTTGACTATTTATGTTTAAAATTCAACTATTATTATTATTAATCAACAAAATATTACTTAATAGATAGCGTGTCGGGTCAACTCCTTAAGAGAAAGGAATGACGTAAAAAGTTTTGTAGTAACTATTTTCAACTTGGTTAATCTTGCTTCTCAAAAACTAATAACCTTAGAATGAATGTCGATAAATATATTTTTCTTTGTTAAGATTGGGGTTGATGAATAGTTCGTTAAATAGTGACGAAAAGATTTAAGTACAATTTTTTGGTAATCATCATAATTTTTACAAGATCATGGACTTAACAAATTATGAAAGTTGAAAGTTGGCATGATGAAATCATATTTGCAGAATTATTCCCTAAAGATAATATTTTTTTAATAGATAAATAAAGATAAACTGACTACCCAATCATTATGTCAAAGAGGACCTAGAACATTAAAAGTATTTTCCATTCACCAAGGAGAAAAAAATCGGACATACCTACAAGTGTTGAATCAAGAAAATGAAAAAAAGCGTGAAAATGGGCTAATAACAACAATTGTGATTGAGGTAACAATGATCGTGACTTAGGTAACATAAACCATGTCTTCAGTAACAACAAATGTAATTGAGGGAACAATAGTTGTGACCTGGGAAACAACAATTGCAACTGAGGGAACAATAGTTGTGACTTAGGAAACAATATTTGTGAATTTAAGTCACAACTATTGTGACTTTAAGTCACAACTATTGTTTCCTAAGTCGCAATTGTTGTTCCCTTAGTTGCCAATTTTGTTTCCTATGTCACAAATATTGTTCCCTTAATTATAGTTGTTGTTACCTAAGACATGGTAACTGTTGTGACTTTCAGTCACAACTATTGTGATTAAGGGAACATCGACTGTGAGTCAGGAAACAATGTTTGTGACTGAGGGAACACCAATTGTAAGTTAGGAAACAACAACTGTGAATTAGGGAACAACAATTGTGAGTCAGGAAACAACAATTATGACTAAGGTAACAACAATTGTGTGTCAGGAAACAACAACTGTGACTAAGGGAACAACAATTGTGAGTCAGGAAACAAAAACTGTGACTGAGGGAACAACAACTGTGATTCAGGAAACAACAATGGTGGCTAAGAGAAAAATAGTTGTGAATTAGGGAGCATCAACTGTAGCTAAGGTAGCAACAATTATGATTCGAGAATTATTTATCCAACAATACCATTATTGCATGTTACAACCTTGAAACTACCCTTACCATTTTAAGCTTGTAGGCTTGAAGTATCGAGCATGACCTTGGAAATCCCTCCCAAAAACTAACTCAATGGGTGGTCCTATCAAGGTGACTTGGAAAAGGATTAGCCATCCAACAGTCATAGTCACTTTACAAAATAATAAGAAATTAAGGGTAAATCATTCATGGCAAGAAATACCATAAGAATGTTTAATATTAGATATGAGGCAACCATATAATTGATAAGAATGGGGAACAAATGGATAAATGTGGAGCAACAACATGAAACTTAATAACTTCCTTCTTTTATTTTGATGAAGAAGCAACAACCGTGACTTTGAAGGAAACAACACCTGAAACATGAAAACATAAGATAAATTAGAAAAGAAACAACACTTTATTGAAAAACAATAAATAATCCTTGGTATTGGGTGAATATGTGCAAAATAATTTAAATAGAAAATAAGGAGAGTTGAAATATGAAGGGACACTAGGAGATGGAGCCCAATAGTCTCTCCCTCCATATATATATATATATATATATATATATATGATCAACCTTAATGAAAAATCATAATTCATCTAAGGAGTAACCTCCTAGCTTGACATGGTGTCAGAGTTCAAGTCCGAGCCACTATTTTTGGCTCTGTTACTACCCTTGTAACTCACTCCTACCCATGTTCTGCATATTTCCTCTATCCAGCAGTTTAAAAATTTATTGTGTTTTTTGCCTCCTCATTGGATTTTTTGGGGTCATCTTCACTGTTTTGGGAGACTGGTGAGTAATTGCACTTCCTGTAATAACTGTGTTGTATTGGGATTGTTGTGAAGCATAAGAGTGTGACAAGCTGTGTCTCTCTCCATGAATCTCAGATACTTCTTTCCGCCCCTCAAATTGAGACATATCTCCCATACCACTCATTAATGCTGGAATGACATGGTATAACACACTCCTTTGGTAATACCTCCTTTGGTAAGCACCACTCTCCCCACTGTATTGTGTTACACTGCCCATACTTCCCAACTCCACACCATACTTCTTGTTCAGTCAATACACCCCGCTCCCACTCACTATTTTTAATAGTTATTGTTTATAATGTATAACTACATTTTACCACCAATCCCGCATAGCACAATCCTCTCCAACCGCATGCTACTCCATTGAATGGTATAAAACTAGTATCATGACTTCTCAGTGAGATATAACCCTCCATGTACTAGTTTTTAATAAATAACCTGCCACCCCTCCCTGTTGGCTTGTTCGTTGCATATAATTCTGGCTTGGTGCATACCACTAGTCCAAACCATCTCCTCCTACATTCAGTGCTATGTCAAGTAATGCAACCATCGATCATAAGTTGACCCTCCTCCACACTTGAATCCCACAACAATCATAACTCCTATAATCATAATGCTCCCGATACCGCCTCCCCATACCACTCTAACATATATTATGTTGAACAATGGACTGTTACGTTAAAAGCTCCCATATATTATGTTGAACACTCATGTTACGTTGAATGATACCATATATAACTACACCCCCAAATAATACCTCCCCCATATATTCACTCTCCATTCCATCTAATACCTCCGCCATATAGCCCCTCCCCCAATAATACCTCTGCCATATTTCCACCAGAATTGTATTTTTCACAATATTGCTATTAGCATGTAGTATTTTACACGAAAGTGCAATTTTTTTAAAATATTGGCAGCAGAGTACATTTTTACACCGTACACATATTTAAAATGCATTCATTGATATCTATTGTTGGAGTAGTTCTCTTAGGAAAAGAGAACTATCTTGAATGATAAAAGAAGATAAAACACACTCTCATTTTCAATGAGTTATGGAAAGGAGTTCATGTAGGAGCAGGAGATAATGAACCTGCAAAGCCCACCTTAGATAAGGAGATTTCCATTTGGGAAAATAAGAACACCAAGGCTTATGTCTTGATTGAAACATTTGTAAATGAAGAGGTGAGTTGCCATATTTCACCATTATCAAATGATTTTGAAGCCTTACATAAGTTGAAGGAATTGTATGACTCACACTCAGAACTTGAAGTTCTCTAATTGATGATTAAATTGTTCAGTCTTGAATTGAAAAATCATGACCCTCTTGCTTTAGCATCAGAAGTAAGATCTATTATGCATGATGTGAAAACCACTGGGGTTTAAATAAACAATATTCTCATAGCTTATCTCAAGGCACTATATCCCACTTATTCAAATTATCTTGAGTCATTGCAAGGAAGTGCAAACCTCAAGGAGATTACCTTTGACTCCCTTGAAGAAGTTTGTTGAGAGAGAGAAGGATTTTGGGAAGAAGACAACTCCTTAGTATTTTGAAGAAGTTGTGTGCCTTGCACATAAAGAGAAGAATCATTCACAATATTCTTCTATAGGAAGAGGTGGCGGAAGAGGAAGAGGAAGAAGGAATTGTAGAGGTGGGGCGGGGGCACACAGTTCCAAGGAAAAAAGTATGATCTTAATTGCATATAATGCAATAGAGATGGACATGATGCATCCACATGTAAGTTTCCTTGGGAAACAATTGAGCAAGAAATAAATGAATCCAAAGGTAAAAACAATGATAAATGGAAAAGTAAAACACCTGATTCCTCTCACTATGTTGTGGCACATTGTAATATTGCAGTAACTGAAGACTTATTTAATGCTTCACTTGCTTCTTGGAAAAATGATTTGTTGCTTGATTCAGGGGCAACTTGCCACATGAATTTTAGAAGATATTTTTTTGAAGAATTTATTGACAATGTTGATGGAGCAATATGCTTTGCAGAAAAGTCAAAACTCAAGCCATTCGGGCTTGGCACAATCAGGCTCAAACTACCTGGTCTTCCATAATTTCTTCTGCATGATGTTCTGTATCTCCCAGATTTGAGGAGAAAATTGTTGTCCTTGGTCCACATCCACCAACAAGGACACTCTATTCATTGTTGAAAAGTGTGCAACAAGAAATGCTAAATTTAGAATGTGCTAAAAATAGCATGTCTACAAATATCAGTTTGGCCAGTGAGGTCATTGGCCACATTAGGTGAGAGGTGACACTACTAAAAATAGAAAGTTATAAACATAGCATTTCTGGGTCCCTTCCTATTTATAGCAGTCCCTTGTCTATCTATATGAAGCAAAATTAATTTTGGTCTTAACAGTAGTTGGAAATATTAATTAATTAATTCAGTTGAGTTAATTAGTTAAGGAAATCTAAATTTGAAGTCTTTGTGAGCATGCACATGAGTTGTCCCACTAATTGAGGAATTTATCCTTAATTTCCTCTACTGGTTGAGGGAATAAATATAAGTTCTATAATGAGAGAATTAGTTGACTTAGTTCTAACTAGTCAAGTCCAGTTAGATTATTTTAACAAGTTGTTGAAATAATAAAATATAGTTTGTTAATGCTTGCATGCATGTGACAACTATTATTTTAGATAACTGAGGATTCACTCATGGATAACTGTTGCATGTCAGTTCGGTCAGAGACCCAGTTGAGATCAGATGTGGGACAATGTACTATCAGATGCTTAACTATTTCTAGTAAGTAGTTTTTGCATGGTTGAGGAACTAGTGTTCTCAAGGAATACATAGTTGGACCATTGGTTGTTTTTGGTATGTTGAAATTAATAGCATATTCTTTTGCTATTATTTCCTAAGAAAACTACATAAGGACCATAGGGAAAGCCTATATAAATAGGGCTTGGGTGGTTCATGAGACATATCTTCATATCGTCATAGTTCATTGAGAACTGAATAGCTTGAGAGCTAATTCTTCTTGTATTGTGAAGAGGATTTCCACTTGATTGATAATACATGGTTGGGGTTTTATGCTGGTAATTTCCCCTAGATATATCTTGTGTTATGTGTGATTAATTCCCTTGATCAGTTATGGATGTTTCTACTTGATGTTTCTCATGATTTTGATTATGCTTCTGCTTAATGATTTGTAGAAGTAGAACAAGTATTATGCTTTAGGACATTTCATATATCGGTTTGTTCTACAGGTGAAATTTCTACATGGTATTAGAGCTAGTTGATTTGTAGAAAAATTCTACATATCCCACCTGGGACACATATGTGTTCCTTCAAGTGAGCATGCCAAGATGATTTATGAGGTGCACTACAGTTGGGTGATTGGACATTTCAGGGTAGAGAAAGTAGTGGCAGTGTTGCAGAAGTATTTTTATTGGCTGAACCTTTGACGAGAGGTTGGGAAGTACATTATATCCTGCACTGTCTACACCATTGACAAACCGACCATCAAGAAGTCTTATATACTCCTCTGCCTACTCCTAGTTGACCTTGGGAATCCATCTGCATGGATTACATGTCGGGTCTTCCTTCTACTAAGCATGGCAATGATTACATTTTCATGGTCATCAACAAATTCTCTAAGATGGCCATTCTGGCAGCCAGCAAGAAGAGTATCACAACAAAAGACACTACTAATCTCTTCTTTGAATAAGTGTGGGTACATTTTGGGATCCCACGATCCATTATCTTAGATTGGGATAGTAGGTTCCTAAGTACAATTTTGGTCAAGTCTTTGGTTGATCTTGCATACCAAGCTCATTAAGTCCATGACTTTCCACCACCAAACTAATGACCAAATAGAGGTCATCAACATGATGATTGTACACATTTTGTGTATGTACAACTCGAAGCATCCATGGACATGGGATGAAAGCCTCCCCTATGTCAAGCATAGCTACAACAAAGCTCTCCATAGCTCAACTAGCCACAACCCCTTTCAGGTGGGGTTGGGATTCTAGCCACTATGTCCCATTGATGTGTCCATACCATTTGCAACTACTCAAGTAGATTCAACTCATATCCAATCTAAAGCTGACATGGCTAACAGCTTCATTCAGTGCATTCAACACATTCACCAGTGGGTCCATGACATGTTAGATAGAGCCAATGCTTAGTACAAGCAGCGTCATGATCAACATCAGGTGCACACAAGTTCCAGGTGGGTGACAAAGTTTGGTTACATTTGTAGAAGGAGAGACTTTTTGGGCCCTACCGCAAGCTTCTCCTGCTCCGATATGGGCCTTTCACCCTCACTAACACTATAGGGGACAATGCTTTTGAGCTCCACATTCCACCATTCCTTGGCCTACACCCAGTGTTCAATGTGGACCGCCTTCAACCATACCTTCCACCATTACTAGACACATAAGACATTGTAGAACAACTCACACCAATAGAGCTAAACCCAGACTGCATGGAATAGGCCACAATTTATTGGATCATGGACATCCAGATCAACAACACTCACTAACAGAAGATCCAATTGTATCGGGTTGTCAAAGCTGGCCAACTCCTGCACCAAGGCAAATGGCTTACCAGGGACCAAGTTCAGTAGAAGTTTCCCCATCTCATGGAGGCACTCAATGCAATGGGGACCACTACTTCCTAAGGGGGGAGGACTAATCCAGGTGGATATTTATGGCCACCTATATATTCCACTTGGATCCCCACTGTTGTTTCTTTTCAGTTTCCCTAATTGTAGGAAAACTTATTACTTTTGGCAATTTTTGGGTCCTAAACTTCCAAAGCCATTTTGAGGGACTAAAAGACGTTTTTAGGGAAAAATGAGAGACCAAAAGAGTCTCAAATTGATTTACTCATTTGTTTTCAGACTCCTCCATGAGATCTTGGAAACGAGGTATTATGATACCTAAACTGAGATTCTATAAAAAAGTTACGACCCTAAGAATTTGATGTACCAATTTACCAAAGTGGGGCCCACAGTTTTGGCGCTTCATATCCTAGTGTTAGGTTTTTGGATGTTTAGGATTATCCATTGTTTCTCAATAATAAATAGGCCTTTGAGCCTCATTGTAACATAGTTCAGAGGCATGTAGTCGCCATATGTCTTCTCAGAGATAAGCTACCATCGCCTGAGCTAGTTTATTTTTATTTTTGCATGTAAGCATATTTTAATTCTTTGATATTAATGAAATGAAGTGTTATTTATTCTCGATATCTATGTATACGGGTATTTATGTATTTTGTTGCACTCCTGCATAAGTCCAGATCAATGGTATCAAAGTGGTCTGTTGTTTCTCTATTTTTCTTTGCATGTCCCCAATGAGGTCATGGTATAAGGAGTTAGGGCTCGATTTGTTTTAACCTTTGCAAGACTAGCCTTGTAAAACCTAACGTCCTCCCATTTTGGAAGAAAAAATAATGAGGGGGCAGGAGATCCTTTCCAAATACTGCTTGAGGAAACCCTCGAGTGACAAAGGAACGTGATTATGAATAAATTTGCTAAGATCCTTCGATGACTACTCATAGGCGACGCATATTCATCAAGCAGCCACTCTAGAGGCACCACTCCTTTTAAGGTACAAGTTAACTTTGATATTCCCATATTTGAGGGCCAAATAGATGTATATGCCATAGATAAATGGTTAAATATGTTGGAAGGATATTTTTTAGTTCATGACTTTTCCAATTAGGAAAAGATTACTTTTTCACTTCTCAAAGCCGCCCCACACATCAAGGAATGGTGGGAAACAAACTGTGAACAAAATAATGAGAGGGAATCCTCACTATTTTTAGCAGCACCCACTTGGAATTCTTTCCAAGCTGCCACCAAGGAACAATATTACCATGTCGGTATCTATGAAGATAAATACATAAAGTGGACCACGTTATGGAAAGGAAGGGACCAAGATGTGCCAAAGTTTACAAATGTTTTCCATACCCTTTACATGAAGCTAGATATTAAGGGTTCTAAGTGAAATTTGGTACTCAAGTACCGCAGTTGTCTACACAAGTATGTCCAGGATGAAATGGAGTTCCTAGACATCTTCTTGCTCAACACGGTGTATTGATACATTGTCAAGATTGAGTAGAAGTTTAAACATAAGAAGCGATACTTTAGATCTACAAATCTGAAGCAAGGAAAAGGCACCCCCAACCCATAGAGCAAAGTAAAAAGCCAAGGCGGGGTGACCCAGGACAACCCAATGAAGCCACAAGAAAATAACACCATGAAAAAAGAGAAGGACATGGGAAAATGGTGCGAGTTCCATAAGATCTCCACTCACAACACAAGTGAGCATCGGACCAAGATTTCACTGGTGGCCGAGCTGAAGGATTCTGAATTAGACGCATGTTTCGACTCTAAGTCGAAACCTGACAAGGGGAATGAAAAAGGGAAGTAGATCATTGACACGAAGCCCAGTTCCACCGTGGCCACTAGTAAGATCCATAAGAATGAGCCTGAAGGTCCAGAGGAGGGGGAATGCCTCTTCCACTCACAAATGTGGGTGAAGGGTTCTCCACTACAATTCATTGTCAACAGTGGGAGCCAAAAGAACCTCATTTCAGTAGAGGTTGTGAAGCGGTTGGGCCTACCGACTACAACATGTCCGCAGTCATACACCATCAAGTGGCTTCACCAAGGATGAGATATCCGCATTAGCTAGCAGTGTCGCCTTCTTACAACATCAAGCCCTTCATGGATGAGGTGTTGTGTGATGTTGCTCCTCTTGAAGTTTGTGATGTATTGTTAGGAAAACCATAATTGTGGAAACTACATGTTTTATATGAGTTTAGACCTCGCTCTGTGAGTATTACTTTGGGCGATAAGTTGTATATGATACCATAGGTAGCCTGACCTACCACTATATCTTTGATCACTACAAAGCAATGCAGTAAGATCATTTCTCAGACCATGAAATTTGTTTTCCTTATGATTCACCCTTAGGGAAAGAAGAAGGTTATGGCCAGAGCTTCTAGACAGGGCTCCTTCGCACAATAGCAGCAGATGGACAAGGTTGTGGAGGAGTACAGGGACATTTTCATCTCATCTACAGGGGTACCTCACTCCATAGATTTGACCATGGGCACACCGCTACCTAATGGACCGATTTATCGACGCTTTTTTCTAGAGAACGATGAGATCAAGAGGTAGATTTAGGCGCTATTGCAGAAAGGGTACATTAGGCCACGCTCATCACCCTGTGGGAACCCGATTTTATTGGTACAGAAGAAGGACGAGACCTGGAGACGTTGTATTAACTATTGGGCTCTGAAAAAGATCACTGTCTAGAATAGGTACTCAATCCCACAGATTAATGACCTTCTAGACCAGCTTAAGGGGGCTAAATATTTAGCAAGATTGATTTGAAGTCTAGTTATCACCAAGTGCATATCGAACCCTTCGATGTGTGGAATACTACCTTCAAATCCAAGGAGGTCATTTTCGAATGGTTGGTCCTACCGTTTGGGTTGACGAATGCCTCTGAAACCTTCATGATATTGATGAACGACATCTTGCGACCATTCACCAATGCATTCGTGGTGGTGTATTTAGATGACATCTTGATCTTCAGCAAGAGTTGGGAAGAGAGCCTCCACCATATTCGACAGTTCCTTCAAACCCTAAGACAACACAAGTTGTGTGCCAATTTGGAGAAATGTACTTTTGGCATGACCTAGGTTCAATATCTGGGGTACATCATTGATGAGCAGGGTGTGCATGTGGACCCAGCCAAGATACAAGTCATTCGGGATTGGCCAACCCCACTCTGACAGAGCTCTGTAGCTTTTTGGGTCTTGCCAATTTCTATCGCAAGTTCATGTTGGGGTTCTCTCATATCACTTGGCCTTTAATGCAAGTCACCAAGGGTGAAGTGAAAGCAAAGTTATTTTGTTATGAATCCCAACAAAAGGCATTTTCCTAGTTAAAGAATCACCTCTACTCTACACCACTGCTCACATTACTAGACCTGCATAACCATTTGAGATCAAGACAAATGCCTCCAACTATGTTATTGGTGTTGTTCTTACTCAGCAGGGGCATCCATTGACATATCACAATGAGACACTTTCAAATCCAGTCCAAAAGTATCCAATCTATGAAAATGAAATGTATTCCATTATGTAGGCCTTCCAAAAATGGAATCATTACATTATGGTGAAGAAAATGATCATCCACACAGACCATCAACCCCTATAGCACATACATACACAGGGAAGTTGCAGAACAATCTCCATTAGAAATGGTCCTCATATCTACAACAATTTCATGTGAACATTAAGTACTTGAAGGGTAGCACCAAAAATTTTGCAGACTGCCCCAACTAGGTGCTGACCACTATGCTCGACTCTTGTGGGCATGGGATAGGAGGGTGGCCACATATTTACAAGATCGATCCATAATTTTGAAGCACATACCAGACATTGTGGGAAAGTAATAAAGTTTCAAATTTTTCACCTCCAGCATGCACTTTTATGCCACCTGGGACACATTTGTGCTCCTTCAAGTGAGCATGCCAACATGATTTGGGAGGCACACTACAGTGGGGTCACTGGACATTTCGGGGTAGAGAAAATAGTGGCAGTGTTGCAGAAGTATTTTTATTGGTTGAACCTTTGATAGGATGTTGGGAAGTACATAAGATCTTGTATTGTTTGCACCATTGCCAAACCAACCATCAAGAAGTAAGGCTTATATACTCCTCTACCTACACCTAGTCTACCTTGGGAATCCATCTCCATGGATTACATGTCGGGTCTTCCTTCTACTAAGCATGGCAACAATTGCGTTTTTGTGGTTGTCGACAGATTCTAAGATGGTCATTCTGGCAACTTGCACGAAGAGTATCACAACAGAAGCCACTGCTAGGCTCTTCTTTGAATGAGTATGGGTCAATTTTGGGATCCCAAAGTCCATTATCTTAGATCGGAACAACAGGTTCCTAAGTACATTTTGGTTAAGTCTTTGGTCGATATTGGATAGCAAGCTCACTAAGTCCACGGCTTTCCACCCCCAAACTGATAACCAAACAAAGTTCATCAACATGATGATCGTACACATTTTGCATATGTACAGCTCAAAGCATCCACACACATGGGATGAAAGCCTCCCCTATGTCCAACATAGATACAATAGATCTCCATAGCTCAACTGGCCACAAACCCTTTCAGGTGGGGTTTGGATTCCAACCACTATGTCCCATTGATGTGGCCATAACATTTTCATCTACTCAGGTAGATTCAACTCATGTCTAGACCGAAGCTGACAGGGCTAACAACTTCATTGAGCACATTCAACACATCCGCTAGCAGGCCCATGATATATTGGATAGAGCCAAAGGTAAGTACAAGTAGCATCATGATCAACATCGAGTGCCACACAAGTTCTAGGTGGGCAACAAAGTTTGGTTACATTTACAGAAGGAGCGCCTCGATTGGCCCTACCACAAGCTTTGTCCACTATGATATGGGCCTTACACCATCACTAAGGATGTAGGGGACAATGCTTTCTTTCTCAACATTCCACCATTCCTTGGCTTGCACCCAATGTTCAATTTGGACTGCCTTAGACCATACTTTCCACCATTAATGGACACATCAGACATTGTAAAACAACTCGCACTAGTAGAGTTAAACCCAAACTACATGGAACATGCCACAACTAATCGAATCATGGACATGCAGATCAAGAACACTCACCAATAGAAGATCCAAATGTATCGAGTTTTCAAAGCTGGCCAAGTCCTGAACCTAGGCAAGTGGCTCACAGGGACCAAGTTCAGCACAAGTTTCCCCATGGAGGCACTCAACACAATGGGGACCATTACTTCTTAAAGGGGGAGGACTGATCCAAATGGATATTGTTGCCACCTGCCTATTCCAATTGGAACTCCACTATTGGTTCTTTTCATTTTCCTTAATCATAGAACAACTTACTATTTTTGGCTATTTTTTGGATCCTAAGCTTCCAGAGGCATTTTGAGGGATTAAAGGACATTTTTAGGGAAAATGGAGAGACTGGAAAAATCCCAAACTAGGTAACCTATTTGGTTTCAGCCTCTTATTCAAGATATTTGAAAAAAGGTATTATGATAGCCAAACAAAGATCGTATGCCAAAGTTACAACCCCGGGAAGTTGATGTACCAATTTACCCAAATGGGGTCCACAGTTTTGGTGCTTTATCTCCTAGGGTTAGGTTTTTGGATGTTTAGGGTTTTCCATTGTTTCTCAATCATAAATCTAAGGGCTTTGAGCCTCATTGTAACACAATTAAGATCATTTAGCTGCCACATCTCTTCTCAGAGATAAGCTACCATCGCCCGAGCTAGTTTATTTTTATTTCTACATGTAAGCATATTTCAATTCTTTGATATTAATGAAATTAAGTTTTATTTCTAGTGCAGCTCTGTGTATATGAGTATATATGTATTTTTTTGCATTCTTGCATAAGTCTAGATCATACAATACATAATTACACAACAAGTTCATATCACAATTAACTACATTCCAAAATTCCCTATGCTACCAAAGGGGCTTCCATGTCAAGTTTAACTTCATTGCCATTTTTTTGCTCCCCGAGATTACTAAAAATACGAATATACTAAATTGTTGCTCACAGATCCTCGATTTGTTGATGTAGACAATCCACCTCATCTTGTGTTTTCCTCTACTAAGTCTTGTCCTCCTCCACTTTCTCAATGAAAAACATGAATACATCATAAATATGATTAACCTTCATACACAATTGTTCCAAATTGGTCTCCACATTATCTAATATTCATTCAATTGATTACATTTTAATTATTTTTGAGAGAGTTCAACGATTACGAGTCTTCACCATACTCCCTAGCTCTAGCTGAGTCTATAAAGGAAGGTAATACCTTGGTTTCCTGTGAGCTTTCCCACTTAAAGACCAATAAGGGGCGTTACTATGTCTTAATTCCAAAGGAACACAACAATCACATAGGGTGCTACTCTATCTCAACATTGAGGGAAAACAACCATTGCATGACCACAACAACACAAACAATGTACCAAACTTGCCACTCAGTTCTAATGACATGCATAGCAGCCCATGGGTCTTACCACCAAAATGTTCACAACTACATAGTATGTAAGCTCGAGAGGGGGAATGAGCACCCTTGCTAAGGCTTACATAATATATCCAAACAACTACAGACCAAAAACCCTTCTCTGAAATCATCCCAAGGCTGCACAACCAAGTTTGCACCACAGGAACTCTACCAAAATTCCCTCACTTTACCACAGTCAAGCCTCTATTTGCACCACCAAATTGGAAATAGGGAATACCAAAAAAAAGAGTGGGTTGGTTGGTTGACCAATGGAAGTTCCAATCCAACTCACCATTCCACTTTAACTATACAATTTCCACCATAAGAAAGGAAACTTATTGATAAGGCTAAGGAACTACTATTTTACCTTGTTAACGCACATCAAGACCAATATTCACATAATACATAGTGACCCCCTTCTATTATGATCCTAGTGAGGAAGAGCATATGTATAAAGACAATGAGCCCAATGAAATCACCCTTTGAATGATTGCAGGGGAGACTCCAAGCCAATTGATGTGGCTACAGAACAAATTTTCTCCCACTCCTCACTCCAATTTCCCCACAACGTCTTCATACTACTACTTGTGCCATTGTAATCACCACTTAAATCTCTCCAAGGAGCCATCAATGCCTTCATGAATGCACTAATGTTAATGACATAATACCTGTTTTGTAGATTGAACTTGATTCTTTCGGGACTTTGGCAATAAATCTGGTGTGATTGGAGTACATTTGAAACGGCAGCATATACCTGAGCTCAAGTCTCTTACAACTTGCCTTCATGTTAAGGCATTCAATATGATTAAATCACCAACATGTATACCTTCCTTTGCATGTGAATGGGAGAGAGAGGATGCCATGATGATTGATTTGGTCACCATGCCCCATCCCCTATCTTTCTTTAGTTTTAAATACTTCATGATTAAGGAATAATGAATTATAAGGGTGCCCATTGTAAACAAGGACCCATCCTTCTAAATCCATACCCTCATTTTCTTAATGATCTACTTTAGAATTCAAAGACCTTAAGACATTATAGAAATTTATTTTGGCAAAGGATATTTTCATGTCCTAAATTCTTTCAATTATAATTTTGAGTTTGCATTCCTTTCACAAAGTATCTTTCATTAAATGATGGATGAAAATTAAGGGGTTGTGACAGCTCCAGCCCCGTATTTCCTCATGGAATGCGATGTAAATACTTTTAGAAAAGAAATAATGAAATTAAAATGGAACTGAGTCAAAGCGACATAGATTGCAGAGTTAAGGAGGTTGCTTGCTTAGGATATGCAAGGTTTCCTAGTTCAAGAAATTTGAACTGTTATGACAACCAGTAAAGGTTGGTGGGTTTGATTTTAATAAGTTGGTTTTATGAAGTTAATTGGGTTGCAAGATAAGTGCGTTGGCCCATGTTGCTTGAGAACCATAACAAGGTAGCGAGGACATGAAATTTATGAAGATGGAATGTGTTGGTAGCAAGGACAGTGAAAAGTCAATCATTGCGTAGGAGATAAAGGAGAAGGAAGAGGAAGGAAAGGTTTTTTTTTTTTCATTATTCAATTCGACCTTATTCATGAGAGAGAAATAAGAGCATGGAGTTTGATTCATCATCCAACAATAGGAAAAAGAGAAGAACAACAAAAGAAGTTTTTCCAAAGAAAAGGAAGACAATGATATTTGTTCAGTTGGCAAGGTTGACATTAAGATTATCTCTCCTGGGTGAGGAACAATCACCTCTCAATTCCATATATATCTAGAGGGTGGAGATGTTCTTTCTGTGGAGTCCCTTAATGGCTGGGGTGGATGATTATTCCTTGGATTCCTGGAAGGAGGATCTCTGAAATATTCCTTGTTGTGTTGTTATAGTGGATTCTGGATTCCCTAAGGTAGGTGGAACCACTGTGTTTCTTTTTTAAGGGTGAAGAATCATTTCTCTAGACTCCCTTGATAGTCTTGGGTGGAGGAAACAAGTCTCTAGATTCCCTGAATGTCTTGGTTGGACACCATTGAACAACTAGAGATTGGAGGTAGCTGGCCTCTGGATTCCTTACATGTTGGTTAATTGTTGAGTGGTTTGTGGGAGGGATGACCCCTAGAGTCCCTCTTTCAGTTGGAAGTTGGTATTTTAATCCTTTGATCAAGATCCTTGAGTCTTTAGGATCTAGATCAGGGGTGATAACTACAAGTGAGGACTGGTTACAATTGTCTATGGTTGGGTGGAGAGTCATAGTCCCATACTCAGTTGCCCAAAACATTCCAAGGTGAGTGTTCTTATGTATTATAGTGCTAATGAATATGTTTTTGCATTTCTGGATTGAAATGGTGCGTATAAATGTAATGAACATGGATTGTATTCTTATTATTAACATGGATGACTAATATGTTGTGCAATGTATAAGGGCACTTGAATACCATGCAAGAATGTTGATTCTATTGTAGTAATAATTAACATTAGAACTCCTTTTATTACAATATAATGATTACATCAAAGACTACTCGCTTTGATAGGGTCTATGTACAACATGATAAAGGTGTTGGATACAAGCCATAAAGGTATTGGATACAAGCCATGTTGTTGTTATAAAGCATTGGGATAATGCTAAGTATATCCTTCCTCATCAACTTTAATAACCTGTGACTTTACATAAAGGGCTTTGATAACCTATTGTGATAAATGTCTAGTGTTGGTTATGCATCTTTACTTGACCAGGATTTGGGGATCCATGTGCATGCTTGAGTGGGGAACAACTTTGTAAGAGGGATTGAGTTGATCTTGTACCATTCTATATCAACAAATGCATTTCTTCTCTATCTTCTTAGTTGTTGGAATTTTTTGGACTAGGAATCATATCCTAAGTAACATATCGATATTGGGAGGATGAGGTTGCTTATGGCCTGAAAGGCTAATAGTAGCTATGGAAATTTGAAGGTGATAGCATCTTGTTCAGGAGGGATGAGTTGCAAGTCACTACAAAGATACAAATGCCCGTAAGACCCTTATTAAGGGAAACAATGTTACTTGTAGTGTAGCTAGGAACCATAGGTTGCACCTTGGAATGTGGTACGAGAGCTTAAGGCCCTTCAGGAGTCCACAAGCTCTTAGCTAGGGGAAATCAAAAGGCCACCAATGTTGTCATGCCTGGAATTACATGCCCCTAAGTTGGGAATTCTTAAAGGCTGAGATATTATCCATTATACACCTATATGTAAGGCTCGTGCCTGTATTTGATCCCTTAGAAGGATTCCCCCTTCCCTTTTAGGAATGATAATCTTCGTGTGGTAATTTTGGCATATCCTATGAATCATGTGGACTTGATAAGAGTAGATTTGCAATAAGATCAAGAGGATAACACCAAGAGGTGCATTAGCAAACCTTATTGGCCATAAATGAACGATGGTACTATTCAAGATGTTTCCAAAGCCATTGAAGAAAGCCATGGGAAATGTGCCCAAAAAACGATGATGGATGCTAAAAGGGAGTAAACCTTGATGAAAACCTTCACATTTAATATTGGGAACGTTGATTATGCTCTGGTGAGACCTCCCAATTTGGACCACTATGAAGTCTTATAGTGCACAATGTTTTTGCAATCTCAGGATTTGGGCTTAGCCTTATAGCCTCAACGGTAATCCTTACCCAAACAATATGATGAAACCCTCACTGTAAAAGTCCTCGATTGAATACCTAGATTTACCTTATCACGATTGGGTATATGGTGGAGTGACATGGCTCGGTAGCCACACCCTAGAAGTTTGCTTTAACATTGAAAAGGATTGGCAGGGTTTACGGGGCACCAAGCCAGCTAGCCTTACAACTCGGAGGCGAAGAGTGTTCTCATTGGACGGAAGTGGAGTCCATTCGACAACTCATTTCGAAGGGTCCCACTACAGAGGATTAAAAGGAGCAGTTGCAAGGAGTCGTTGGGAGGACACAATCGAGGTGACGTGTTGCGGAGGGTCCCACCCCGAATGATTAAAAAGGAGTAGTCGCAAGGAGTCTCAAGGAGGAAAAGACCATGGTGACGTATCCCGGAGGGTCCTACTTGAGATGATTAGAAAGGAGCACTCACAAGGAGTCGTCAGGAGGCTAGGACCGGGGTGACATGTCCTAGAGGATACTCCTCAGATGGTAAAAGAGGGGCAGTTGAGAGGAGTCACCAAGATGGTAGGGATCATGATGATGTGTCTCAAAGGGATAAGGGAGAGAAATAGATGAGGGCACAAGGATGAAAATGTTGGGATGATGTGGTGGGCTAGTATCAAGGAAGAGACTAGAGGGATAGGCCCCATTATGCCACAATATGTCAATAGACCCATTAGTGGATTTGGGGAAACTGAATATGTCCTTGTGCCACCCCTTGTGGTAGTTTTGAAAAATGCGACAGAGGGGTGTCACAATCGATCTTAGTTGTAGATCAAGCGATGATCATGTTGGAATATCCCTTTTGTGCTACTCCCTTCCCTCGTTAACCTTTGGGCATATTTACAAGGCACAATCGCTTGATATGGAGCAGAGATTGATGTGAATCACTGATTAAACTGTTAATTAATTAAATAGTAAAGGGGCTCAATAGGATATAACATTGGGCAGCGACCACCAAAACAATCAACAATGGATATATACTACCCAAAGATCCTATGACATGTGTGACCCATACCCCTGTGACGTTAGATCTTGGCAGACCTTCCCCCATCCCCATGACATCAGCAGGGAGGGGTACCCCTCGTGCAAACCGCCGATCTCCTACACACACACACACACACACACACACACACACACACACACACACACATACACACACACACATACACACACACACATGGCAAGGTTAAGATACTTTGGTTATGAGATCCAGGAAGAAGGTTGGTAACCTTCATTAAGTAACCCGAACCCTTAGAAGGAGAATTTATAAGGAAAATGAACATAAGTGACAAAAAATATTAATCCCATTTTATTAAAAATATAAGAGGAATTGGATTATCTGTAACCACCCCACTTGGGTAAGTGCGGTGTTGTTATAGGAATCTCCCACCACCACCAGTTTTATAATCTAAGATTTCTTACCTAAAATTAGACCTTGCCATAATCCATAGGCTTCAACAATGTTACTCGCTAGGTGACTTGGGCCCCAAGAATAGTCGAATAAACTATTTCTTTGTTTCCTTCGAGGTTATAAATAACCCCTCCCACTCCTGCCACCCCTTTAGTTTATTTGTTAACTAAAAATTTTGCATCATTTTCATAATTTTACATTAAACATTTAATTTTTTTTATTATCAAATATTTAGGTTTGTTTGTTTTGCTTCCATAATTGTACATTAATTTTTTATTTCTTTAATATTTAAGTCTATTTGTTTTTTGCACCCAATTAGCCGATCGAATTAGACTCTTAATGAGGATTGCTAAGGTGATGACTCACCTTCTTGGGATGTATTACAAGTATTCACATGGTTATGGCAACTCCACCATCGGTAATTACCAAATCTAATTACTAATCTATAGGCGAACTACTAACTACACCACTACTAGTAACTAAGGATTGTGTATAATTTCAAGATATTACCACTCAAAGATGCCCACATCACCTATATGAATCTCTTGTCTATTAGAGTTGCTCTCTCTAATTCTACTTGTTTCTTAGTAGTTTTTCCATATCTTAATTGTACATCTACTTGGTTCAATAGACTTCATTGCTAAACATCTTATGCACATGATTCAACAAAGATGTCAAACAACCTCATAGAAGATTCACACAATTGTCCATTCACTTTTATTTCTAAACATATTTGTTCTATGCAATTAACCATACAATCGTAGAACCATTACCTTAACCAAACGTCATGCTTTAATCATAATATAGTAGTATCTCATAAGAATTTCTAGTTATTTGAATTCCAAAACACACACACACACACACACACACATATATATATATATATCAAAATCCAATACTATAATTAACCCATGGAATGTAGCTCAAGGATCTCATAGGAATCATCATAATTGTTTGAAATTAAAAAATAAAAAATAAAAAATTCTATGTAGATACTGGATACAATACTATTATCAACCTATGGACTATAGCTACTATTATCAACCCATGGACTATAGCTACTATTATCAACCCATGGACTATAGCTCAAGGACCTCATAAGAATTTCCATAGTTATTTGAAATTCAAAAAACTTATATACAAATAGATCCAAATCACAGATTGTAGCTAAAGGATCACATAGGAATTGCCATAATGGTTTGAAAAAAAAAAAAAAAAAAAAACTTGGATCTCATATGAATGGTTAGTTATTTAAAAATAAAAAAGTGCTTCTTTATAGATGCTAGACTCAATACTATTATTATACTAGACATGGTACATTAGTTTGCCTTTGACCAAAAAATTATGTAGTTTATCCATAGTTTGATATTAGAAATTCAATTTTTGTATTTTTTATTATTATTTAAATTTATTTATTCGTAAAGTGATTGGGTGAGGTCTTATTATGGGATTTTTAGTAACTTCTATTTATGTTAGTTACTAATTTTTGTTTTTAGATTTATTTCCTTTTTATTTAACCTTTTTTGTTCATTTTTTAATTTATTTCCATTTTCATGAATTCTTTTTTTCTCCACATTTTCAATTTAAGATAATTTATTATATTAAACAAAGTCTTTCTGTAGAAGTCGCATGAGAGATTTTTTGGCCAATGCGTTTTGAACCAACAAGTGTGGTTCATCATCAGGATCAAATGAAGAGGCAGACCATGGCAAAGGCTTAAATAGAGAGCAATGTAGAGACATAATTTCAAGTAACGACAATATTTGAACAATAATGTTTAAATTATAATATTATTTAATTAATATTTAAAAAAACAAATATTATAGTACCACTAATTAAAGTTAATTATAAATAATTAAATAATGATATTATTTCATTAATTTGTTAAAAATATTAAAGGTAACACAATATTAATGGCTAGTTTTTGAAAATAATTTAATTAATATACATAAAACCAATATAATAGTTCTTGAAAATAATATTTAAATAATATATTAGTTTATAATTTATTAAAATAGTAAAATAACTGTTACATAAAGGGCTTAGTTTTTGAAAATAATATTTAACTAGGATATTAGTTTATTATTTATTAAAAAACAAATATTAATAAGTCACTGCTATATTAAACAACTATTTTGAGAAATAATATTTAAAATAATAATAATCAAAGTCAAAATTTAGAGGAGGGAGTAAAAAATTATAAAAACTAAGGAAAACCTTAAGCCCTAGACAAAATATTTGATAAATAAAATAACTAATGGAAATAAAAATAAATAATTAAAAATAGTTAATGGAAAAAAAATAAATTAAAAAAAAAATTAATGGAAAAAAAATAAAATAAAAAAAAAATATACACAAGTCAAAATAATATAAACATAAATAAATAAACAAAAACAAAAACAAATAAATAAAAACAAAACACACACACATATATCCAAAGAAAAAATAATCAATAAATAAATAGGGTCAACAATAAAATATGGGGCTAGGTCCATTAAATAAATAACAAAATTACTAAAAAGATCAAGAAAATAAACTCTAATGAAGAATAAATCAACAACAAATACTATAAAAATGATGCCAATACCTATATAGATAAAACAAACAAACAAAATAAATCCCAAAAGGAAACCTAAAAAATTAGGAGGACAAGACAGGGACCCAACTTCTACTTATATTCCAATCATCATCTCTATTCAAATTATGACTTGGGCCTCCATCATCCTTTCCGTTCTTGACTCCTTTTAGTATTTTTGTTATTTGTTTAATGGCCATGAGCCCCATATTTTATTGTTGACACAGTTTATTTATCGATTATTTTTTCTTAGGATATATATATGTTTTTATTTATTTATTTTAATTAATTAATTTATATTTATATTATTTTTTCTTTGCATATAT
>APFE030922487.1:44234-82421 GCA_000404065.3 Pinus taeda
TAATGAAATAATATCATTATTTAAATATTTTTTAAGAAACTAGTATAACAGTTACTTAATAATATTTGTTTTTAATATATTAATAAATTAATATTATAATTTAAACATTATTATTTGAATATTACTTGAAATTATGTCTCTACATTGCTCTCTATTTAAGCCTTTATCATGGTCTGCCTCTTCGTCCTCTTCGTGTGGTCCTGATGTCCTGATGATTGATGATGAACCACACTTGCTGGTCCTGATGATCAATCACACTTGTTGGTTTGAAACATTGCTCTCTATGTAATCCTTTGCCATGGTCTGCCTCTTCATTTGGTCCTAATGATGAACCACACTTGTTAGTTCGAATCGTGGCCAAAAAATTCTCTCATGTGATTGATGATGAACCACACTTGCTGGTCCTGATGATCAACCACACTTGTTGGTTTGAAACATTGCTCTCTATGTAAGCCTTTGCCATGGTCTGCCTCTTCATTTGGTCCTAATGATGAACCACACTTGTTAGTTCGAATCGTGGCCAAAAAATTCTCTCATGTGATTTCTACCGAAAGACTTTGTTTAATTCATTATGGATAAGCTTGAATACATAACTTATTATATATTAAAAACAAATTTATATACAATTTACAAAATAAAACACATAAATATATTTTAAAAAAATGCATATATATTAAATGTATATATGTTAATATAAAACAATACCAGTTAATCATATTTATTAATTTATGGTGATGACAATCATCAACAATATTTTTTTTTTTTTTTTTTTATGAATCCTTGCTTTTATACCTAGTAATTTATTTATTCATAAAATGATTCGTTGTCTTTATTAGGTTTTAGTTTAACTAAATTATATTTAAATTAAGCAACATTAGCTACTATGTAGCCCTTGTTAATTCCATGGATTGTAAGACTAACACAAATAATCAATACCATAACCTAATTTTGATCTCTTGGTCATACTATCTTTTTTTTTTTGCTAAAGCAAGAGTCATTCCTTCTATTATCTTGTCACAAAAAATATATTACATAAAATACAGCGCGCCCAAAGAGGAAGTAGGCTGAAAAAGAAAGCAACTCTTCCAACATAGAGAAGAAATACAACATCTCGAGGAATAGGCCTAGGGCGCAAGAAAAACAAAACTCACTGCCTCCACCGCCCAAGGGCAAAACAGAATGAAAACATGAGAACCCGAAAAAAGGTGAAGCAGACCAAAGAGGGGAATAGAGACCTTATAAAAAAGATTTCAGGTCCACTGGGGTTCACCCGGACCCACTAACCCACTCATTGAACCTAAGCCATTGATCTGTAGCTCCATGATCCAATGACTGAGGGAAATATCGAGCGGGGAAGAAGCAGGAAGAATACCCGCCCGATGTGGGCGGTATTCTCTCTCCTCCGAGAGCCACGTGTTAAACATTGAGTGACATCAAATACATTTTTGGGAAATCACATCGTGTTTAGAGGACGCCTGATAACCTGGAAACCGTTTTGACACCCTATAACGCAAAATTGCGAAAACTCTGCACCTGTTGTCATCCATTCATCTAAGCCACCTGGTAGGATGGATTGTCACAATTTTCCTAGCTGCCCGCTCACTAACTGAGCTCCTAGTAGCACCAATGAGAAGGCAATCTATGGTGTTCCTCTGTGAGACCCGAGTATGCCCAATGTCCGATTGTCTTTTGATCAAACCCCTATCGTCCATTGATGAAAGGTTAACTATGAAATTCCTTGCATGTGCTAATACTACTCCTTGTCTGTGAGGGCCAGAGTGTGACAGCCCTCACGTAGTTGACCTGCGGGTACCGACTCCCACAAGCAGCACCTATTGTCTCTCTTGTGCATCTCACCCCTTCATCGGCTAGCCAGTCCGCTACTCTGTTGGCATCTCTGCGCACATGTACAAAACTAAGAGTTCTTAGAATTCTTAGGTGCGATTGAATTCGATGATAGACCTACAAAAGTCTTCAGTGCCTTGAAACTTTGTCTGGTGTAGTACCTGTGCCTAGTCGCTTGACCAAATTAATAATTAATTCTCAGTCAGCCTCAATGATAGTATTATGTAAATTGTACTTTATCAGAATCTCCAAGCATTGCTCTATGGCCATGAGTTCATCCATATTGTTGGTGGCCCTCCCCAGGTGACTGTGAAATATGACTTTTATGTTTCCCTCTTCATCTCTTATGACTCCTCCATAACCAGCATCCCCAGGGTTACCTTTTGAGGCTCCATCTATGTTGAATTTTAAAAAGCCATGTGGAGGGGGTTGCCAGAAAGCCTTTCCTTCTGAAATGTGCTTTGTTGTCTTATTTAAGCCCTGAGGGACATGTGACTATAGTCCCAATAGTTCCAGAATGTGAGCATCCCGATGACCCGGGGGCTTCTCAAGAGGTTGCTTCCAAAGGGCATTGATAGTTTCTTTGAGATGTTTTAGGATTTTTACTGTGATGCTTTGAGATGGGCCAGATTTTTCTTTGATGATCCTGTTGTTACTTTCTTTCCAGACATTCCATATCAAGAATCTTGGAATCAGAGCCCAAGCTATATTTACTGTCTCATTGTCCGAGAGGTCCTTCCTCTAGTTCTTCAAAGTAACAGTGATGTCACTTTCATTCCTGTTTGTCTACTTGAAGATATCGGCTACCCAATTCCATAAGGTTGAGGTGAAGGAGCAAAGGCTGAGAAGATGATTCATAGTTTCTTCCTGCAGGCCACATAATTGGCATCTTGATGGACTAGTAAAACCTATCTTTTTGAGATTTTCCCAAGTTAGAATCTTTTCGTGTTGAACCAGCCGCATGAACAGTTTGATCTTCGTCCAGTGTGGGTTGTTCCATATGTCTTTCCATGTCTTGTCAGGACTTGAGAAGTTAAGTCTTGTGGCAATTCTTTTGGCTTCTTTGAGGTTGAAGATACCCTCGTTATTTCTACCCCATCTTAGTAGATCATTCGAGGTTGAGGACAAAATTTGTCTCTTTTCCAGAATGGCTTCTAGAGCTTTAGCTTGGGTATTCAACAGGGTCTCATCACTATAATATGGTAACTTCCAAATTCTCCATTTACCAGTATCCCTTGACTGATCCCAATAGTCACTTACTTTTTTCAGTCCTTTGTTGATGGTGTTGTTTTAGGTGATATCTAGTTCCTCTCTACCAAGGTTATTTTCCTATTGCTAGTTGTCCTCCCAAAACCATGCAAGATTTCCATTTCTTATCTCCCAGAAACTGTGTTTCTGAACTAAAGCTCTATTCTCCCAGGCCTTGTTCCAAATATGGGAACCCCTAATGTGTCCTATCATTATTATGTGGTCTGTTTCTTGCCAATCCATTGCATATTTTTTTTTACAGAGTTTAGCCCAGGGGTTTCTTATTTCCTTTAGCCATCTCCACCAAATTTTTTCCCCCAAAACTTTTCTTAGAATATCTGGGTCATGGAGACCCAAACCACAATGGGATTTGGGTTTACAGAGCTTGTCCCAAGCTACCAGAGCCCATTTCTTTTTCTCTTCCCCTTTACCGCAAAGAAAATCCCTTTGAATATTCTTGATTTGCTGTAAGACTCTTGTTGGTGCCGGAAGGGACACTTGTTGGTGCCTTAGTGAGGACTAGCCTCCCTGCTAAATTCAAGGATCTGCTTGTCCACTTGGTGAATTTATCCTTCAATTTATTTGTTATAGACTCCCAAATGTCCTTGCTCAGTGGTTTGTCAGTGAGGGGTATTCCCAGATATTTTGAGGGAAGAAGACCTCTTTGAAAGCCTAGAATTCTGGAGAGATTTCTTTGAATTGAAATATTAGTATTGAAAAAGAAAACCTTTGATTTTGTGAGGCTTACCTTAGTACTAGCAGCCATTGCAAACTCATACTGGATTTGTTTGAAAGCTTTGGCTTCCTTGAATGTGGGTGTGTCCTGCAACATAGTGTCATCCACAAATTATTGATGGGTCAAAGTGTCCCCATTCTGAGTGAGTCTAAGTCCCTGGGTTTTTCCTTCCTCCTTGGTTGAAGTGATCGCTCTGCCTAATCCTTCCATCATGAGAATGAAGAGGAAGGGGGAGAGAGGATCACCTTGTCTGAGGCCTCTCGAGAACCTGAAGGTTCTGGATGGAGAGCCATTAAGAAGAAATGAACAACTAGCAGTGGTAACAAGAGCCATGACCCATCTTATCCAGTTGTGGTCAAAGCCATATGCATTAAGAACTTCCATGATGTAAGACCAGCTTATTTTATCATAAGCTTTCGCTATGTCTAGTTGTATTATCATACCTGCTTGCTTATTGGTCTTAAGGGAATGCACCACTTCATGAGCTTGAATGATATTATTGAGAATTTGTCTACCTTCCACATATCCAGTCTGCTCCTCTAACATAAATGTTGGAAGAAGGGGTTTGAGTCTGTTAGCAATTAATTTGGAAATGATTTTGTACACCACATTGCATAAAGCTATGGGTCTGAATCTTTCTGGAGTAATGACTTTTTCCTGTTTGGGGATTAAGGCAATGAGGGATTCATTAAGCACTCTCAGAACTGTTTTAGATTTTCTAGAGTCCTCCACCACATCCAGAATGTCATGTTTGACTATTTACCAGCATGTTTTGAAGAAGTCTACATTGAAACCATCTGGGCCTGGAGCTTTCCCATTGTGCATCTCTTTGATTACTTCAATGACCTCTTCCTCTGTCACTGGACTATTGAGATTATAATTGTCTTCCTTGGTTACCAGTTTTGGAATATGTTGAGTAAATATTTTAGTAAATTGAGATCTGTCTGCCATGGTCTCCTTTGCAATACTTTGAAAATGTTGAGCCAGTACAACTTCCATTCCCTTATCAGTATCTTGTTCTATTCCTTGAGGATCTGTGAGTTTTGTGATCCTGTTATAAGCCCTGTGTGCCATGGTAGACTTGTGAAAGAACCTAGTGTTTCTCTCCCCTTCCTTAATCCATTGCACTCTTGATTTCTATCTCCAAAAGATTTCCTCCTGCTGGCATCTATTATCCCATTCTTGTTGAAGTGAGTCTGCTTGCATTTTCCTTTCTTTTGTGAAGTCTTCTGTGATGAGAATTTGGTTAATTTCCTGTAATTTCTTTTCCACTTCTCCTTTGGCTTTGAAGATGTTGCCAAACTCATTTTTATTCCATTCTTTGAGCTTTCTCTTGATGTGTTTGAGTCTATGATGCAGGAGGAACATTTTTGTGCCTTGGGTGGGTATTTCTTCAGTCCACCAATTTCCAATGTTAGTGATGAAATCAGGGTGAGTGAGCCAAACATTTTCAAACCTGAAGGGTCTGTTCCTCGGGGTTCCAATAAAGGAAGCTTCCAGTTGGATGGGTCAGTGATCTGAGCCTCCAAAGTGGAGGACGAAAGTTGTCATGATACAACCGGTGAGAAGGAGATCCTCCAAGATTATGAATCTGCCTAATCTTGAGGCTACTTGGGAAGCTCCCCCTCTTTTGTTGTTCCACGTGAAAATGCCATTTTCTTGTATCCATATCCACTAGTCTCATATTCTTAAGGAAGTTCTGGAAGGCTATTGAGTCTCTACCAAGTGTTATGGTTCCTCCTTTTTTCTCTGTGAGAGATTGATCATTAATTGAAGTCCCCCACCCCCCCCCCCCCCCAGAATCTAGGGCATTGCTGGGTGTCTTTCTCTCAATTATTCCAGATAGGTGAGGAGCCCGAGTTTATCTTCCAGTAGTTGAGGACCATATACATTAGTGATCATGTAACAGTCCTTGCCCCCCACAGGTTGGACAACCAATGAAAGGTGGTTTTTGGATGCCTCAACATCTGGGATTCCAAATTTCTGAGGATTCCATAGAGTGAGAATTCCTCCAGTTGATTTAGTTGCTTTGACTTCTAGATACTCATACTTAATCAGCCATTTGCTATGCTTTTCTCTGATTTTATCTACTTTCTTGTATAAACACCATATCTAGTTTTTCTTCTTTTATTCTGTTACTGAGTTTTCTTTGTTTTCTTTTACTCCTTAGTCCTCTAATGTTTCAGGTTGTAAGCTTCATAATGATGGGTTTGTAAAAGAGTAACTAGTGAGATATTTCATCTTACCTGAATTAATCATGAGTTTTCCACACTCTGTCAGCAGTTCATTCTGTCTCTTCCTTCCTCTTTTCTTACCTGGGCTTTTGGTGGAGTGTCCTGATATTATCCCCATTGATTTAAACCCTTTGTTCTCCTCGCTATCATGGCTCCTTTCGACGCCTATAGCCTTTGTGTGAGACCTGTTGAGGAATAGTTGTTGTACTTTGTCAAACTCCTCTTGAGGTAGAGAATCAATTCCTTTGTTGATTCCCTGCTCTAGAAACTTTTCTAGTTCAAGGTTCTCCCTCTCAAGGATTTCCTGTAGGTCTTGGTCCTCCATACCTCCTTCTCTTGGGGTCATCTCATGGTCCCTTTCAAGTTCCATAGTGCTCGATTGGTCCTCCTTTTGTTCATTGTGTTCCTGTATGATTTCCATGTTGTCCTATTTTTCCTTCTCTCTGTGATAGTCCTCTGGTTTCTTGTGCTTTCCATTTTCTTCTCCTTCTTCTAAAATTTCAAAACTATTGTGACTTGGTAACTTTCTTTCACTAGGTTTCTTTTGGGACTTTTTCCCCCCTCCTTTCCCTCTGCCTCCCACTTTGGTGAAACCTTCAGGGTCTTTTTCTTTGTTGGTTTGGGGTTCCTCCCTTTTGTTAAGTGGGCAATCTCTGAAGAGGTGCCCATATTCATGACATTTATGACATCTAAATGGGATGTGTTCATAGTCAACCACCTGTACCCATTCCTCGTCATAAACTTCTAAGATGACTTCATCCGGGAGTGCTCTTGATAAGTCCATCTCTACACATACGTGAGCAAAGGAGGTATATTGCCCTCACAGAGTCGCCTCTGATATCTTTATAAAATTCCCTAATTTGTTACCTATAGCTTTTAAAGATTTCAACATCCAATAATCTAAAGGTAAGGAGTATAATCTAATCCATACCAGGACCAATGTGAATGTTTCTCGCTCCGAAACAAAGTTTATCACCCAAGGTCGCATATAAAGGCCTGCGGTAGCATAGAAGTAGGGTCCTCCTAAAACTTTGTCTTTTTCCTTTAGGTTAGTGCACTGTGAAGAAACCCTTGGAGCCAAGATGTAGATTTATTTCTCCCTTCGGTTTCCAGTTGTTTCTTATCCATGTGTTCAACACTTTCTCCATGGGCCATATGCCCATGAACTTATAGATGATTGCATAAGTCGCCATGTGGTCTCTGTGCACCTATAGTGGAGGATCATTCAAGACCACCTGAGGTTTAATGTTAGCCTTAGGCTTGCAGGGTCATGTCACGAACATTTTCTCAGTTCTCTGACTGTTGTCGCTAGGATTCGTTTCCCTCCTAGCTTCCTTATGGGTCCCTTCCATTTCATGGGAATCGGTGCTGCTCGGCTTGTGAGTGCCCGTTTTTCTTTGTCTCTATCTCCGATGGTTTCCAGAAATTGTTCAGACTCGCCTCTTTGCTTCTATTTGAAACCACGTCACTGTAGGAAGGAGTGGAGCTCCCTCCTCCAAGCCCCTCCGTTGTTACCAGCTCGTTCCTGTCACCGCCTGTTTAAAACCCTAGTGCTTCAGAGCTCTCGTTCCTGTCACCCCCTGTTTAAAACCCTAGTGCTTCAGAGCTCTCTCCGCACCACATTCACCTGCAATATTTTTACCAATGCTTCTCTATCTCTTGGTCATGCTATCACTCTCCATGCCTAACACAAATAAATATGAATAAAACATCTCAAGCAATTACTATTACTTTTGTTTTCATTTTAAATATGAATAAAACATTTTAAGGAATTACTAATGCTTTTGTTTTCTTTTTTAAATATGAGTGATAATTACATAAATGCGCACAACTATTATTAGGAGTTGTTTTTAGTGAGATTTTTTGAAAGTTTTTTTGTGGGTTTTTCCAGTCTACATCACAAACTTGTCTAATTTCTTTAAAATCCGACAAAAAATTATTGAAATCACAATTCATTATTTGTGTTAGGCATGGAAATCCAACTTTTCCGTCTTATATTAGTGTATGAACATTCCAGCTAGGCATACTTTTGTACTTTCGATTAAAAAAACATTGCTTTTATATAGGCATAAGTGGAAACGCTAAGTTTAAAAATTAACTAAAATTACTTTTGGGAAAGGAGAAGATTTGGAAATCCAACTTTTCCGTCTTATATTATTGTATGAGCATTCCAGCTAGGCATATTTTTGTACATTCGATTCTAAAAAACATTGCTTTTATCCATGGCATGGAGTGATTAAATTTAATAGATGTTTATTGGTTTATTATTTAAATTAATTATTATTATTTTAAATTCAGAATTTAATAATGATATTAATAAATTAATAAAACATTTAATTCATTTACAATTAAATAATAATTTTATTAATAAAGTGTTATTTTAACAAATTTTTAAAACTTTTTTATTTTAAATAAATATTAATAATTTTAATAAAGAGTATGATTTTTCTTATAAATTATAGTATAAAATTTTAATTTATTTTAATTTTCTATAGTTGATTATGTTTTCAGATGTTTCATGAAAATTTATAAATCTGAATGCTCATAATATGATTCATGGTTCAAATTATTTTGCTTATGCACAAGCCAATCATATTGAATTATTTAATTAAAGTATATTCCATGTATATTAGCTTATGCAGAAGCCAATCATATTGAATTATTTATTTAAAGTATATTCCATGTATATTAGTTTACTCAAATACAAAATAGATTATATTTGCATCCACCTCTTTCATGTTAAATGCTTAATTTTTAATCCATATTTAATTATTTAATTAAAGTATATTTCATGTGTATTAGTTTACTCAAATACAACATAGATTATGTTTGCATCCACCTTGATGTTAAATGATGATTAATTATTTTTTTCATGTTTTTTTTTCCAAATATTTATTTATTCAAAAATTAGAAAAAATATGGTTCCGCAAACTCTAGGCAAAAATAGTCATGTTGAAGATGACAACATGTTTTTTTCCCAAACTTTCTTCTATTCAAAAATTAGAAAAAATAGGCAAAAATCCATGTTTTTTTTCCAAACATTCTTCTATTAAAAAATTAGAATTTTTTTCCAAACTTTCTTCTATTCAAAAATTAGAAAAAATAAGAAAAAATCCATGTTTTTTTCCAAACATTCTTCTATTAAAAAATTAGAAAAAGCATACTGTGGTGTGAAGAAACTTTGTGGATAAAATTCCAGTCATTTGTGATGTGAAGAAGAAACTATGTGGACAAAAATCTAGTTGTTGAGGCAAAAAATCCAGTTATTTGTATTTGTGATGTGAAGAAACTTTGTGGACAAAAATATCTTCAACATGTTTTTTTCCCAAACTTTCTTCTATTCAAAAATTAGAAAAAATAGGCAAAAATCCATGTTTTTTTTCCAAACATTCTTCTATTAAAAAATTAGAATTTTTTTCCAAACTTTCTTCTATTCAAAAATTAGAAAAAATAGGAAAAAATCCATGTTTTTTTCCAAACATTCTTCTATTAAAAAATTAGAAAAAGCATACTGTGGTGTGAAGAAACTTTGTGGATAAAATTCCAGTCATTTGTGATGTGAAGAAGAAACTATGTGGACAAAAATCTAGTTGTTGAGGCAAAAATCCAGTTATTTGTATTTGTGATGTGAAGAAACTTTGTGGACAAAAATATCTTCAACATGTTTTTTTCCCAAACTTTCTTCTATTCAAAAATTAGAAAAAATAGGCAAAAATCCATGTTTTTTTTCCAAACATTCTTCTATTAAAAAATTAGAATTTTTTTCCAAACTTTCTTCTATTCAAAAATTAGAAAAAATAGGAAAAAATCCATGTTTTTTTCCAAACATTCTTCTATTAAAAAATTAGAAAAAGCATACTGTGGTGTGAAGAAACTTTGTGGATAAAATTCCAGTCATTTGTGATGTGAAGAAGAAACTATGTGGACAAAAATCTAGTTGTTGAGGCAAAAATCCAGTTATTTGTATTTGTGATGTGAAGAAACTTTGTGGACAAAAATCTAGTCAAGGCTGGCAACAATCGTCAAGTGAATTTGATGGCTTAGATGCCCCTTGGTTACGGTTTCTCAAGGCAAAAGTTAAGGTTGTTGTCATCTCTAGATGACACAAACCACTTGAAAAACAAAAAAAAATAAGAAAAAATATTCATAAATTAAATTATGTGTAGGAAATAGTGACTATGGATTTACCAAGTTGTTCAATAAAAAATAAATAATGACTATGGATTTACCAAGTTGTTCAATAAAAAATTTGTAACCAAGAGGAGAGAAAGAACATTGTAAGTATGAGTTTTATTTTAAATTCATTATTTTTATTAATCATCTAATCAATGTTTTTAATGTTTTAATCACAATCTTTTCTTTCCTACAGTTTGAAATAAATACCAATAATAAGAATTTATATATATAATATGAAATTATTAAAAAACATATATAAATATAATGAAAAAAATAAATATAAATTTTGAAAAAAAAATATCCTAATAATTTTATATGTAAGTTTTGGTATTTCTTTTATTTTATATAAATAATTATACACCATTAAATTATATATAAATTTATCAATATTAAAATCAAAATTTTATTTTGAGAAAATTTTAAAATATTTAATTTTTTTTTAATAAACATAAACAATATCCATTACAACATTTATTAATTATCCCACACATACTTCATATTAATAAATATTTGAAATATCACCTCTATCAAAAAACTGTCCATGAAAAATATATACTTTAACAAACATGAGATATTTCAAAATATATAAACGGCTCCTAAAAACTTAATTAATAATTGTATTATGTAATGTTAATTAATAAGATTAATTTACTTTTTATAATTTTTAATAATAATATAATTAAGAAATCAATTTAAAAATTTTATGTGAAGAAGAAAATCAAACTCAGCAAATGAAAAATGTAAAACATCATTATTAGATTTGTAAATGAAATATATATAAGAATAAAATTTATATAAAATAATATTAGATTTGTAAATGAATATATGAAGAATAAAAATAGATAAGATAAAGTTAATATTATTGATGTTTTGGTGTTTTGTGTTTCAAGTCTTATCTCTTTTGACAATGATATTATGGAGGTATATCTTATTTTGTTTTTATGTTTATTTTGGCATGTGTTTATTGGGTTGGTTTCAAGTTACTGGGATGATTTCAAATTTTCTTAATTTTTTTTCTAATTGTTATTGCAAGTTTAACTATCATGCTTTTAACCAAATTCTTCACTTTCAAATTTTATATTTCTTGCTTTAGTTATGAGTTTCCTTTTTTACTTTTCAGTTGTTTATCCCATTTTCCCATTTTTTATCCCATTTTCCCATTTATGGTTGCGAGGAACATCTCCAATTTGTTGCTATCTCTAGTATTTCTTGTTTTCCTATTGTGAAGCCAATCATTCCTACTCCAAACCACATGTAAGCACACAACCATGCTCACTATATGTCTTGACTCACTAGCAAACCACCCCCTTGCACTACTCACACACAAAAAGGTGTAATTCAAACCATCATAGCTTGTGAGCTTCATTTATCTAGGGAGATTAAACAAGATATCTAGGATATGGAGAACAAAATTGAATAAAAATGTCAACAAATTCACGAATAGCAATTGAATTAAGGAAATGTTGTATGGTTGAGGTTTTCTTCACTAGAATTGTTAAACTCATAAAGCTACTAGCTCAACAAGTCTCCAATGGTGTATGACCTTGAGGTATTCTTCACCAAAATTGCTAAACTCATAAAGCTACTAGTTCAACAAGTCTCCTATGATGGTCATGGCCAAGCCAATCACATGTTCTTAACCTCGGCCAAACCAATTATATGTTTTTAACCATCATCCTCATTCAAGGTATATAATAATAATATAAATTAAGCATTAAGCTCAACCAAACCACCACCACCACGAAATTTGTGAAAGTCGCTTGATCAACAAATCTCCCATAATAGTAATGGTGATGCTAATTACATGTTTTTAATCATTAGACTCATTTTAAATATATAATAATAATATGAAATAATCACAATTAAGCTAATCAAATCAAATGCTATCCAAACCATAATAATAATGACAGCTAATCACATGTTCTTAATCATTTTAAATATATAATAATAATATGAAATAATCACAGTCAAGCTAATCAAATCAAATATTTCTACCCATTATATTCCATAAAACCACCCTCAACATTATAAAATTAGGAACAAACTTAAAATTTCAATTAAAAAGAACTCAATTTTTAAACTTAAAAATAATATAATTTTAGTAGTTTTATTTTTTTTAAGTTTCATCTTAATTATAATATTAAAAAATAATAATAAAGTTCATAAATTAGCTTTTTTATTTTTTAAATTGGTAATATTTTTAAGATGTTCTCACCCGATGCTAGGTTAAGATTGGGTGAGTGGTTCGTTCCCTCACTCCCTCCCTCCTTTGGATCAAAAGGGAAAAGCCTTTGAACACCCCATGCTAGGTTAAGATTGGGTGAGTGGTTCGTTCCCTCACTCCCTCCCTCCTTTGGATCAAAAGGGAAAAGCCTTTGAATTGGCTTTAGAGTCGTCATTTTATGGCCAAACATAGAATCTCTTATTTTTTTTAAATTGGTAATATTTTTAAGATGTTCTCACCCCATTATAAGTTGGGTGAGTGATTCGTTTCCTCATTTCTTCTCTCTTGGATCAAAAGGACATTCGCTCTCTCCTTTGGATTAGAAGGAATAAGCCTTTGGATTGGATTAGAAGGAATAAGCCTTTGGATCGATTTTATACTGGTTGTTTTATGGCCAAACATAGAATCTCTTATAATAATTTTAGTGGTAAAATTACATAATCATTTTTATACAACTAATTTTACACATTGTAGTTTAATTAGATTTTCTTTTTCTTTGAAAAATTTGGAAATCTGGTAGAGCTTTTTGTAAATCCATGATATAGTTATCAAAAACATGATTCAAACACTATTACTCCATTTTCTCAATAAAAAACATGATTCCTACTCCATTTTCACAATCAAAAGCATGATTCAAACACCACTACTACTGCAAGATTCCTTAAATTTTTTTACCCAAATTCCAACCACTTATGACCGTGAGCAATTCCTCTTTAATTCCTCCACTTCAATAAATAGATTATTCCTCCACCCATTTTGATAGACGATTCCAGTTTACACCAATACACAAGACGCGTTGGTTCACCATTATAAGTTTTGGGAATATTTGAATTTAACAAATCTATGTTAAATTTTAGACGAATTAAACTGAAAAATATGGTCAAAAACTTTTAAAATATATAACAAATAAACTTTAACAACTTTTACAACTCAATGCTCGATTTAATCATTTAGAAAACAATGTTGACGGGCGTAATATTTTTTTGCCTAGGTAAATGGCTGATACCCTTATCTCGAGGCCTACCCTTGAAGTTGATCTAAGCTTATCAAAATAATTCCAACCCGCCCGGAGACTCATTCATATAGGTATATGTAACACTTCGCTATGCTGGTATTTCCCAGGAGTGTGCCAGGATAGCACTTCGCATTGACATGTTTATGATCGCTCCATTTCCCCATCCACTCTTCAATGCCTTTCCTCACCCTAAAGCGCAAAGCTGTTCCTGCTCCTCGCCCTCTTCATTAGTTATCTAAATCTTCATTTATACGTGTAATATTCCGGCGGGGAAAGCAGAAGGCGATAAAGATTTGGATCAAGGAGAGAGATACGTTGCAGTAAAGGAGATTTTAGCTTGGTTGGTCACCAACGTACCTCACCCCGCGATTGGTTGTGAGGAGTTCACTCACTCGTCTCCCGGCACTGAAAGGAAGGACAGGAAGGCATCTTCCTGGGAAAGGCAAGACTAGTTAGTCTCTCTAGGAAGTCCAGTCTCTTTGAGAGAGAAGGTCAAGTTATTGGAGAAGAATTGCGAGGTGAATAGAGTGGGGAATTTGATAAAAAAAATCCATCGTCGTTCGCTCGAAAGACACTTCCTTTCCCCTCCTCTAGTCCTATCCCTAAGAGCATATGATAACATTTGGAACGGACTCGCTATAGAGATCGAAAAAGGGCGAGGGGTGTTGATCAAGCTTGGTCTAAAAAGACATGGGGGTTTTGCTGGATTCCCAATGGTAAGGCACTATGAGTGCTCCTATAGAACCAGGAGAAGAGTGAGTGCATTTGTAAGACATTTCTAGTTTAAAGCAAGCGATGACATTTCCAAATAAAAAATAATATAAAAATATTTTACCATTAATCATTAATAAATAAATTTTTTTATGTAAAAGATATAATCTTTTTCGATCAAATCGGGATTATAATAATATTAAATAAAATATATGGATATACATATAAATATTTAAATTTTTAATATATATATATATATATATATATATATATATTTCAATTTTATATTTATAAATATAAAGAATAATAATAAAAAATTTCTTATCACATGAGAGATTGTGTATTTTTTTTTAATATTAAAAATGGAGCTGAGGTGGGTCTCTTGTCCCACAAACAAAAGGGTCACATACATCAATTTGATGAATATTAAAAATGGAGCTGAAGAGAATCACCTTCCCACAAACAAAGGGGTTGCAAACACCAATTTGTTACCAATTTGGTGTCTTGCTTGGTCATGAATTTAAAATTAGATGATAATAATAATAATGTAATACATAAAAAAAATGAAAACATGTAATTTTTTAATGTTAAAAATGAAGCTGGATATAATATTGCAAAAAACAAAAACAAAAAAATCATTATTAATCATTTTTAACTAAAAATATTAATTAAACACACACCACAACTCACACAAAAAAAAATTGTGTAATTGTAATTATTTTCATATTCAACATTGAATTGACACATAGCATGCACATGGACTCTTCCATGTTAAATATAGAATTGACACACATAATATGAGAGATGTGTAACTCTTTTGATTGCAAAAAACAAAAACAAAAAAATCATTATTAATCATTTTTAACTAAAAATATTAATTAAACACACACCACAACTCACACAAATTTTTTTTGTGTAATTGTAATTATTTTCATATTCAACATTGAATTGACACATAGCATGCACATGGACTCTTCCATGTTAAATATAGAATTGACACACATAATATGAGAGATGTGTAACTCTTTTGATACTTAAGATGGAATTGACAAATAACATGAACATGCATATACACATAAGTTCATCTTACCTAATATTTATTTCAAATCTATGAAAATTCAATTTATTCTTTAAAAAAGAGAAAATTGTATAATAATAATAATAATAAAAAAAAAAATGAGAAGTGTAATTCTTCAAAAAAAAATCATTATTAATCATTTTTAACTAAAAATATTAATTAAACACACACCACAACTCACATAAAAAAATGTGTAATTGTAATTGTTTTTATATTCAACATTGAATTGACACATAGCATGCACATGCACTCTTCCATGTTAAGTATAGAGTTGACACACAAAATATGAGAGATGTGTAACTCTTTTGATACTTAACATGGAATTGACAAATAACATGAACATGCATATACATATAAGTTCATCTTACTTAATATCTATTTCAAACCTATGAAAATTTAATTTATGCTAGAAAAAAGCAAATTGTATTCAAATAATAATAATAATAACAATAATAATGTAATATTCAAACAAAAAAATTGAAAAGTGTAGTTCTTTTAAGGTTAAAAATATAGCTCGAATAAAATATTGCCAAAAAAAAAATCATTATTAATAATTTTTATCTAAAAACTATTAATTAAACACACACCACAACAAGGAGTTCTCATAAAGAAATTGTGTAATTGTAATTATTTTCATATTCAACATTGAATTGACACATAGCATGATCATGCACTTGTTAAATAGAGTTGAATCACACAAAAGATGAAAGATGTGTAACTCTTTTAATACTTAACATGGAATTGACAAATAACATGAACATGCATAGATATCTATTTCAATCTATCAAAATTTATTTTATTCTAGAAAAAATCAAATTGTATTTCAAATAATAAATAATAAATAATAAATAATAATATAATATTACAAACAAAAAAAATTGAATCTGTGTAATTCTTCTTTTAATGTTAAAAATGATGCTGAAATATAATATTGCAAAAAAATAAATAAAAACAAATCATTATTAATCGTTTTAAACTAAAAATATTAATTAAACACACACCACAACATGGATTTGACTTGGATAAAAAAAATTGTGTAATTGTAATTATTTTCATATTCAACATTGAATGGACACATAGCATGCACATGCACTCTTCCATGTTAAATATATAGTTGATACACAAAATATGAGAGATATGTAACTCTTCTCATACTTAAGATGGGATTCACAAATAACCTAAACATGCATACATATAGGTTCATCCTACTTAATATCTATTTCAAATCTATCAAAATTCTAGAAAAAATCAAATTGTATTCAAATTTATTGTAATTCTTTTAATGTTAAAAATGAAGCTGAAATATAATATTGGAAAAAATAAATAAATCATTATTAATCATTCTTAACTAAAAATATTAATTAAACACACACCACAACATGGAGTTGACTTAGATTAAAAAAAAATTGTGTAATTGTACTTATTTTTATATTCAACATTGAATTGACACATAGCATGCACATGCACTCTTCCATGTTAAATATATAGTTGATACACACAAAATATGAGAGATATGTAATTTTTTTCATACTTAAGATGGAATAGAAAAATAACCTAAACATGCATACACATAGGTTCATCTTACTTAATATCTATTTCAAATCTATCAAAATTCTATAAATCATCAAATTGTATTCAAATTTATTATATATCGAAAAATTCTTAACCTCATGATTCTTGCTAGATGATTTTTTAAAATAAATACTTGTTATGCTGAATTTTTTTAAATATATCTACCCCATTTTTAAGAAGAAAGACAAACCTTTTCCCCTTGAGATAAACTCTCAATATAAACTCATGATGAATATTAATCAATTCAACACATCAACAAACACACTAATTCTTAACATAAACAAACTTAACTTGATCGATATTAAAAATGATACTATATCATATCTTTCAAATAAATAAAAAATAAATTGGGGGCAAGGTGATTTATCACCTCAAGTAGGGAATATCTTTCCCACTACTATATATAATTTCTCTAGCTACAAAGAGAAAATAGAAACATTCAAAATTTCATTGGGGAGAAAAACTTAAAAAGTGGATGAAAAGAGAAACATTCATGATCTCACTGGGGAGAAAACCTTAAAAAGTGGATGAAAAGAGAAACATTCAAGATGACCTTGGGAAAAAAACCTTAAAAATTGGACAAAAAGAAAAACATTCAAGATCTCATTGGGGGATAAAACCTTAAAAGTAGATGAAGTTCCAAGCTTAAACCAATTTCTTAACCCTGTCTACAAAACATGGTTTTGTAAGTGTAAAATTTTATTTGTAGTTTTGAAAAATCTACAAGCTAGACATGGTTTTGTAAGTGTAAAATTTTATTTGTAGTTTTGAAAAATCTACAAGCTAGCAGTTTTAGAAAACTGAAAATTGTAATACCTATATGCCGAATCCAAAACATAGTTGAAAATTGTAATACCTATGTGCCCAATCCAAAACATAGTTTTAGATCAAAGTTTAGAGTAAAGGTTGTACAGTTTTAGATCAAAGTTTAGAGTAAAGGTTGTACCCCTACTACTTGATTATTGTCCCATTTCTATTCCGAATCCCGTCTTATTTAGGCTAGGATTCACTGGAGCAGATGTAAAGAATAATTGGTAGGAACAGAACCATTCTATCCCAGTCCTCACTCTCCATAACTTTTTTTTTTTAATCAAAAGCGTATTTCTGTATCGACAGATGGTTCAGAGATATCCCGTATTATTTAGAGTAAAAAGAATTAGCTATACCAGTCCACTAAAATATCGAACAAAGATCATAAAATAGATAAGTAAATTTCCATTTTCTTGAGTACCTTCCCTATAATAGAGGAAGCTGAGCATGTCAATGAATGATTAAAAAAGCGGCCCTTAGGCACATAATCTATAAAATACTTAATAACAAAAGCGGTCCTTTTACTTAAAAACAACGTTACATAGGAACAGATCTTTACAACTTGACTTGACAGTTCCAAACCAATTCTTTTTATAAACGAAGACAACTTCAAAACTTTGACAGTTACAAACCCATTTAAAACATAGGACTCAAATGGTGCAAAACGCCAAAAAATAGCAAAAACATTAAAGCAAATAAAAAACTTAAAATGTATTTCGTAACAGTTACCAGGACAATAATTGAGAAGAGCATATTCATAAACTTGTGACTCCAAGGGGCGGAAGAGTTGCAGAACAGGGAAATTTCATGTTCATTGCCTTAATTATAATGCAACGACCGTAACAACAGTCGGTCTATAGAAAAAGCAGCATAAACACCAACGCCGAAAAGAGGCTAAAAGCAAAGGCACGAGCAGACGAAACGGCATACGCAGCTCCGGTTGTAATAGGAACGCGGTAGGCAGGAGAGTCTGCAGGGGACAATACAACGCCAGGAGAATTACCAGCAGGAGAGTCCGCAGGAGTCTGCGGCAAAGGAGTAGCAGAAGGCGCCTGCGGCAAACGAGTACCTGGCAAATGCCAACCCACACTCGAATCCCGCTGCCCCATGACTACTACGACCAGCTTTTGACCCTTCAAGCAATTCCCTTTAACACCGCTAATGAAAAAGAAGGGGCCTGATGCAGTGAATCTGAAAATTGAATCGCCATTGTCGGCATAAACGACGGGACTCGTCGTATTGCAGGTATTGTACGCCTGCTCTGTCACAACCAGCACGGTGTCGCGGCCTCGTGGGTACTTAAACACTGCGAAAACAAAATTTACAGCCAGAGAAAACACAACAGCACAATCAAATTATTTATTAGTCGGAAGCGTCAAATTCAACTGCTAAGGTATGTGGAATAGGTACTTACACAGTGAGTCTCCGATTTGAAATCTGTGGCTACCAGCCCAATGATTGTAGGCATCGGGGTCGCTTTCCCTGGGCACAACCCAGCCTTTTCTCCCGCCTATTCTGTACACGAACGCTGAGATACTTTGTACGGCTAGGAGAAAACAGAAGATGCCCAGCCATACTCTGTACCGCGCCATTGTCACCCTCAAATTGGCACGGAAGCAAGCAAGAAAACGAAGTGGGGACGCTGCTCTGAGAAGGAAGTTAGCGAAATAACTGAAACTAGCGATCTATTGCCGCCGGTGGTGGTGGCGAGAGGATTGGGGAAGGGATTTGTAAGCCACCAGGTAAGTTTAGGTTGGCAGTTGAGGCCGTGGAATAAGGTTTCCGAGTGCTTGGCTGCCCGACGCGTGTGGGGAGGCGAAGTGATGAGTGCATGCCTAAAAGGGAGTGGGAGTTCACGAGCGGTTGCTGGTTTGTTAATATTTATTAATAGAAACGGAGTGGGGAATAACTCTACGTGACAGGCGTGTTATGTAATAGTGATACTCGTACCCCTTTTCTTGCTTCTTTAAGAGCCGCTGAATTGTAGCAGGATGCGGCATGTCACATAAATCTCGGAGGTGCGGGCCTCCCTCTTCCATGCCCCGCTTTCACGACATGGAGGCCGCACTTAATTTAAAATTCGAAAGATTAAATGGATAACAAATCGGACCTACTAACCATTAATTTAGTTAAGTGATTGTATAGGACCCATTAACCACCAATGATCTAGTTAAGTGATTATATCGGACCCATTAACAACCCACATGTTCTAAAATTAAATTAAATTTAAATATTTTTATTAATTTTTTATTTTTAAAATAAAATTATTTTAAATATCTTACTAAAAATTATTATGAAGAAATTGTATAAATGGCGATTAAAATTATAGTTTACGTGACTTAATATGTAATATATTTTTATGGTCATTTAGGGTTAGGGTCTTCACATTTATTTGACCTAATATTTATATGTTTTATAAATGGCTATTAAAACTATAGTTACTTGACTTAATATTTAACGTGACTTAATATTTAACATGTTTTTATAGTCATTAAAATTAGGGTTAAGGTTTTCACATTTATCTTTATCTCTCTAATATTTAATATGTTTTATAAATGGTTATTAAAACACTAGTTTACTTGACTAAATATTTAATATGTTTTTTATAAACTTTTAGGGTTAAAAGTAGGGTTTTTACTTGATATTTAATATGTTTTTATAGTCACATAAGTTTAGGGTTAGGATTTTCACATTTTTAATTCTTAATTAAGGTCGTGATTTTAATTCTTAATTATAATATATATATATATATATATATATTATATATAATATATAGATAGATAGATATATATTTGCAACTAGATAATTCCACATTCATAAATATTGGGAGCTAACATCACATTTATTTGGTACAATGGTAACCAAAAGTATATGTCAACTTACAAGAGGCATAAGTGTTGATAACATCAAATCAAATCTTAGTAGATCTAGTAGATTGAAGTTAAGATGGATCTAGTTTGGTTTTATTATCAGTTTATAAATAAGTTACTATAGGAAATACCAGAAGGTGGAGGGTTTTATATTTTTTTAATTTTTTTTATTTGGACTAAGTGAAAATGTTAAACATTACAACATCAATACTGCGTTGGAGAGCACCTCTTGGTGCAATAACTTCATTTGTAAAATTTTGACTCCAAAAATAGTCGTTTAAGGATTTGAACTAGATTTAATTTTTTTAAAGTTCTAAACATCAAAATAAAATCTTGTCTTAAAATAGATTTTACAATGACTTCCATTTTTCCATGTAAAAAGTATTAAAATAAATGAAAATTTATAAAATGATCCATTTTGGGTCATTAACTACGTAAACAGTATGCATGACCCACTCATGAGAATATTTAGAATTACCACTTTCTCATAAAATTAGTGAATAATTCACTTATCATTCATTACATAGCCTAATATGCAAATAAGTGAAAAATTAGATTTTATAATAGGAAAATGAATTATTACATTGATAAACGAGGGCTTTAAAAACTTTAATTATAAACTAGCTTAAATCCATCATAACTCCCAATCTCCCAAGCTCTAAGAGGGATCAAATCATTTTTCACTCTAGAAGAGGTTTGTAAGTCAAAAGATTTGATCTCTCTTGGTGTTTGGTAGATTTAGAGTTAAGATGGATCAAGGATGGTTTAATTACTAATTACAATTAATTATAATGATAATTGTTAAATTTATGTTTATATTTATTTTATTTTTATGTAATTTGACCAAGTCAAAATGTTTAATAGGACAATACAACATTTCTATCATTACCAATTGGAGAGCGCCTCTGGATGCACTAATTATTATGCGAATACTATGAATTTAACCTACATAGAATATTTTAGAATATTTCTAGGAGTAATCAAATATCAAAGGTTGAGATTTATCTTAAAAGTAGTTATGTCATTTTTTCCTTTTTAATTAAATTGATTAATTAAAAAAATGTCATATGAACATGAGTATGATTTTTTGGGCATTTGGTACTAGCAAGCCATGGTGTTTTCCCATCATATTGTAACAAAGATTATTTACTAGCGCAACCACACAAATTAATTGGCTGGTAAATGCTAATAGACATCAATCCACGATAAACATAAGAACACTTATAGAAAGAGACATATGAAATTGCCCCGATTAAAAAATTCATAAATATTAACCAAACTAGCACAACAATATAAATTAAACACGTAGTCTAAGTAAAAGGAAACATGACCCTTTCCCAAACATTTTTTCTGGTCAATTTTGTTCAAAATATGGTACAAATTTATAAAAATCATAAGTTTAATTTGTTTAATTTGCAAATATTGAGTGGGGTAAATTTTTAGTGTGTTGCATCCATTTATGTATTCAAAAGTGTATTTTAAACACAAGAAATTAGAATCTCATTAGAAATTGTATTTCAATATTCCAACAAAAAAGTCATTTCATCTATTAGTTAGACTAAGCCTAAATTAAATGGTCAGTAAATATCGATAGACATCAATTCATGATAAACATCAAAACACTTACTCCACAATACATCTCGTATTGCTTAGATTGGAAAAAACATAAAAATTAACTAAATTATAACTTTATTTTAAATTATTATTGTTATTATCCCATGGGGGGTATCTCAATTGGAAATTATCATGTTATGAAATATTATGTAAACTTTGAGATTCAAGTTTAAAATCCTCATGTGTCAAACTGATATTTTTTTATCGTTATTATTATTATTAACCAATGTAGATCCATCTTAACTCTAGATCTACTAAGCATTAATGTTTCAATGGAAGTAGGATGAATACGGAAAAATTGAGTGGTTGCAATGGTTCTGCGGTCTGCCTCTGCAACCTTGACTCTCTTAGGGGTTCGCAAGCCCTGCCTTTGGTTGATCATTTCTGACTTCCCCTCATGATTGTTATCCATTCTTCATTCTGTCTATGTTCTAGCTTTTGCATGACATGTTGACTTTGAGCTCCTATCTTGTCCTTGACAAGTCTTCTCCAATTGATAAGTTCATATCTTGGTGTTGTTGATTGTCCCATCAGTCCCTAACCTTGTGATCGCCATGGGATAGGTCGAACAGGTGCATATCCATGACCAATTCGACCTCTTCCCCCCAATACAACAAAGATTATGGCTTTCAACTCACAGGCCTCCAACAACCCTAAGTACCAGAAATCCAAGAGCTCTCACTTTTTTAAGAAAATAGATGAGATTCACAAGGTCGAAGTTTCAACACCTCAAGCCATATCGAGAGCTATGCAACTAGAAAAAGGGGCATTGGTAGGCTAGTTCATGGGGTTATGACCCCCCCCAGTTAGTCTGAGTATGGGTGGAGAAGAACTGGAACCCCCTTACCTAAGGCAAGATCTCCTCCTCATTTTGTGCAAAGGGCTTCTTCACTTTCTTATTCGAGAACAAAGATGATTGGGATCTGATCTTCAGAGGTGGTCCATATTTCATGGGGGGCCAAGGGATTTATCTGAATCATTGGAACCCAAAATTTAACCCTGACTTTGATGTTCCTTCTGTAATTACCATCTCAGTGAAACTCCCCTTCCTTCCTCTCACTTCTAGAATGATGCCACCTTTAGGAATATATGCAATTCCCTCGAGAAATATATCGATTGAGAAGAGCCCCATGAAGGTTTATTTTTGTTGCCTGGATAGGTGAGGAGGTTGATTTAGACAAGGGTCTTCTCGTAGCTACCAAACTTATTTTGGAAAACCAATCTCACTTATGACCAACTCCATTCAAGTGCAAAATGTGCCATGAATATGGTCATTTTTTCCAAAAACTAATAAAAAAAATTATGAGGAGCAAGCCAAACAAGGAGAATCTAGTGAGTAATGACATCAGGAAAAGAGAAGAGGAGGACATAATAGACAACAAAATGCATCTAACAAGTAGATAGACCATGAAGGAGCTAAAGGAAACAAACCTCCTTCCCCTAAAAGGCCAACTAATGGTAGCAAAGAAGGGACTATGAATTCTGCTAGTGAAAGCGAGAAAGGCAATCAATACGAAGCATTAAGTTTCATAGAAGAAGAGGGGGATATTCCACAACCCCATCTCCACCCCTCGAGTTTGCCTCGTAATCAAGTGACAAAACTTGGTATAATTGAAAAAGTTTAGCTTGGCACTGACCAAGACATGCATCAAGCCAATCTCTTTGAAGCAAATGAAGATTTTATTTCACCAAGGTGAACTCAAGTAGGTTCTACATATGCAAGTTCTCTAGACTAAAAATCTGAAGCAGAAAAAGAAAAAGAGTTTGAGTGCCATTCCCAAAAATTAGGAAGAAAATCCAATAGGGAAGTCATATATGAAAATAAAAAAAGAGAAAGAACTCAGTCTCCAATGTACAATAGACCCCAAAATATTAGAAGTTAGCAACAAAGGCACCAGAAAAGGCACCAATGTTGCCCCATCTAAAGGGGAACCTTATACCAAAATAAGTGATGATAGTTATCTCATGGAATTGTAGGGGACTTGGGTTTGAGAAAAGAATGGAAGTATTAAAATACTTAATCAAGAAGGAAATTCCCATAGTTGCTCTACTCCTGGAGACTAGGATGGAGGATCATTAAATTCTCTTAAGGTATTATAAGTTGTGGAAAGGAAGTGAGATTGTATTTATCAATTATAGAGGAGCTTTAGATGACCTTTGTACCTCATGGGATCCTCAACAATTTAAACTATTGAATTCCTCCTCTTCACCCCACTGGTTGGCTACTTCTTTGTGATACCTCACTACCAATCGGGTATGCTATTTCATTAATGTCTACATGTCTATGCACTTTTGAGAGAAACAAAACTATTGTTCCTCTCTTCTAGGCCTCAAGGAGATTGAGTATCACCCACTCAATATCTTTTGAGGTGACTTAAATACAACCTTTCATAATTGGGAAAAGAAGGGGATCTCCCCAATCAAAGATCCCTTTCAAGAGCACATGGAAGATCTCATCCAACATCTCATATTAATGGATATCAGTCCTATAGCTAATCGATATACATGGAATAATAGGTGATCTAGACCATGCCATATAGTCATTCGTTTAGATAGATTCCTGACTTCAAACTCCTTCATCTCCCAACACCTTATTGTCCACTCTCATATTCTTCCTTGGAGTGGCTCTGACCATCAATCTATCAAGCCATAAATGAAATTGCCCATAAATTATGGGTCAATTCCCTTTTTCTTCAGCCCCTTATGAATCTCAGATCAGAGCTTCAAGATATTGTCTCCTCGTCATAGAGGGACTAGCTTAATGGAAGTCTAATCCAAATCAAGGAGCATAAAATCAAGTGGTTAAAGGAACGAATCAATTGTTGGGTCATTGCCTCACAACCAACCAGAAAGGTAGCGATTTAGGAGTATGTACAAAATATCAGGATAGTATAATCCTTCATGAAAATATAACATGTCACAAATGAGCTTGTTCATCAGGAAAGGGAAGTTTTTACTAAATACCATGGCCTATTGAAGAAGGAAGAAGAATTATGGAGGCTTAAATCATGTAATGTATGGCTCAAGATGGGGATAGAAACACCAAATTATTCCACAAGCAAGCTAGGAACTATGAAAGGAAAAACAACATCTAGAAAATCTTTGTGCAAGGCAATAAAATAGATGACTTCTAGCGTATTAAGGAGGAGTCCATCGAACTCTTCTACGACTTGTATAGCCAAATTGATCCCCACTCAAATGCCCTAAATATAATATGTTGAGTCAGATTCTGGGATTAATCATTGTTGACACGAATTGCCTAATAACTCTACCAACAAAGGAGGAAATCGAACATGTGGTGTTCTCCTTCAGCCTGGATAAAGCCCCTGGGCTTGGGGTTTTCAATGAAATTTTATCAACATTTTTGGGATATTCTAAAGAGAGATGCTTGTATAATCATTGGTTATTCCCGTAATCAAAACTATATAGGGGGAGGAATCAACTCCTCATTTTTGGCCTTAATCCCTAAGGAATCCAAATCTTCTTCCTTTTCCAAATTTTATCCCTTTTCCCTGTGTAATGTATTGTATCATTGAGCTCATAGCTGAAAGGATCAAGATATTCCTACCTATGTTTATCTCTAAAAATCAAGGTGGATTTGTCCATTAGCAAAAAATCCTTGAAAATTTTATCTTAGTCCAAGAAGATATCAATCTAGTAAAAAACAGGGTGACAAAGGGATGATCATCAATCTCGATATGGAAAATGACTTTGACAAAATCCAACATAGTTTTCTTCTCAAAATTATGGGAAAATTGGGCTTTAATCCAAAATTTATTCCATTAAAGAACCTCTACATAGGCTCTCCATAGATCACGCTAATGGTGAATGGAAGAGTGGCAAGCTTCTTCAAAGCGACCTGGGGTCTTTATCAAGCCTTCCCCCTATCTCCTTTCTTATACATTCTTATGGTTGATTCTATCAGTTTTCACCTAGAGAATGAAATAAAAAATTCTTGCTTCTCGGGAATTAGGTATGGGCAAGGAATTGGAAGTGCTAACCACTCTCAATTTGCTAATGATACTCTTTTTTTAGGAAAAGCTTCTACGATTATTTCTAGAAGATTTAAAAAGGCATTGGATAATTTTCTCATTTCTTTTGTAGGTATGACAAACTCATCCAAATCCAAAATCTTCTCCTGGAACATTATTGTGGAAAAGAAGAAATGAATTGGAGAGATCTTTGGCTTCAAGGCAGTGGAAATTGAAAGGAATTTAGGTACCTTGGCATTCCTATTTGTCTCAAATCCCACTCACCTCAAGCATGATCTAGCTATTTATCGAAAGTAAAAGGGAAATTAGAACCATAGGGAGCTAGATGGCTCAATATGGCGAGCCACATCAACCTTATTAAGGAAATTCTTTTAGTGCTCCTTTTGCATCAATTTTCCACCCTTCTATCCCCCCAGTATATCCTTCAAAGTTTGGCCAAAGAAACTCATAAATTTCTATGGAAGGGGGGAAGTCTACCACTAAAACATTTCACCTTTTCAATTGGGCTATGGTTCATGCTTCTAAATTACACGGGGAATTGAGAATTTGGGACTCTATTCGCATGTATTAGGCTATAGGAGCTAAGTTGGTGTGGAGATTTAAATCTCAACTAGATATGTAGTAGTCTCAGGTTTTTCAAGCTAAATACATTCAATAGGATCATAATAGGAGTATGGACCATATCCAACCCTCTTAGTGTGGTTCGACAGTTTGGAGACTCCTCTTGACAACAACCCCCTTAATAAACAAAAGTGTTTTCTGAACTCTGGGAATGGTTCCAAAATTTATTTTTGATCAGATCCAATTATGAGACATATGACATTAAAATGAAAAGAATCTCTAATTCCCCTAAGAAACTATCTATCTACTCAAAGGAGTCCAGATTGGCACATGTCTCATTATGGGATGCAAGGAGGCATTTGATAGGATGGAATTTTGAAGGAATCCCAAATAATTTATCTCATCTTGTGGAGATCTTAAAAGACAACCTAGTGGCTTGTGATCCTTTTATCAACATGTGGAAGACCAAGTTAGGTGGAAGTCCTCGATATACACTATCAAAGAAATCTATGAATAACTAATACTCTCCACATAAATTCCCCCAAAGTCCTCCCTCTGGAAAAAGTTTTAGCTCAATAATGAAAACCCAAAGGTAAACATATTTTGTTGGCTCTTATCCCATAAATTTTTTTGCAGTGGAAAATATTAGAAAAAGAGGTATTCAAGGCCCATCTCGATGCCCTCTCTACAAACAATAAGAAGAGTCAATTTCTCATCTCTTCCTTTAGTGCCCTTACACTAAATAGGTTTGGAAAATAGCTCTTGGCCCCTATGAATTCTCTGAATTCAATGCTCGATCCCTCAAAACATTATTGTCTGAACATCGTGGTGGATCCCTAGAATAATCACTTTGGTCCCATCAACAAACCTTGCTTATCTAAAAGACATTGGAAAATATGCCTTTTGAATTGGGATTTGGAGGAGTGGGAACAAGAGAAAATATGTTGGATCCTTCAATTTGATGGGGCTTTAAAGAAGGATCTAGGGGTGGTTAGGAGGGGGGGGGGGGGGGTGTTATTTAATCTCAACGGAACAATAATAACTAGATACTCTTGGGGGCTAGGTCTAATGACTAATAATTAGGTAGAGTTGTATGGTCTATTGCTAGGATTGATTTTGGCTAAGGATATGAATCCTCCAAATATCATGATCCCAGGGAATTCTCTCATTATGATCTAACATCTTCAAAAAGGTGCTTGACCAAAAGAAGACCATCTCAAGATTTTATTCCAAAGGAATTTAGGATTCTTGGATGTCTTTTGTAAAAAATCCTTTACCATGTTCTCAGGAATTAGAACTCACAAATAGATAGTCAAGCCAATCAAGCTTGTATTCTTAAAGCTGTGAAAGTTGATATTAGTGGAGTCCTAAGGTGGAGAGGCTTCCCTTGATACCTCCTTCCTCCCTCCTAAGCATAATACCATGTTCTATCACCTATACTTAGTGTTGGTATCCTTCATTAGCATTCAAATTAAAAAGGGTGAGCTCATTTAGATTAAAGTTGTGGAATTCCCTGTTGAAAGGATACATGTAATTGATGTAATTTTAACTCCCCCACATGCAAACAATAAAAAGAACTTGTCATGGCCAACCCTTGACACATATCTCTCGTCACATTTGGTGATTTTTTCAATGACAGTTGAAATTGTAAGGAGTAATGGTAGTTTTAATGGAAAAACAAGGGGGTGACCTACTTTACTACTTAATTTAATAGTCGCTAGTCATCCCAACGCTCATGAAATTCCCCCTCCAAGCCATTTTGGGTTCCATCTCCATTGGCAGTGTATGAATTCTATGCTCCACTGTAAGAGACCTTTCAAGGTCACCTCATTTCCTCATAGAAGCTCATTGTATAGGATGAGAGTAGAAATTACACTCATAGTGGGAATAGTAGCTAGGATAGGCCATACTTTGGAATCAAGCTCCTCTAGCAGTCATGCAAGAAGACCTCTCCCAGACCTCAATCAACATTTGGATGAGGCATCCCATTCTTCTCTTTGATGTATTCTCTATGTAAATGTGTTCTTTTGGTAGGCCAATTTTTAGGTTCTACTCCTTTCATCACATAGTCTCGATACCTTATCTAGCTAGTATTTTGGTGATATCAACAATGTCCTCTCTAGAGGGCCAATTGCCAAAAGTAATCATGTATCTCATTTCTTGAGTAACTGTTATGTCTACGTCAAATTTTAATACAAAACCTACTCATTCTTGTGAAAAAAAAAAAAAAAAACTAGATCTATTAAGCAACAAAAGGGATAATATCTCTTAAGGTACAAACCTCTTTTTTTAGTGCAAAACCTAAGGAAAAGTTTGCACCTTGAGAGATTTGATTCCTCTAAGCACTTGATAGATTTAGAATTAAGATGGATCTAGGGTGGCTTAATTATTAATAATTATTAATGATTTTAATAATTATAATTAATAATTATATAATTATTATTTCTTTTATTTAACTTAATTTATTTTAGTTTAATTTTATGGAATTGACATAGTCAAAATGCTTTAATTAATAATTAGAATTAATAATTTTATTTCTTTGATTTTATAAAATTCTACTTAATTCTAATTTTTTATTTTTTTGTAATTTGATAGAGTCAAAATGTTTAACATAACATAACCATACAACATCTCTTCCATATTGGGTTGGAGAGTGCCAATTATAAAAAGAATTTATATATTAGTTAAACACTATTCTAAACCATGGAGATTCACCCACACTTTATCATGGAAATTCTTAACTTGAAAATAGATTTTGTTATAATACCATGGGCCAATACCACATGGCCAATATTACATGTGTTGATATTGTTAAAATTGTAGCAAGAAAATGTTCCATTTGACTTGTGCCTTAGTCAAATGGAGAGATTCAATTTCCACATCATCAAGATGACTTGGATTACAGATAGCTGGAGTCACATTGCCTTGTCTCCTAGTTAAGTCATTAAATTCAGGTTATAGGCTAGATGTAGAGTTGTGCATGGGTTGATTGCTAAAATTTAGCAATCTAGTGGAGTTATTGTTAGTTAAACTCATTTAACTGAGCTCTAGTTTTTAGTGCAGTTAGTAGGATTTCAATCGAGTAGTTATAACAGTTGTTAACTCACTGATCTCTTAGTTAACTGATCAATTTACTAAACATAAACGAACCATGTGTGGAATTCAAATTGCATAGTTGGAGTGGAGGAAAAGGCACATTGTAATTATAAATTGTATACTAGTTGAGTGTACAATGTTTTTGCATTGAGCAGGTGGTCAATTCCTTCAATATTTGCGTAAGGAAATAGGAAATTATCCTATTTTTTAGGGGATAATTTCCTCCAAGATTGTGCAAGGAAATAGGAGGACAGATGAGGCCTATTTTGGCTAAGTGTTGGGAAGAGCAGGTCAGTGAGCAAGAGATCATAATTGCAGTGCAGGGTGTGCTTTAGGATTGAAGCAAAACATTCTCATCTAAATTAATGCAAAGTAGCGAAGGTGTTTTTCCCGGTTAGGTTCCCCTATACAATCATTGTGTTCCTCATGTTTTTATGGTTGCATGTTATTGCATGTGTTTCTATTGTGTGTTTTCCTTTCTGCAAAATAGTAGAAGGAGTTTGTGTCTCTTGATTTCAATTCGAATTCATTAGTAGTAGAAAATTTCTTGAAAATTTTATATGGTATCAGAGTAATGGAAGACTACATAGAAACCTTGTTCTAGATATTCTCTCAGACAAATTTCGATTTGTAGATTTTTTGGTGTAGATTCTCTTCAGTGCAGGAAAAATGTATTTCAATGGATTCAGGCTTGAGTATGCATTAGAGGACACCTTTAATTCTTGTGCTTGGAAAGATAGGATGGAAGCTGTCATTGTTGAAAATAGAGTATGGGAATATACACAAACTGATATTACAAAACCAACAACATCTGATGGACAAGCACTTGCTCAGTGGAAGAAAGACACAACAAAGGCTAGGAGGATTATTTTGGAGGGTGTCATAGATCATGTGGTTTTGGGCTTGCATGGAAAGGAGAATCCTTTTGCAATGTGGAAAACTCTCACAGATATATTCCAGAGTAGTAGTGATGCCTGGAAATTGGTATTGATAAATAAATTCAGGAGAATTCAAATGTGGAAAAATGAAACCATTCCACAACACCTATTTAGATTCACTCGGGTGTGAGATGAACTTGGAGGAGTAGGAGAAAATGTGCCATCACTTGAAGTTGTGAGATTAGAACTCCTCGGCCTTCCGAAATCCTTGCACGACTAAAAAGATTTAGTTAATGGAAGAGGCAAGCTATCAAATTGGGAGAGACTTTGGGCTGATTTGGTGTAGGCTGAGATCATAATAAACACTAGATATGGTGTCACAACCACAACTAAGGAGGAATATTTTTTTTCCTCGATAGTAAATAGAAAGAAAGCCAAGGGAAAGAAGGCCCAAGGAAAGGCATGATCTAGCCAAAACTAGTGCAAGAAGAAGGACCTCAACAACATTAAATGTTTTCAATGCCATGAATATGGACATTATGTAACCAAGTGTCCACACAAGAAACCTAGAAGCCTACATGAGGAGCAGGAAGTGATGCTCTCACATCACAATTCAATTGGATTTCACCCTCATTGCATGCATGGAAAGTATTGTATGAGGCAGTGTATGGTACTTATGTTCCAGTGCCTCATCTCATATGAAAAAATATAAGGGGTTCTTCAGTAGCCAAGAGGAGAAGGACCTACAATTACACATAGAAATTGGAGATGATGGGAGGTATAGTACCAAAGGGATTGGTATTGTCACCTTTAAGAGGGAGTCAGGTCCCATGTTCACCTAAAAAATGTGATGTTTGTGCTTGGGCTGAAGAAAAAATTGATTTATGTGTCTTTATTAGAGGACAAAGGATATGATGTGGTGTTCAGAAAAGGGAAATATTTTCTGAAGCATGTCGCTACTTAACAAGTAAAAAAAAATAGTGTTAGAGTGAAAATTATCTACAAGTTATAGGTGGATGCATGCGCTGCAAAACATACATGTTCATATTCGAGATGTTGGAGAACTCTGTCATAGGCATGTGGGTCACCTACACCATGGAGCTTGAAAATAATGCATCATATCACCATGGCACTTCCAAAATGCACCCTTGACCAACATCATGTTTGCAAGGGATGACTCTTGGAAAATATGTCAAAGACTCCTTCTAGAGCCAAGATAGTAGAGTTGGATCCATCTTGGAGCAATTCCACTCAGATGTGTGTGTACCATTTTATACATTCTCAGTTGCAAAACACAAGTATTATGTATTTTTCATAGGTGTCTTTTCCTGCAAGTGATGGATCTATTTTATGAAAAAGAAAGATGAAGTGTTTGCAAAATTTGTTAACTTCAAAGCATTGGTTGAAAATGAGACTGGTCAGTAAATTAAATCCTTGAGAAGTGATAATGGAAGACAATTTGTGTCTAATGCTTTCAAAGAATTTTGTGCCAAGAAAGGCATTAGTAGAGAATTGATTGCATCCCACAACCCATAGCAAAATGGGGTGGCAAAGAGTAAAAATAGAAGCATAGTAAGAGCCACAAGAGCAATGTTGCATGATCAGGGACAATTGGCATTATGGTGTGCATGGATCTAGCTAGCTGATGTTGGAATTGGTTCATGTTGTAACTAGCTTATGTTGGCATTGATGTCAACCCTATGTATTCTAGCTGAGGTTTGGATGCCTTCCTTGTTGTATGGTCGCAACTAATTGAGTTGGTATTGAGCTTGTTGTGTTAGCATTCATGTCAACCTTATGAAGTCACTCATGGTGGTTAGATGATGGCATTGGTGTGGTTGATGGTTCCTCATGTTCCACTGGTGTTCATAGAGGTGTTCCCTTGTGTTTCCTTATGTTACCTTGTTATGCAGTGATTGGAGGCATTGGAGATGCTACTAATAGAGGATGATGCAAATATACATGAGATGGAGATGATGGCTCAAGTGTCATTCATGTTGTTGAGATGGAACACTAGTTGAGTTGGGATACTAGGTCTTCATCTATGCTCACGAAGAGGACTTGTGGAAGTGATGGTTTTGCCTCATGACGATGATGATGTTGCAAAGGTGCTAAAAAGTGATGTTCAGAGGTGTTGCAACTTGTGTAGGTTTTTAAGGAGAGTGGAGGACTTGTTGATAGTCTTGTCAACCCTTGTTTCTTGGTTTCTAGGTCCATTTGACTATGACACTTGGGAGAAATGTTTGGCCTATTTACAAAAATGTCACAAGGCTTGGAAGTGGTTTGGAGGCATGTAAGCAGCTAAGGCTAGTGTTTTTCTTGTGTCTAAGGTTTAAAAAAAAATTCTCTACATTCCTCGTGCACTTCCGGAGTATTTCGACTTGTATGTTTAGGGAAGCTTCTAAATTAATTAGTAAAGGTCGAAATGGGTTGAAAGATTCCTCAAGTGAGTGTCTGATCTAGGTGGATATTGGTGGCTACCTGTATATTCCACTTGGACACCCACCACTGTTTCTTTCAGTTTTTCAATTTCCTTAATTGTAGAACAATTTACTATTTTTGGCAGTTTTTCGGGTCTTGAACTTCCAAAGCTGTTTTGAGGCCCTAAACGATGTTTTTTTGGAAAAATAGGAAAACAAGAGTTTGGTTTGATGTTTATAGTCAAAAGTTGTAGCCCTCAAATAGATCTTTATAACAAGGTATTATGCACGTCAAATAGAGATTGTATGCCAAAGTTATGACCCCGGGAAGTTGATGTACCAATTTACCCAAACATGGCCCATAGTTTTGGCACTTCATCTCTTAGGGTGTGGTTTTTGGATGTTTGGGGTTTTCCAATGTTTTTCAATAATAAATAGGCCTTGAAGCCTCATTGTAACACAGTTCAGAGGCATGTAGCTACCACATCTCTTCTCAGAGATAAGCTACCATCACCTGAGCTATTTTATTTCTATTTCTATATGTAAGCATATTTTAGTTCTTTGATATTAATGAAATTGAGTTTATTTCTATTGCATCTCTGTGTACAAGGTCAGGGTATAAGGAGTTAGGGCTTGAACTAGTTGAACCTTTGCAAGACCAACCTCACAAACCCCGACGACCTTCCATGGAAGAATAAAAGAAAGATGAGGGGTCATGATATCCTTTCAAAATATTGCTCGAGGAATCCCTCGAGCGACAAAGCAACACGATGATGGATAAATTTGCCCAGATCCTTCGACGACTACCTGCAAGCGACACATCTTCATCTAGCATCCACTTTGGAGGCACCACTCCTTTTAAGGTACAAGTTAACTTTGATATTTACATATTTGAGGGTCATATAGATGTAGACGTCGTAGATAGATGGTTAAATATTTTGGAAGGATATTTTTTAGTTCATGGCTTTTCCAATCGGGAAAATATTACTTTTACACTTCTACAATTTACCCCACAAGTCAAGGATTGGTGGGAAAACTACTGCGAACAAAAGTATGAGAGAGAATATTCATTGTTTTCAGCAACACCCACTTGGAATTCCTTTTGAGATGCCATCAAGGAACAATATTACCCTATCGGGAGGTACAAAGATAAATAAATAAAGTGGACCATGCTGCGATAGAGAAGGGACCAAGATATGCCAGAGTTGACAAATGTTTTCCATACCCTTTGCACAAAGTTGGGTAACAAGGATTCTGAGTGGAATTTAGTACTCAAGTACCGCGAATATCTACACAAGTACATTCAGGATGAGATGGATTTTCTAGACATCTACTTGCTCAGTGCTTCCTATCAATACACTGTCAAGGTTGAGCATAAATTTAAACAGAAAAAATGAGACTTTGGATCTGATAATCCTAAGCAAGGGAAAGGCACTCACAAGATGCAACAAAAAGAACAAATCCATGCGGGGGCGACCTAGGACAACCCACCAAAGTCACAAGCAAAGAACAACACCATGAAGACAAAGAAAGGCACATGGAAATGGTGCGAATTCCATAACATCCCCACTCGCAAAGCAAGTGAGTGTTGAGCCAAGCAGTCATTGGCAGCCGAGATGAAGGCTTATGAATCGAATGCATGTTCTGAATCCAAGTTAGAAACCAACAAAGGGAATGAAAAAGGGAAGCAGATTATCAATGTGGATCTTAGTGCCACCATTGCCACCACTAAGATCTAGAAGGATGAGCCTGAAGATCTAGATGAGGGGAGCGTCTCTTCCACTCATAGATGTGGGTGAAGGGTTCTCCACTGCTGTTCATTGTCGATAGCGGGAGCCAAAAGAACCTCATTTCAGCAACGGTCATGAAGCAGTTGGGGCTACCGACCACACCACACTACAATCGTACACCATCGAGTGGCTTCACCAAGGACGAGATGTTTGTGTCAGCTAACAGTCCCGCCTTCCCTATAGCATCAAGCCCTTCATAGATGAGGTACTATGTGATTTTTCTCCTCTTGAAGTTTGTGATGTATTATTAGGCCAACCATACCTATGGAAGCGATAGGCTGTGTATGGGTCTAGGCCTCACATTTTTATTATTACTTTGGGCGATAAGTTGTACATGATGCCAGAGGTAGCACCACCTACCACCATTTCTTTTATCATTTGCGAAGCAATGCTGTAAGATCATTTCCTAGACTAGGAAATTTTTTATCCTTGTGATTCATCCTCAGGGAAAGAAGAAGATTGTGGCCATAGCCTCAAGACAGGGATCCTATGCATGACAAAAATAAATGGACAAGGTTGTTGATGAGTACAAGGACATCTTCAACTCACCCACAGGGGTAGCTCTAAAGTGTCAGGTCAAGTACTCCATCGATCTGACCCCGGGCGTGCCACTACCTAATGAATAGATCTATTGACACTCTGTTATGGAGAACGATGAAATCAAGAGGCAGAATTAGGAGTTTTTTCAAAAAGGCTGTTGGGTTTTTTTATATTCTTTCCACGTAGTTAACAGGGGGTTTAAGGGGTACCCGTAACCCCACTTTATGGGGTTCGGGGTAGTGCCCCAAAAAATTTTGATTTTGGATCCTATGTTAGGTTGGGCGGACCCACTTGTGGTTTTGTGCATGATTTTTGCACATGTTTTTTGGATGCGATGGTTTTTCAGTCCATGGTATTGGATGCGATGGTTTTCGATCCATGGTATTGGATGCGATGGTTTTCGGTCCATGGTATTGGATGCGATGGTTTTCGGTCCATGGTATTGGATGCTTTGGCATGTATAAATATGTATTATAACATTGAAAGGAACATAATGAAAAATCAAGTTGGTAGTCCCGGTTTTGGGATCCTGTGGGAAAATCTCTGTGTATATGTGTTTTATGTGTTATGCTCTCGCATTGTTTATTTTTCTATGTTTTAGAATTCGTATGCAGGTAATTTCTGTACAGGGTTAAAACCTATATTTGGAATCAGAGATGTTTTTGGCTTCAAGGGGACGCCTTTATTGCTGAGGGGTTTCAATTAGGCCTGTGGTAGACCCTGTTCAGTGGGAGATCTGCGAGATCGATTTTGGTGGTGAAAGAAGATGGCGAGTGGTGGAAAGATAGAGATCAAGAAATTTAATGGTCAAAGTTTTGCGTTGTGGAAACTCAAGATGGAGGATCTGTTGGTGGATAAAGATCAGTGGATCGTGGTAGATCTAGGTACTAAACCAACAAGAGTGACCGATGAAGAATGGAAGAAGTTGGATCAGAAGGCAATGAGCATAATACGATTGTGTGTCTCAGATTCAGTATTGTTGAATGTATCAGGGGAAGCTATGACATAGGCTTTGTGGGACAAGTTAGGGACTTTGTACCAATCTAAGTCTCTAGTGAATAAACTATTCCTACAGAAAAATCTGTATAACCTGAGGATGAAAGATGGAGACTCGATGACAGAGCATTTGAATGCGTTTAATGCTGTGGTAAGTCAGTTAGCATCTGTTGATATTAAAATTTCAAATGAAGATAAGTTCATCAATTTGTTGTGTTCTCTACCAGATTCGTGGGATAGTCTAGTTATTACAATAGGTAGTGTTACACAACAATTTGTCACCGTCCCTATTACCGCTTCTCTCGCATCTTGGAGGACTCATTCCGGGACCTACGAGAAGTGACATGACCTGCAAACACTTGCATTACATTCCTCTGAACATGAACTTCATTTTCCCTAAAGACATCTCCTGCTAAAAACCCATAAAAATAGCCCTTTTTCCATTAGCACGGTTTCACAATGCAACACTCACGCCAATGGGGGAAATCCTCTAAAGATGGTGCGCTAGTTGGTGCTCTTTCTCAGAGTCGCACTCACGCCAACCATAATGGGTGATGTTTTTTAACAAACCAACAGCGGAAGATTCATCCTAACCAACTCCTTGACTGAATCTATCTTGAGTTGGGTGTTTTGGCTTCGAATCTCCATAGAGGGGAAGTGGTTTATCACCTCTCATGGAATCTTCTTTAGTGATAAAGCCAATCCCATAAATATTGTGGATGATCCCAACTCCCCCTCCTCCATCTATAAAAGTTTGTCCATTTTCCTTAGGCAAGCTAGTTCCAGAGTTCCAGAGATTGAGAATTGTCAAGTTCATGCTGCAATAAGCCTTCTTCATTCCCATAAGGCTAAATCTAAGTAAGGATATTGTTGTCTAATAACCAAGAAGAGAGAGGCTTGTTCCCATCCCCAACAAGCTTTGCAAGACATGTGTTGTTGATCACCCAGCCAAAGGAGGATTTGGCGTCAGAACTATGGTTGTATTCTTCTTTGTTTATCAATAATAGACGACTATTATTATGGTTCCACTCTTATTGTTATTTGTAATGATGATGAGTTATATCCTTTCTGACTGATATATAGTTGCATTTATTGGATTTTATGTTTGTGTTTGTGTCGTTCTTTGCATGTGTTGGTGTCCATTCACGGAGATCGTGGGGATCGTGACTAGCCAGAGCAAAGGAACGGGAGCGTCAACTCTTCTACAAGCACTAATGTTAGAATCTAGGTAGGCCCTCATCATTGGTCTTTAATTTGCAATTAGGAACTTGCATGGTAGCATTGCATGATTGTTGCTAGACCCATTCTGGGGTAGGGATCGCCTCTGTCCGCAGAGGGGATTTACCTTCACAACAATTTGGCGACTCCACTGGGGAGCTTGTCTTGCCTTTTTGGTTGTTTCTCGGTTTTTACCTGCTTGGTTAGCCTTCTGGGTTGAGTTCTTTTGCTGTTTCTCGCCTCTTGGTTTACCTGGTTATTGTTGGCCTAGCTTTGGATTGCTTGTTTTTTATTTTTGCATAGCAAACTTGACTGGCGCGCTTTTGTAGCATTATAGTTGCGCCAATTGGCACAAGTTTCTCATTTATAGCTCGCGCCAATCCTAAAAAGGCACTAGTTGCAGCCGTCAACAGTCACACCAGGCCTGGGAACTTTTGAAGTTTGCTTGGTTTTGAGCCTCCTGAGCTTGGTTTTTGTTCTGGGTACCTTTTTTTCGACTGCTTGAGTGTGTTGGAGTCTTGTTTGACTGGTTTTGAGTCTCTTTTTTGAGAAATTCTTAATTT
>APFE030922492.1:0-16310 GCA_000404065.3 Pinus taeda
TATCTTTAGAATTGACCAATACAAATTACAATGTTTAATTTTAAAAGATAAATATCTATTTTTAATAATATTTAGTCTTATTATTGAACAATGCAAATTATAATATTTTATTTTCAAAAATAAATATTTATTTTTCAATATTATTAAAAAAACCAAAATTTCACCAAGAAAATAATGGAACCTTCCGCATCATTTTGAAAAAATCTAGCAAGAATTTTTGGAAATCAAGATTATAATTGTCAAGCTTCGGGATTATGAGCTCCTCTTGGTAGATATGGAGTTAAGATGGACTAGCTAGTAAAATATATAGATGTGTGTATTACCAAAAGTATATATATAAAATATATAGATGCATGTATTGCCAAAAGTGTGTGTGTGTCTATATATATATATAAGGGTTGGCTCAAGTGGTTTAACAAAACCATGGCTTGTCAAACCTAGATCCCAAAAACTCCTAAGAGTAAATTGACTATTTTACCTCAATTTTATTTTAAATATTAATTTTTATGTAATTTGACAAGTCAAAATGCTTATTTTTCCCAATTACATGGAAAAGCTCCTCTTAACACAATAAACTTTAATATTTTTTTGTTCAATACCAACTAATGAACGTTTTATTTTAATTTTTAATTTTATTAATAAATTATGAGCATAAATAATTATTCATTACTTTTCTTATTACAAACTGCAAAGGATCAAGATCAAAGTAAATGGTTGTCATAATTTAAATATCAATATATTTAAATATTACTTCCCTTTGGACTTACCATGGTATAAATTTATATTTTCTTTCAATCCATTTTTTTTTTCCATTTTATAATAGACTTATATTTCTTTAAAGTAAATCTAATATTGTTAGTGTTATTAGTGACATATAATAATATTTTTTTTTTCAATTCTAATAGTAAGTAACTTTATATTTACTTTAAAGTTAACATTTTTTTTTTTAATTTCACTTTTATTTATTTTTTTTTTTTAATGCACTTTATTTTTTAAAACTTAAATTTATACTATTTCAAGTTATTGAGCCGAGAGGCCCATTGTACACTCCAATCTGAGGGGATGTGTAAGTTTGTTCGTAGTCTCTCCAATCAAATTGACACATTCTCTAAATAGAAAAATAATGTGGTCTATTATAATAATAATAATAATAATAATATGCTTAAAAAAATTGTGAGTAAGTGTTTAAATCTTATACTTTTCAAAAATATTTCAATAGGAGATTTAATAGATCTATGTTAACTAATTTGCATTTATAAAATGTCTCTTTGTATATGTTATGTAAAATATTTTAATGTCAATTATGTATACATTGTATATCATTTAAAACAAATTATATATATATATAAATATATATATAATATATATATATAATATAATATATATATATCATGAACAAATAGGTTCTTTTGGTTAAAATGTTTATTTGGTCCTATTCAAAAATACGATTTAAACAATGAAAAATTATACATTATATTTTTCACTCTAAGGAAGTTTACATGTGAAGAAATTTGATCCCTCTAGGCTCATGTTAAATTTGTACTTAAGATGGATCGATGGATCTATGATGGTTTAACAACACTTTCCCTATTATAAGTTGTAGAGTACCGCTCAACGCAATAACAAATATTATATTAATACAATTTATTTTTATAAATGTAAACAATCATGCATTGATGTATATAACATGATTAAAGGACCACAAAAGCATATGTTTGGTTTTTCTTCTATGGTTTAAGCTCGCTTCTTTTTAAGAAGGTTTTTTTTAGGGGTAGTTCTCACGTGAGTAGGTGGTTAGTGAAACTTAGAGAGGGTGTGTCATTCATTTTCTCGATGCCTTTTGCTGTCCTAAAAATTGTAGCATGTTTTGATGGTGGATTCAAATTCTAAGCTCATTGATTATGACACTAGTCCTCATTATGGACCTTAGGATTTTGGCTATACTAAGGAAAGAAATGCATTTAATGGTCCTACTGTGAACACAGTTACAAAAGTCTCGATTAGAGATGTTGCTATTAATGCATATTTTATTTCTAATTCCACTCATAATGGTTTCTCCCTAACTATCTCTTAAGAAAATGGCTCCTCTCCTATATGCCATGAAGATCTAGTCTCATATGTGATGTCGTCAAAGGAAGTGGTTTCCTTCAGTGCTCATCCTAGAAGCAGTGAAGGAAAGTGAAGAAAATGGCGAAAGTGCATGTGAGGTAAGCCAAACAAGGTGGAAACAGTGGTATGCCAGGACAATGTGACAAATGAACAAAATTCCAAGAAAATTATACAATAGTAATTTGGTACGTTTATTGTTAATCCAAGTTAGTATATTTGTGAGGCACCATGTACTATATATGCATGAAAAATCTCAAAGACACACACACAAATTAACTATAAATTCATTCTCAAATCAAATTCTTATCCAACATTGGATATTCTATGGAAAAAATATGAGTTGATTGTATCATTACGTTCAATAGTGTTCTATTGGATCCACTTCGTCTGTCAAATTAAAAACCTTTGATCAAAACATAAATCATAAAAATAATATTGTAACAACCCTAGTCAAAAATCCATGTAAAATTTAATAAAGGTAAAATAAGACCTTGGTCATGGGACATGTATTCCAAGTTGAATGTGGGTAAAACATCCTAGTGGGTGTTCATTTTGTTTATTAATGGCTATGGAAATTGGCAAAGGCAAAGTGACATCAATTGGCATTTTATTTATGGAAATAAAGGAAAATACAAGAAAAGGGAGGTGAAAGGTCACAGGTTCCATGTGAGGAGAAAAATGAAGGAAAATAATGAAAAATTGATGAAAATAGATGCCTCATTAGTAAAAAAGCTTCCGAGGATCAGTTCATGGCTTTTCATCAGTTCTGTTTTGGAGCTCTCATTTTCTATCTCTCTCTCTCTCATACTCTTAGACACTTAGAGATTTTCTTGGAGAACTCTTGGAGGAGTGTAGCATACCTGGGATTTGGAGTAAGAAGGCAAAGGAAAAGAAGGAAAGCACAAGAGGACATCGAGATCAACAACTACAACAGGTTTTTCCTGCAGATACCGAGTTACACATATGATTTCCTCATTACTTTTGGCATGCATGGCATATGCATGTGGTTATTTGGTCATGAATGTCTTTGACATGGAGGATTGCCTAGATTGATAGTGGTTTTTCCTAGCATTTTCATATCTGGATAGCCATGGTGTTGTGGTTTGAGTTATTGGTTCTTGAAAGCCTTGGTTAGACAAACACTCTTGAAGTCTTGTAACAACTTGGGTTGACTTACTAGTGCTGGAAGCATTTGTTTCAAAAATGCTCTAGAAGCCCTTAGTAGGTTGAGTTACTAGTCCTTGAAGCCCTGGTTGGACAAACGCTCTGGAAGCCCAGTGACAACTGTGGGTTGAGTTACTAGTCCTGGAAGCCCTGGATGGAATAGACACTTTGGAGCCTTAGACAACTTGGGTGGAGACAAATCTGGTGATGGTGAGTGATGTTCGACTGTGAGGTGGGATCATTGATTGAGGTTTTATGTGGTTTGGCCTATGGAAGCCCTGGTTTGCTTTTGATTGTTTTGTTTTATGAGATCCCACGTTCACGCTTGGAAGATGACACAAGGGTGATTGGCTGAAAGAAAGCTTCGGTTCACCTCAATCCATGGTTAGGTGGTTCGTGGAAGTCTCATTCCTAGTCGACCTATGCAATGGTCAATAAGGGATCCTTCTCGTTGGTATTTTATGGGTAAATATACTTGTTATATGTGGTTTATATGGTTGTTATATCCTTGATATTTCTATTGGTTATATGTTGGTTATGAGTGAGTTTTATGACAATGAGAATGTATGGCTATTATAATGTTTTAATTAATTAATGAATGAATAATGAATATATGGATTAATAGATGGTAATCAATTTGTTGTGATGAGGCATCAATGCTTCTTAGTGATTCTTAGATAAGTGTGAGACCCCTATGCTCAAATTTGTTGTTTTAAACAGTAGAATGCATATTTGTGACATGTTTAACAAAATGTATGTCATGGCTAGTAGGGGTCTAGTCAAGTCCTTGTTCAATTATTTACATTTGTATGGTTTTTTTTATGTTACTTTCAATTTTTGAAAGTTTCATGGAGTTTTGGCTAGTGGCCCAAGTCCTGTACCTAAAAAAGTGGCAAAGAATCCAAAGTAGCTGGAACATAACTACTTGGAAAAAGTCCCGAGTTGCAAACATGCCTTGTTGTGGGAGTGACTAGGGGGTCCTAGTTGCATGTGTGCCCATGTCATGGGAGAGAATGAGGCTTTAATGCAGCAAAATGTTAGGTTGTCTCAGGGGCTAGTCACCTGGAAGGGTTGGATGGCTCCTCGGGGTTTTATTACATGTGTAGAAGGTTAGGTTGGTTGTGTTCCATCAGTTGCACTTCCTTAACTGATACATATGGATTTGAATCATATCATATTAACTCTTTGTCACATGTTTACCTTGGTTGGATGATTACTTAGGTAGATGTGGGAGGAGGGTGTTATGAATACTAGCATCCTCAACATATCATTCACATTGAGTAATGATTAAATAATGAAACCAATAGACAAGGGATTGCAATAGACACAACTCTAAAAGTTCTATGTTTAGAGGGTCATTGACACTAGTGATTTATTCAACATGGGATCTATATTGATTCGTTTATAATAAAACCACAAATAGTATAAGAAAAATAATGGCAATAATGAAGTATTGGTACATCACATATGCAACAGTAAATCAAATTCAATGGAAACTACAATACAAAAAATGAATCTAAATCCAATCTACCAAAAAAAATATACAAGTTAAGGCACTACTTCTAAGATGAAGGGGGGGTTGTCTTCTCTCATAAGTATTCCCGTAACACATTCACAAACTCAAAAAATCAGAAAATAATTGTGCACAAACTGAGATTATATTGCATTAATAAAATAAGGTACAAATTATCCAAGCCTTCAGGGATATTGTAAAAATGATTCTAGTATGATGAAAATTAAGTCATGTAACACACCTAGGTAGCCTAGGATTTTACTAAAGAGTTTTCACTCTAGCGATTTTTTTTCCTTAGCTAATTATTTATGTTTCTCAACACTAAATAATTGTTGTATTCAATATTCTTTGATCCATAATGAATTAAGCAAAGCTTTTTGGAAGAAATCACATAAGAGAAATTTTTGGCCTTATGTGATTTCTACCGAAAGACTTTTCTTAACTAAATAATTGGTTGAGTTTTTCTCATAAATATCCCCCAAAGCTACAATCAGGCTTGATGGTAAAGTTTTAGGTGACTCTTAGTGTATAAAGTCAATGTAAAATACCATACTAGATCATGTTTAAAGTTTCACAAAATTTGGTTATGTCAAAGTGTCAACTTTTAATTATTAAAAATTTCCACTATATGAGCTTTTTAATAATTCTTTGATGTAAAATGTAAAAAAAAGGTGTTGTCTATATAAGTTGTAGGGGGTATTGAAGACTCAAAATTAGACCTCAACACCTCAACTTTCTATTAGACAACTCTTAGGGTCAAAATATATGTCTTAACCCATCATTTTCTATTTTCCATTTTTCAACAAAAACTTGCAATTAATTAGCCAAAAATTAAAATGAGAGGAAAATAAAATTATCCCCAAGTGAAAATGATCAAAAAATAAGATGGAAATTATCAAATATTAAAGTCAAGTCAACAATTTGTGGGAATTCTATTTACTAAGAGGAAATGGCCCAAGGAAAAATTTGATTGTCTAGAAACAAAGGTCCATGACCTAACAAAATCAATGCTTTAAAAGGATGGTCCATGATTGTTATTTTGAATGAGACATTCTCGAGGGAAAAATTAAGAAAAATATTTTTGTGGTATAGGATCAAAATTTTGGTCAATCCATATCCTCCTTCAAGGAAAACGAATTCTCTCATAGAAATCTACACAGTTCATCGAAGGATCAAACCTTGGATCTAGCCGTTTGCTTAAGGAACCTACTTGTTTTCACTTGGAGGCTTGCCTCCCTCATTTTTCTATAAATTGAGCCCTTGTCTTCTCATTGTAGCACTAGTGGGTTTTTGGTTGAACCCCTAGCCTTCATTTTCATTGTATTATCCAATCCCATTTGGATCTAACAATATGTTTTTCGAGGTGTGTAGAAATCATTTTTTTGAGTTAGATCTTCAGCATTTGGGGATGTTTTCAGTTGAACCAACCAACTCTCATGCATAGAAGTGAAAGAATCCAAATTAATATCTTTGAAAGGCTTATGAAAAATGGGCTTCCTATAGAAATATTATAAAATAATAGTGGAAATAATAAAATAAGATTAGATTAACTCAGCTAGTTTTGGAGTGAAAAAACAAAAAACTAGTTTTTCAACTCCTATTGTCAACTTATCTCTATATGATTTTCCTCAAATTTCGACCAGGAGCACTCGTTGAATGCATAATTTCATTGTGCATCTAAAGAGTACTCGTGTTGCATACTTTTGATGGACCCTACTACACAAAAAAAATGTGAAATACATGAAAACACATTATTGCAATCATGTGTTTCATGTAGTTCACATTTTTGTGTAGTAGGGTCTGTTAGAGTCAGTCTGTTCAGCTCTTCGTCAGAGATCAAAACCTCTTTTATTGCATTTCATCTTAGGTGTCTCATTTAGCTCGATCATCTGCATTCCATTATGAGCATCGATCTTTTGACGGAAGGGTCTTGTCTCCATACTTCCCTCATGTCATGTACCTGCTGGTTCGTGTCTGATCATCAAAGTTCATCAAATCAATTTTACAATCATTATGGACGGTCTTTTGGTCACCCAAGAGTCATGTCAGTCATTAGGTGTAGAGTTTCGCAAATTTTGTCTTCAAAGTGTCCAATAATGCCACCAGGCCAGAGGGAGGTTCTAAACAAGTTTTTATTTCAAAAAATTTCATCATCATATTGTTGAACTATGACTTTTCTTCAAAACTCTGTTTTGAAGAAAAATCGACATTTCGTCCTTTGTAATAAATTTCCATGTAAATTTCAAAATTTCAGTTCTTGGATATTTCAGATGCAACCCTGGTCATCCTTGGATATTTCAGTTCTATGTTTTAGCTCTTTTTCGGGTATTTTTTTGGGTCATTTGAGATTGATTTATCAAAAACTTGTTAAATTGTAAATTTACTTTGTGTAATCTATGTAATCCTAGTGCTCAAAGGGATTTTCAAAGAGTTGAATCCATTTATACATTCAAAAATGTAATTTAAACCATGAAAAATTATATATATGATGATGATGATGACCACTGAAATCTATCAAATCTTCAGAAAAGAGATATGATGATATGCGGAAGAGATGCACATATGCGCACATCTTCCGTATATGCACAGTTTCCGTATATGCGCAATTCCTGTATACGGAAATTGGGCATATACGGAAGAGATGCACATATACGGAAGAGATACGCATGTCTTCCGTAAATGTGCAGATTCCATATACAGAAAATGTGCATATACGGAAGATATGCGCATATGCACAATTTCCGTATATGCTCAATTTCTGTATATGCCCAATTTCCGTATACAGGAATTGCGCATTTACGGAAACTGTGCATATATAGAAGATGTGAGCATATACAGAAATTGGGCGTATACGGAAGATATGCGCATGTCTTCCGTGTATACAGAAGATGCACTTTTTAGCCCAAAAAGTGGGAACTAAAGTCTAGAGCGCACCTTTTAGCCCAAAAAGTGCAATCTCACTTGAAAACAGGTTAGTACTTGTGATTTTTGGGTTTCTGGTTTTTTTCCGTATATGCCCAGTTTCCCTATATGCGCACATCTTCCGTATATGCCCAGTTTCCGTATATGCGCACATCTTCCGTATATGCGCACATCTTCCGTATATGCCCAGTTCCATATATGCCCACATCTTCCGTATATGCCCACATCTTCCGTATATGCCCAGTTTCCGTATATGCGCACATCTTCCGTATATGCCCAGTTTCCGTATATGCCCACATCTTCTATATATGCGCACATTTTCCATATATGCCCAGTTTCCGTATATGCACACATCTTCCTTATATGCCCAGTTTCCGTATATGCCCACATCTTTTGTATATGCCCACATCTTCCGTATATGCACACATCTTCTGTATATGCCCACATCTTTCGTATATGCCCAGTTTCCGTATATGCACACATCTTCCATATATGCCCAGTTTCCGTATATGCGCACATCTTCCGTATATGCCCAGTTTCCGTATATGCGCACATCTTCCGTATATGCCCAGTTTCCGTATATGCGCAGGACTTTTTCCAAGTAGTTATGTGCCAGCTACTCTGGATTCTTTGCCACTTTTTTAGGTACAGGACTTGGGCCACTAGCCAAAACTCCATGAAACTTTCAAAAATTGAAAGTAACATAAAAAAAACCATACAAATGTAAATAATTGAACAAGGACTTGACTAGACCCCTACTAGCCATGACATACATTTTGTTAAACATGTCACAAATATGCATTCTACAGTTTTAAACAACAAATTTGAGCATAGGGGTCTCACACTTATCTAAGAATCACTAAGAAGTATTGATGCCTCATCACAACAAATTGATTACCATCTATTAAGCCATATATTCATTATTCATTCATTAATTAATCAAAACATTATGATAGCCATACATTCTCATTGTCATAAAACTCACTCATAACCAACATATAACCAATAGAAATATCAAGGATATAACAACCATATAAACCACATATAACAAGTATATTTACCCATAAAATACCAACGAGAAGGATCCCTTATTGATCATTGCATAGGTCGACTAGGAATGAGACTTCCACGAACCACCTAACCATAGATTGAGGTGAACCGAAGCTTTCTTTCAGCCAATCACCCTTGTGTCATCTTCCAAGCATGAACGTGGGATCTCATAAAACAAAACAATCAAAAGCAAACCAGGGCTTCCATAGGCCAAACCACATAAAACCTCAATCAATGATCCCACCTCATAGTCGAACATCACTCACCATCACCAGATTTGTCTCCACCCAAGTTGTCTAAGGCTCCAAAGTGTCTATTCCATCCAGGGCTTCCAGGATTAGTAACTCAACCCACAGTTGTCACTGGGCTTCCAGAGCGTTTGTCCAACCAGGGCTTCAAGGACTAGTAACTCAACCTACTAAGGGCTTCTAGAGCATTTTTGAAACAAAGGCTTCCAGCACTAGTAAGTCAACCCAAGTTGTTACAAGACTTCAAGAGTGTTTGTCTAACCAAGGCTTTCAAGAACCAATAACTCAAACCACAACACCATGGCTATCCAGATATGGAAATGCTAGGAAAAACCACTATCAATCTAGGCAATCCTCCATGTCAAAGACATTCATGACCAAATAACCACATGCATATGCCATGCATGCCAAAAGTAGTGAGGAAATCATATGTGTAACTCGGTATCTGTAGGAAAAACCTGTTGTAGTTGTTGAACTCGATGTCCTCTTGTGCTTTCCTTCTTTTCCTTTGCCTTCTTACTCCAAATCCCAAGTATGCTACACTCCTCCAAGAGTTCTCCAAGAAAAGCTCTAAGTGTCTAAGAGTATGAGAGAGAGAGAGATATTTGACATCGAGTATAATAACAAAAAAACAAAAACAAAAAACTACAATTATTTAAATAGAGACCTAAAAAATACCAAATTGCCACTTACACAATAAAGTATTTTATAGAACTCTGAAATAGTTTTTTCCTTCAACCCAAGATATTCCTCCCACTCCCACTCCCACCTCCCCTTTTCAAAAAAAGGGAAAATATTTTAATATATCGAGCATTGTCCAAAATCTCTCTAAGATTTAAACCCATAATTGATAATAGAACTAGAATAGATTTAAACCCTTGCCTACCTAGAAGATACCTATCCAAAGCAAATTATGGTTGGGAAGGTTGTAGTAGAAAAAGCCATCTAAACTTTTCGTTTTTTAGTTATCAATGTCATTCTCAATGGACCAAACAAATGACTAACCGAGAAAAATACCAACCATTCATGAGAGTGAACTTCAAAAACCAAAGTGAAACATGGATATATAGCTCAAAAACATTAGAAAGTGATTCTTTCATTTGTATGAGGCTCTTAGGGGGGCATTCAAAACTTTTTTGAACTACTTTAATCAACAAAAACCTTGAGCCTTGGTTTCCACCACCAAGATAGAGGTAAACACGAGAAATCTTCATCATTTGTGGATTACTCGAATCAATGCAAAATCCCATGCCAATGGGGTGTCTTATAACAAATTCATCCAATATTTGTGCAAGAGGCAATTGCTTCCAAATCATAAAATATTGCACAAATAGTTGTATTAAATTGCTAGAAATAGATAGAATAAATAAAACAAATTTACCCTAAGTATTCCCTTCAAGAAGGTTAAAACATTGAAAACTTTTTCAATATTAAATTGAAAATGAATGAAATGAAAAGAATTCAATCCGATTCTTTCCCAAAAATGAAATCCTATTGACTTTTTCAACAATAGACTTAAAATCCACTTCTTTATTGACCAAATATCCCAACTCCAATTTGATTAAGAAGTAGGTTCATTTCCATGGATCGAATTAGTTTTCATAATAAAGAAAAGGTAACAATGATGGAATATGAGCTCATTTAAACTGTTTAATAGCCTTAGCCATTATGTATTTGTATAAATAAGATAATAAATCAACTATATTATTGTAATGGCTTTGAAATGTATTATTCAATATTTTTACATTTAAATCTTAAAAATCTAAAAGAATATTTTCGCCCTGAGATAAAAATACTTTATTACATGAATAATTAAAAAAAAAATTAAAATTAAAATTAAAATCAAATTATGTTAAATTATTTAGTGATAAACTATTTTATTTATTTAAATATTTTAATATGTTTTTAATTATATAAATAATATAACTTTAAATAAATTAGTATAATAAAGCTAATAAGGTTATTCGAATTACAATCTTCATTGTCGAATGGGGGTAGAGTACCAATGACTTCCATACAACTCAAGAATGAGAGAAAATTTACAATGTGAATGAATTATGTGAATTTTAGTGTACCTAATATTGGTGATTGTGTCGTTCCAACAAGGCTGCAAAAAGGTTTGTAGAACCCATGCATCTATTTTTTTGATAGTTTTGGGGGTCATCCTCAAAATAAAAAAGGGTTGAATTTTGCCAACTAGAGGATGAAATAAAGGACTTAAATGATTAAAGAATATGAAATAGGAAGTCACAAATGTAATTGAAAGAGAAAGAACACTTACAAACAACAAAGGTCAAGGTAAAAAGAAAAGTGGAGATGCCAGTATGCTTGATGGCTTTTGGAGAATAGTGTCCCAGAATCCATTTCTACATAGGTTTGTTCTCTACTAAAGGAGGTTTGTGGGTAATGGACCCTTATGGCTCTCCTAAAGGACAATCCTTCTTCTCCCTCTTTGCAAGTATACTATGTCCTAAAGAAGCTCCTAAAAACTCTCTAACGGTGGATCTCTAAGTACACAAAGAAATGCTAGAAATTAGAAGGTAATTTTGCGAAGATATCGCTACACTAATCTTCTCTTATTGAATTACTTATGATGGCAGTGTTTTTTATAGGCCGAGTAAGTATTTGTATCTATCTAAGTCCATTAATAGCTTTGGGCTTAGTATGGACTTCCAATGCTTAAGGGGCGACATGAGAGGTATTTTTGGGTCTCTTGTACTCCGTTGAAATATGTATAGACTGGGACAAGCCGATCGAACCTTGTACTTGCGCACTGACACCAAGTATGCATGATTTCTTATGTTGTTGATCCTTGGAGTGTCACTTTCTATGGATTTGTGTGGCTATTGAATAACCGGCCATGAAGATATATGAAAGTATGAGAGAATGACTTTGTGTAGATTAATTAAATCATGTTTTTTGGCAGTTAATCAACTGCAATTGGGAAGTTGATTATTATACTTAGGAACCATTTCTTTGGTTGAATTTTTGATATTTTATGGCTCTGACTAGTGCATTTAAGTAAGATATTTTTAAGTCATAACAAGTACATTATAAAATTAAACAAATGCTTAGTAGCATATTAATTTTTTTTCTCCATAGAGAAAAATGTAGTTTTTTAAAATGATCTTCCTTACATCAAAGGTGTATCTACAATATTGTAAATTAATGTACATTTGACTATGTTTCTTTCCTTTAATGTACATTTCACTACGTTTCTTTCCTTTATTCTTTTTAATCTCTTGACACACTGTTAACAAAGGTTAGATGGTGACTAAAGATAAATCAAAACAAGGAAGGTTGGGATTCAAATGATGTACTAATTCCTTATCGATTATCTTTGTGGCCATAAATAAGGCTTCATTTGTTACTACCATTTCAAAGGCTTTGGAAAAATAATTATTTCCATCTATAAAATTGTAAAAATAATTATTTCCATATATAAAATTGTTATTGACATCTTTGTAATTTTCTACATCCTCTAAAACAATAGAACACCTTATAGAAAACAATGTAGTGTAATTTATATGCTTTTCCTTTCTTGAAGATAAGTACCCAAAAATACATGGTTAACATGAACATACAGTTTTCTAATCATCTACCCATCAAAAAATTCTTTGATTTAATCACATTGTATCTCATAGTATGTAAAAATCTCAAATTTATTTTGATTGGGATATTTTTGCTATAATTAAAAAAAATATTAATAATATTTTAAGAACTATTAAATATCAAAGACGAAAAGAAAATTAAAAAACTCAACCTAAAATGGTATTAGGAATAATAGTGTAAGGTCAAATATTGCAACAAACAAATACATAGAGCGGAGATAGCCTTACAGTACTTCGGCCATTTACAAAAAAAATGGATTGAAACAAAAAAAGCCATTCCCTCAAATTTGGGCCATAAATCATTAAATTTGCATATTTTGATTAAATAAAAATAAACAGAGAAAAATAAAGATGATACTGGAAGACTCACTCGACGCACATAAAAACATAAGTAACTGAAATCATCGATCCATTTGCCTTTTTAATTAAAAGACGAGCTTTACAATGTCGTTTTAATACAACCATGGGGATAGTGCACCAAAGCAATACTGTGTTTAAAACTTATTACAAGCACTATAACATACGAACGATGAGAAGCGTGACTATATATGCTGCTAGACTATACTATAATTACCCTACTGAAAAAGCTGTGACTACTGAAAATCTGAGGCAGTCGCTACTACTGAAAATCTGTAAGGTAGTCGCTACTGGTATCACATAGCATCACAGTTGGCCAGAGAAAAAGAGAGCTCGTTCTTTCCGACATCGTACACGATGTGAAAACTTTGCTGCTGAAAGTTTCCGAATACCGAAAATGGAGCTTTTTTGAAAGTAGTAAACGCAAGGCAAACCAACCCACCAGTATCTTGCTGATCTGAAATGAAGGAGTTCTCTGGTGGCAGAACATAATCTGCACCTCCCGCAAAGTGAAAAGTAATATTTGGAAATAAGAGACCAGGCGTAAAAATGTAACAGAGATCCAAACCCACAGTAGCAGATGAATTAAGTAGTGGCTGTGCTGTAATGCTTGCGCTGACGGCATCCAGAAAAGGCCTGTAACCAGCTTCCTCCAAAATAGTTACAGTAGTTCCAGAATCAATGATAAGGCCACCGCTTCCATTGGCTAGAATTTCGAATGTATCCTTCGGAATATGGACTGGTTTACCGGCCACGCTAATTCCATCGAGGCCCAGATAGTAGAAAGTTTGATGCAAATGGTTTTGAATGAGAGGGGTGACACTATAAGCAGCTCCGAAGGTAGGAGCCTTACCCAAGAATAAAGGGGTGACTTCTGAGGCATTATACATTGATCCTAAACAATAGGAGAAGATGTTGCCAAAGGAGGATCCAATCTGGGAAACCAGAGAGAGTGGCCCTCTTCCCATACCGACTATACCGGACGAGGTTGAAAAATCACCGTGTTGCACGCGACCGCCTCTTTCTGTTTATGGTTATAGAAATTTGAATTTTGTTTGGGCGGTATTTTAAATTCGAACTCAAAATTCAAATTCAAATTCGTCTGCTAGTAAATGAGTACGGTGAACCTCGTTAAGTCCTCAAACCGGAGGGAGGCTGCGGGCAGGGCCGCCGGGTTTTGATGGGCAGCCGGAGAGGGATGCCGGAGAAAGATAAGTTTACGATGCATGGATGCATGGTCCGATGATGTATGGTCGATGATGCTCTGTGCCGTCTTTGAGACTCTGTACCCTCCATAGCATTAACTTTGCTATGGAGGGGGAAATAGGAATTGCCTAATATAGGGGTGGGTCATTGACGGTGAGCTCAGGGTGTAAATGCAAAAACGGAAATGCGGGAAACCAACCATTTGACCCGAAAAAATCTTGAAACTCTAACTGTAATATAGGTTTCATTCTCATAACAACAGAGCAAACACCCTCCGCTCTTCTTTTGAAATAGTCGCTCTGGCCCCATTCTTTCTCTTGAGCATCCAAACCCTTCCTTTTCATCTTCTCAAATTTGTCTCTGAGGGGAGCAAAAGACCTCGTATACCTATTCAACATCATAGGACAAAAATCCTCTGTTCTTTTCTCTGCAGAAGAAATGGAAACCCTAACTCTATTCTTTTCTCTTGAGCTGCAACGGCTCCGAGCCAATGGTTTCCCATGGATTATCACAGCAAAATGGCAGCCAAAATCTCTCCTACGGGTAGTAGGAAAACGGATAACCGATTTCCTAGCAGCCCTCTACTCCCTAGTTGGCTGCTAATAAACATGTCTGACTCAAGAGAATGAAAATTTGAATTTTTAACAATTTTAATCCCCAAACACAAAAAATAATAATAATCGATAGCAGCAGAAGCAGCGATTCTTGCTCCCAATCGCTTTCACTGATTAGAGAGGTTTCAGTGATAGGAAAACGTCGAATGCTAAGAGAAAACGTTGCAGAGAGCAGGGGACTGATAGAATCCATGATCCTACGACCAAGGAGGAAATAACAATGCAACATAGTGAAGAAATCCCGGCCAAAGAGGAGAAGAATAAAGCACAGAAGAAAATTGTGCTAGAAAATGCTAGCACTTCCAAAGAGAAGAAGAAAGTGCACAAACACAATGTCGCAGACACTCTGAACACGTCTTCTTCAGCACAGAAGTCTGCTCAGACGATGTTAAATTCTGGAGCCCTAAAGACGAGCTCATTTTCTTCAATGTGATTCTGTGTTCCTATAAAGGAGGTAAGGGTTTGTCTTGTAACAAGATTCCCGTGTTTAATTATGGTAGGACCATGTGCACACAGATTTTAGTCATTCTAAGATGTATACCAAATTTTCGTGCAATACCAAGTTTTAGGGCCTTATGGCGAAGATTGAGTTCAATAACGATAGTTTTCACAGTTATGATTGCTGGCATGGGACGGTTTTTGTTTTGGAGGCAATTCTAGAATGATGGTAGTGATGGTGATGGTGATGATGAACATGGTAACAGCCTTGAATAGATTTGAAATGCATCTCTTGATAGCAAAGGGACGAAGAAGAAACATGTTGAGAAAGATACACATAAACTCAAAGTGAAGAAGCCCAAGGTGAACAATAAGAGAACATGATATGGATTATATTTCTAGAGTTTAATGTTAATCATGGGGCTTAATGTTATTCCATTGGGTTTATAATATTAATTCTAAAGGTTTATATTATTAATCATATGGCCTATATTCCTAGGTTTAATATTAATACTAGGGTCTAATGTTATTCCTTTGGGTTTATAATCCCTCGTGTTTTTAATTTTAATTCAACGAGTTTATTAATCTTTTGGATTTATGATATTAATTTTAGGGTTTGATATTAATCATATAGTTTATAATATTAATCATAGGGTTTAATATTAATCCCTTAAGTTTATAATAGTTTTGGTTTATAGTATTAATCTTTTGAGTTTATTAATCTTACGGTTTATGTTCCTAGGATTTAATATTAATCCTAAGGTTTAATGTTATTCCCATGGGTTTAAAATCCCTTAGGTTTCTTAATAGCATATGTTTATAATGTTAATCCTAAATTTTATAATATTAATCTTAGAGTTTAATGTTTATTTTAGGGTTTATATCCCTTCAGTTTATAATATTATTCTCATGAGTTTATGAGTCATATAAATCCCTTTGGTTTATTAATCTAAGGGTTCATATTCCTAGGGTATAATATTATTCACAAGATTTATAATAGTAATCCTAGGGTCTAATTTAAATCTCTTCGGTTTATAATCCATTGGGTGCATAATACAAATTCCTTGGGTTTATTAAT
>APFE030922495.1:0-13940 GCA_000404065.3 Pinus taeda
GACTTGATACTCTATCAAGGATAGCCAGAGAAAAGGATTGCAAGCTCTTGGAAGGATTCAAGAGCCAACAACTCAAGTCAAGACGAGGAGCTTTAGAAGATGGAAAGTAAGTTCCGTTGTGCATTATTTTCAATTTCTTACAAAGGAGTAGATCTTGGTTAGGGTTTAAAGTAATTAGGAAAACCCACAAAGTAAATCTAACAACTTTAGCATATGAGTCTCCTCATCACTGATTTGTTTAACCTTTCAGCATCCTAGCCTCCAAGTTCTACTATTATCACAGATCCCATGCTAACTTCCACTTTACAATTATCCTTCTTCCAATGCATTATTTCGATTGTTGCCACTTCAATTCTCATATGCTAGCTTATAGCGAGGGATTACGATCATGGACAGGGTGCAGTTTGGGTAACTCGCGACACATTTTCCATTTTCATTGTACAATAGCCATAGAAATATTGTCTCACCATCCTCCCATCAGATTTTTTGCATTCATTGCCTGCATGAGCACTCTTCTTCTTATGTAATTTACATATTTCTCATAGGCTTGCATCCATTCGAGGTATGAATGCCACCATTCAAGGCCAATCCATATCACTCTTCAATATGGTTCCTTTGTTCTTTTGTTTTCATTTATGCAACCATGGATCTACTTTATCCTAGGCTTCTTGTAAGCCAACAATATCGGGCTTCTTATCTTTAGAATTTGCTTTCTCTAGGCATCATATCATTTATGTGATACGACACTTTGACACTAGTGGTTAGGATCACGAATCACTAAGAGAAGTGATGGTTTCTAAATACATTAGTGCGTCTAACTCTAATGGCCACTAGCAAAAACTAACATGGAGTTTTTAGCCTTTAAATATCATATATTAGATATGAATACCATGGGAAAAACCATGGTTTTTTATAAACGTGGAGCCCAAAGACCACTAGTAACTTGACCACATCAAATTCACTCGAACCACCCTATCATTTATTAAAAGTAAAACTAAAAATATAACGATTTATAAAATCTTATCCATTTTCTTATATAAGTGGGCTTGATTGCGAGGTAAACTCCATAGCTAAGTGCACATGAGCCAGAGGAGTCTTAGGATGGGTAACCTTCTTGGAAGTCATGGTTATCGGGTACAAGCTATGAAAGTGATGATTGATGCTATGCAATTTATTTCACAGGTATCAATCCTATTTCTTCACACTTGTGAACATCACCCAATGAAATGAATGTTATGTGGACTATTCAAAATCATGACAAATTTGGTTAGTTGAGACTAACACTCATGGATATTGTCATAGCTTAATGACTTACTCTATGCAATTAGTTAATCTCAAAAATCATATCTAATATGTAACACTGGGAAAGTCCAATGCTTAAATGAAAAGAGTGAAGGGAGCTCTAATTGAATAGTTCATATGTTACAATACTTTCTAAGGTTTTGCAAATGGGGTAGCAAGTTAAGTGGGTTTGATTTGTCAGGAAAACTCCATAGTTAAGTGAACTTGACCCAGAGGAGTCTTGGGATGAGTGACCTCTCGGGTAGTCCTAGTTATTAGGTGCAAGCTACGAAAATGATGATTGATGATGTGTAATTTATTTCATTGTATCAATCTCATTTCTTCACCCTTGTGAGCATCATTCGATGCAATGAGTGTTATGTGGTCTATTCAAAATCAAGATAATTTGGTTAGTTGAGACTAACACTCGTGGATATGGTCATAAGTTAATGACTTACTCTACACAATTAACTAATAATACCGAAAATCATATCTAATATGATGCATTGAGAAAGCCCCATGCTTAAATGAAAATAGTGAAAGAAGCTCTAATTGAACAGTTCCAATGATACAATACTTGTTAAGGTTTTGCACATGGGGTAGCAAGCTAAGTGGGCTTGATTGTGGGGAAAACTCCACAATTAAGCGTGCTTGAGCCAAAGGAGTCTTGGGATAGGTGACCTCCTAAGAAGTCCTTGTTATCGGGTACAAGCCCCAAAAGTGATGATTAATGCTTTGTGATTTATTTCACTATTGTTAATCCTGTTTCTTCACCCTTATGAACATCACCCGATGTTATAAGTGCTATGTGAAATATTCAATACAACAAGAAATTTGAGATGTTTGTTAAACTTTAATAAACCAATTTTAATCTAGTAAATGTTAATCATCACCATTATTATTAAAAAAATTATAAAATAAATAAATAAACTCAAATTCATCCTACATTTAAATTTATTAAAAACCTACTTTATTTATAAAAAATACATTATTTTATTACAATTAAAAACTTAAAAAAAATTATAATAAATATTAAGAAAGTATATATTTAGTATAATCTTAAATTTATTAATTGCTTTAAATAATTTACAAAACTCTAAAGATTTTCCTTTAATAAATAGTTTAAAAAATGGTTAATCTACATACATATTAGATCGATATATATAATATAAAAGGATTACAATTTTAAACTATTTATTAGAAAAATCCTTAGAGTTATATATATACACACATTATTCGTTATTATAATCTAAGGTTTGTTATAAATATTTATTTTCCTGGATTATAAAAAATACATATTTAAATATTTTTTAATTAGTTGTCTTTCATTAGATCATAATTCAAGCATACAAATCATATCAGGTAGTGGTATTATTATTGTGACCTGCCATAAGGGAAACCAAACCAACGACAGTAAAGGTAATGCAACTTTCTTATGTCTATCAAAGTTAACCAAAATGAACCTACTACCTATGTATCGCTATGCCAAGACAGAGGTTTGGCAAAGCTATTGGAAAACTTACAAACAATCAATTGGGTGTAACTAACAAACTATATATGTGAAGCATGTGAGAAAGTAAAATCAAGTTCGCTAAACATAAACAGGAAATAACGAGACACCTCTTATGCATCAGTCCTCAAAGGAAATCATAGGGGTAAGCTCTTGCACGCTTGGACTAGTTGAGGAGTGTTTCCCACATTGAGGATGCCTCTCAATGCGAGCTAGCCAAGCATCCAAGCTAACCAGAAAGGGTGTTGGTGTTTTTTAATATGTTGGATGTTGTTGAGGTAGGCTATCATTTCATTATGATTTTCATATTTTTCTTTCATGACACGACCTAATATTATTTTCATTTCTTGATTTAGGGCGATGAATTAAAAATATTGGTTCCTGCTTCCTATAGTATGACCAAGGTTTGGGACCTCTGATCATTTGCAACATATGCTTCAAGTTAGAAAATTTTGTCCTAGATTTCAGGAGGGGTGACTAAAAAGTAAATTTCCATTACTAACTCGGGTTCAGTCTGCCTATGGAATCTTGGCCACTAGAACCATGCCTTAGGTGCATTTTTTTCCTTATCACTGCGTTAAGGAAGATCCATAACCCAACAAGACAAAATTTAGGATATGAGTGCAATTTCGGGGAATGAGATCCAAATGGATGCCAATGTAAGGCTAGCAGAATGTAAAGCTTTAGGGGTGGAGAGGATAAGGATAGTGATATTCGGATGAGATGTAGCAATAAATAGGTAACCATGTTAGGAAATAGGGGGCTTCCTAGGCTTGAAGGGGTGTTAGAAAAACTTGGACAAAAATATTAGAGCCTCATGATTGTAGAAATAATACCATCAAGAGATGACAAAATTTAATGAATTTAATAGTGATCTTGATGTGTTCTTGTTTCAAAATATTTCAATAGATTCCTAGTGCCAACGCTCTTGCTAAATTACGCTTAGACATGCCACATGCACCCCTACAATCATGAGAAAGTTGCAGAGTATCCAAATGACAATGAGGATGGGAAGTGGGGAGGCCAAACTAGGAAGGCATGGACCTTCATTCATCATAGTGCTACAAATCCAGACACTAGGAAGGAAAAACTTCACCTGTACCTTGGTGATACCACAAAGACTCCAAAAAAATGGTAGAGAAATTCTAGTCTTGGTAGGAAGACACGAAGGTCATGGTGGGTGCCATGTTACTTCGTCGATTAATCATAACTTATAATGTGTAACTGCATGGGGGAGATGGCCATGTCATCCCCTTTCTTCATGCTTGGGACGGTGGCGGGGTAGTAGGTATTCTACACTCTCTCCATAAGCATGTTATCCAACAACCCCATGGTAATACATTTAAATTTTAAAAATAACAAAAGGATTATAACTAGCCCAACCATATAAACTAAATGGCTAGTAAATGCCTATAGACATCAATCCATAATAAGTGTTGTAGATAGCATAGTCCCTACCAATATTTTGAATATAAAAAGGTTAAATGCATTTAAATTTAAAAATATTTATGAATTTATTTTAAAATAAGGTAAAAATATTTTTATTACATTAAATATATATGTTTATTTTCAAAATAAGTATTATAAATGTTATAGTATTTTAACAAATATTTATAAAATAGGGTGATTCCTGTTTAGTATGAATTTAGAGATGTAATTAAATTAAAAATGACCACAAAGAAATTTGCTTGATCTTCCCTTCTGAATATCGGTAGCAACGGAAATAATAAATTTAATTTAATTTAAAAGAAAAACAAAATCCATGTTTACAAATATTTAACGTATAATAACCTAGATTCCCTGTTTGTCAATGCTTCAGATATATTTCGTAATTACGTTTGCAATTTTTTTGCAATATCCATAGCTATATATGTTAATGGGTAAAGAAAATTAACATCCTGGTTCATTGAATTTGAATTCATAACACTTTGTGTAAACATAGATATGTTAATATGTACAATATTTTTACGAAATGTTGTGTTATATTATTTCTATTTATGATATGTACAATATTTTACGAAATGTTGTGTTATATTATTTCTATTTATGCTATTGAATGCTTAATGTTTTTTATTTGAGATTTGATATTTTTATAAAACAAAATAAAACAAAATAAAAATTTTAAAACAAAACTGTTCTGTTAATAAATTAAGTGATTGCTTTGTGAATTACATCTACATTGAAAATATATAAATGTGAGTTATCATGGTTAGACAATAGTTGAGTCTTTGAGTGTGAGGTAAGGAAGATTAAGTTGTTTCTTCATAACCTCGCTTTGTCTTCTTCAATTTAGTCTTGAACAACTGATTTTTGCAACCAAACACAAACACAAATGAAATTCCTCTGTACTTAGTAGAGAAGACAACATCCATGAATAGGTCCCTCTCACTATTATGACACAGAGTTTATTAGTTATACTATTACAACAAATGGTGTTAAGGATGAAATAAGAGATCAAATTTTTTGTCTAACCTACTATTTACAAAATGGCATTAAGGATGAAATAAGAAATTAAATTTTTTGTCCAATCAACTATTTACAAATTAATTTTTTAAATTATGATAAAAAAAATACGTAATTTATTTCTAAATTTAACATTACATTTTTGTTAACTCAAAGCTAAACTAATTGCAGTCAAAATGCAAATCAATTGCTAGACTCCTACTTTGACCAAGACTAATAAGCATCAAAACACTTACGTTATCATAAATTTCAAGTCACTAAAATTAAAAAAAACATAAGAAATAATTAAAATATAACTTCATTTAAAATAATAATAAATGATAAAATTAATTAGTGGTAATATGATAAAATTAATTAAAAATATAAATTAAAAAAAAAAAGACAAAAACAAAAAATAACATGTAACAATGTTCTATTCCATGGAGTTTTATGCCCACTTTATTATGGAGATTTTTAATTGTTAAATAGGCTTTGTTACAATACCATGAACCAATATCATGGCCTATCAATACCACATGTCCAAAAAATCATAAATCCATTCATATGGTACTTGTTCATAGGCAATTTCTTTTAATTAATGAATTTAATTAAATAGTTATAAAAAAACATAACTATTTGTAGATAGACTTCAACCATTGATTTTCCTATGCTACTAATAATATTCTAGTCTATTTTATGGAAATTACATTCCTATCATTCACCTAATAATTACTGATAATTAAATTAAAATTGGGGAAGCCCTATTTGAAAATAGACATACCTATCAAAATAATTAATCAGGCTAGGAGGTTGTAACTGTACTAGCCCCTGGTTGAATTTCCATGTAAAAATAAATAAGTCTAAGGTCACAAAACACGTATTCCAAGCTGAATGTTGGGTAAAACATCTTAGTGGGTGTCACTTTCAGTTTATTATAGATAAAGAAATTGGCAAAGGCAATGGCAAACGACAAAGTGGCATTAATTGAAATTTTATTTATGAAAATAATGGAAAATTGGAGAAAAGGAAGGTGAAAGGTCACAAAATTACATGTGAGGAAAATTGAAGGAAAAATGAGGGATAATGAAGAAATTAGAGGCCTCAATGATAAAAAGGCTTTTGAGGATCAGTTCATAACTTTTTTCAGTTGAATCTTTTTTCAATTCTATGCCAGGATCTCTCTCTCACTATTCTCTCGCTCATACTCTTACACACTTAGAGTTTTCTTGTAGCGTTCTTGGAGCACACTGGATTTGGAAAAAGAAGGTAAAGGAAAGTAAGAAAGCGCAAGGGAACATGTGGATCAATGGCTACATCTAGATTTCTTTGTAGGTATCGAGTTGCATGTATGATTTCCTTGCTAGTTTTGGCATGCATGGTACATGCATGTGGTTTCTTGGTTATGAGTTGTCACTGGCTTGAAGGATTGTCTAGATTGACAATTGTTTTTCCTAGCCTTTCCATTTCTTAGATAGCCATGTTGTTGTGGGTTTTCCCTTCTTCTTTTTTTCCTGATTGGTGGTCTTGTTCGTCATGGTTATGGGTTGAGTTACTAGTTCCTGGAGCCTTGGTTGGATAAATTCTCTAGAAGCCCTGGAACAACTTGGGTTGAGTTACTAGTCCTGGAAACCTTGGTTGGAAAAACGCTCTGGAGCCCTTGGTGGGTTGATTTACTAGTCCTTAAGCCTTGGTTGGACAAATGCTCTAGAGCCCTTCAAGAGTTGTGGGTTGAGTTACTAGTCTTGGAGCTTAATTGGAACAAGTGCTCTAGAGCCATGGATAACTTGGGTAGAGATTTATCTGGTGATGGTTAGTGATGTCCAACCATGAGATGGAATCACTAGTTGAGGGTTAAGGTGGTTTGGTCTTTGGAATCCTTGGTCTGGGTTTTCTTGGTTTATTCCATGACATACAACATTCATGCTTGGAATATTGTGTGGGGGTAATTAGATGAAAGAAAGAATTGGTTCAGCCCAATCTATGGTCAAGTGGTACGTGAAAGTCCCTGACTTGGTTATCATTTTCATATGTTAATCATAGGTATTTTCTATTTTGATCTATGAGAATATCTATTGATTTTGATGATGATATTATGTTTGAGTTTCCATGGTTTATGTGTTGGTTATATGATGTATATTGTCTATGGCTCTTGACATTTTTGATGAATAAATGAATGGCTAATGAATGTATGGAATAACAAATGTTATTGTATCTAATATGAGAGGGTATTTAACCTTCTTAATTATTCTCATTATATCAGACTCCTATGTTTAAATATTCATTCATGCCCTATAGATTACATGTATGCCATATGTTTGGCAAAATGTGTGTCATGGTTAGGCTTCGTTAGGTCAATTCCTTGATCAATTTTTGTGTTAAATGATTTTTCTTTATGTAATTTATTGTTTTGGAAAGTCTCATCAAGTTCTGGGCAGTAGTCTACAGTCTAGCCCTAAAAAGGTGCCATAAATTTTGTAGTTGCAGGCACAAAACTAGGAAATTGGGATTGTAGTTTCTCCCTTGCAGGCTTATGCATTTGAATATAGGCCTACATTTGCATGAATGTAGGCTTGTGCATGCGTCTGGGAGTTGAATTCATTGAAAAAGAAATCCAACTCAGGGTTTGGGCACCTGGAGGGGTGGTTTATCTCTTGGGGGTCTTGTAGCTCCCGAGGAAGTTATTTAAAGTTTCATTTTGTCGATTCCAGATCCTGAAATATACTTAGGAGGTTAATTCATATCATAGTAACTCTTCATCACATGTTTACCTCGATAGACCAGTGAACTTGGTTAAATGTGGGAGGAGGGTGTCACAGAGTGGTATCAAAGCATGGTTCAACACTTGGACTGGGTCGGCGAAATGTGTTTTTCATGCATGCATGTTAATTGTCTATGTGGTAATTGTGCATGCATTGTGATGATCGTTATGCATTTTTTGTGATCATGATGTTGATATGTTGATTGAGATAGAGTAGGAGAAGTAGATTATTAGACTGAGGTTGCAACACTGGACCTCGGGGTAAGAGTCAATCTTGATACAAGTTTGTATGTTGGGCATGAAAGTATATTGGTTAATGGTTGTTATATACATTATGGTTATGTACATAGTCGTCATTTTATTGATGTTGTGGTTACATACATGATAGATACTAGCTAGTTAGTGTGGTCATATGCACATGCATTTGATAGTCATGAAAAATAGTTAACTTGTTGTTATATACATTGTGTTCACACACATGATGAGTATGGTCATTGCAGCTAAGATCTTGATGTTAAATGTATCATGCTAATTCGGATTGACCTGTACAAATGCTTATGGTTATGATATTCATGTACAAATCGATATATTTGTGATATTGTATCGTACTAATCTAGAATAGCTTGTATAGATGTGATAGCCTCCTCTGAGATACATTGAGGTAGGAGTTTTATTATGTCATCTATTTGGTTTATATAACATGGTATGGTATGTTTACTAGTTATTGAATGTTTGATTAATTGTATGATATGAGTGCGTGTCTATAAGTTTACATAAAGGAATGATCTTGTTTTAAGATGTTTGTACTAACTCAATATGTGTTGAGATAGTTGATATGTGCTTGAGTGTAAGTGGGTGCTAGTTGTATTATTATGATTTATGACTATGAGTTTATTGTAGACTATGACATGGATGTTAGTCTTGGTAAAGATTGATTTCAAATTAATAGACACGATGTCCGTATATTTGGAATGTTTGCTGACATGTGTGAACTGTTGCAGGGAAACATGCTGGTATTAACATGACAAGGTAACAATTGATTTGTTTATATAACTAACGATTGGGTGATGTGAAAATACATAGTATGATTCAATTGAAGCAAGGTAAAGGGTAAAAGAAATGAATTGAGTGATAATTCCTCTGGCTATTTTTGGAACCCATAATTCTAAACGGTCAGAGTGCTTTGCATATAGAAAGTCTTCTTAACCTTGATTTTGTTTGACATTATGTAAATATGTGCTAAATTCATGAACATGTATTTGACAAGTATAAAAATTGGTTTCCAGTTATGGCTAGATTCATCGAGGAATTGGAGTCCCTTAAGAGATGATATGTACATGTTCAATTATAAGTTAACATGTTAGGTACAACAAGGTAAGGTAACAAGTATATTGTTATGTTTATTTATCCACTGACAGTTTTGTTTTTATGGCAATATAATGCAGGGGATTGCATGGCAAAAGGGATTGCCATGAAATCTTAAGGCTCGAGTTGAGCTTTCCCTTGGAGGCATTGGGAGCCCATGGGCATTGAGTCATGATGTATGTTGAAAGTTTTGTGCTTTTGGTGTTTTATGATTTGTTTGTGCTCGATTTGCATTTTTTATTGTGTCTAGTGCATGATCGTACCACTTTGTCTATATTGTTGTATTATTATCGATTTTTCATGGTTTTATTCTTGGTTGTTTTTGGTTCTTTCCTTTTGTGTTTTGAGGGCCTTGGGAATGGTTGGAGAAGAGGAAAGTTAATGGAGCTTGGGGAGAGCTGAATGAAACCCAATAGGTAATGAAAGACCCAGATAGAGCTTGATGCATGAGTAAAGGGAAACTAAAGGTAAGAATATGAAAATTAGTTGGATTGGTTCGGTCCATTGGGATAATTGGACATTGGTAGGATAGTCATGAGAAAGGTAACATGAAAGGTGAAGTAAATGGATCTGAGGCTATTTTGAAACCCACAATTCTAAACGATCAGAGTGCTTTGCATACAGAAAGTCTTCTTAACCTTGATTTTGTTTCACATTATGTGAATATGTGCTAGATTCATGAACATGTATTTGACATGTATAACAATTGGTTTCCAGTTATGGCTAGATTCATCGATGAATTGAGTCCCTTGAGAGATGATATATGTACATGTTCAATTATAAGTTAGCATGTTAGGTACAATAAGGTAAGATAACCAATATACTGTTATGTTTATGTATCCACTAACAATTTGTTTTTATGGAAATATGATTTAGGGGATTGCATGGAAAAAGAGACTGCCATGAAATCTTAAGGCTCGAGTTGAGCTTTTCCTTGGAGGCATTGGGAACCATGGGCATTGAGTCATGATGTATGTTGAAAGTTTTGTGCTTTTAGTGTTTTGTGATTTGTTCGTGCTCAATTTGCAGTTTTGATTGTGTCTAGTGCATGATCATGCCACTTTGTTATGTTGTTGTACTATTATTGATTTTTCATGGTTTTCTTCTTGGTTGTTTTTGGTTCTTGCCTTTTATGTTTTGAGGGCCTTGGGAATTGGTTGGAGAAGAGGAAAGTTAATGGAGCTCGGGGAGAGCTGAATGAAACTCAACATATAATGCAAGACCCAGATAGAGCTTGGTGCATGAGTAAAGGGCAACTGAAGGCAAGAATATGACAATTAGTTGGATTGGTTGGGTCCATCGGGATAAATGGAAAGTGGTATGGCAATCATGAGAAAGGTAACATGAAAGGTGAAGTAAATGGATCTGATGCCTTGCGTATGTTGGGAATTATTGTTCTCAATATTGTGCATGTTATGCACGGATAAAGGGAGTTCTCTTCACCTTTACCCTATGTTATTTGGTAATTATATTATGATCATGATTATGTTGATGTCTATATATGTATACATGTATGTATGTATGTATCTCGTTGTTTGAAAGGGTCGTCAGAGATCACAATTGTTTTATGCTAATGTTTATATGTATATATGTATGAATGCATGTCATTGTCTGATAGGATCATCATGGATCATGCTTGTGGAGGAATGGTTGTTTATGCAGGTGAATGGCATGAAGAGGTTCTTGGCTGGTGAGGAATCAAGTGGGAAGAGTAGCCCTGGCAAATCTATGGGGTCAGTATCATGTGGATATTATTTGATATTATATGCTTATACTATGCCTATGTTTATGTTATGGATAGGCTATGTTGAGGGATACACCAGCTGAATGAAGGTAATGTGATCTGCAGCATGCCGGGACAAGCATGTATAAGACACTAGAAGCAGGGTTGCCGGGTAGAGCCAATGTGGTCTTTGGATGTATAATACTAATGTTGTATATATGTTTTGAATCTTGCATACACGATGCTATGTACATATGGTGTTGTGTACATATGGCATATGCAGTGTTGGGTAAAGATGGTGTTGTGTATGTGTGGTATATGTGGTGTTGTGTACATGTTGTACATGTGGTGTTGTGTACATGAGGTGTGGTGTATATGTTTTACATACGATGTTGAGTATATATAATGTTGTGTACATGTGGTGCTATGAACATGATGTACATGTGGTGTTGTATGCGTGTGGTGTTGTGTACATGATGTACATGTGGTACTATGTGCACATGGTGTTGTGTACACATTGTGCAAGTGGTGTTGTGTACATGTGGTGCTATGTACATGTTTTGCAGGTGGTGTTGTGTACATGTGATGTTGTGTACAAGTTGTGCAAGTAGTGTTATGTACATGTGGTGATGTGAACACATTGTGTAGGTGGTGTTGTGTGCATGTGGTGTTGTATGCGTGCGGTGTTGTGTACATGATGTACATGTGATGCTATGTGCACGTGGTGTTGTGTACATGTTATGCAAGTGGTGTTGTGTACATGTGGTGCTATGTATATGTTGTGCAGGTGGTGTTGTGTAGACATTATGCAAGTGGTGTTGTGTACAAGTAGTATTGTGTACTTGTTGTACATGAGGTATTGTGTGCATGTCGTACATGTTGTGTTGTGTACATGGGGTACTGTGTTATGTGCATTATGTAGTCATAGTATCATTACATGTGTATTCGTTGTGTTTTACTTTGTGTATGTATATGTGTTGTATCATACATCAGGTGTAAGTGTTGGGTTGTGTTATATTCTTTCCATGACTAGCCCACGTAGTGAACTAGGGGGTTAGAGGGGGCGTGGAGCCCTCCCTTCGTTGCACCGATTTCGCAGCGGGGGGGTCACAGGGGGGTTTGAGGGGGGCGGGTAGCCCTCCTCTACAGGGTCCGGGGCAGTGCCCTAGGAAAATTTTTTTTTTGGACCCTATATTGGGTTGGGCAGACCTACCTATGGTTTTCAGTCCATGGTTTTGGACACGATGGTTGTCAGTCCATGGTAATGGATGCTTCGGCATGTATAAATATGTATTGTAACATTGAAAGGAACATAATAAAAAATAAAGCAGGTAGTCCCGGTTTTGGGAGACCCTGTTTAGTGGGAGATCTGTGGGGTCGATTCTGGTGGTGAAAGAAGATGGCGATTAGTGGAAAGATAGAGATCAATAAATTTAATGGTCAGAGTTTTGAGTTATGGAAACTCAAGATGGAGGATCTGTTGGTGGATAAAGATTAGTGTATCATGGTAGATCCAAGTACTAAACCAACGAGAGTGTCCGATGAAGAATGAAAGAAGTTGGATCGGAAGGCAAAGAGCACAATATGATTGTGTGTCTTAGATTAAATATTGCTGAATGTATCAGGGGAAGCTACGATGAAGGCTTTGTGGGACAAGTTAGGGACTTTGTACCAATCTAAGCCTCTGGTGAATAAATTGTTCCTAAGGAAAAAGCTGTATAACCTGAAGAAGAAAGATGGAGACTTGATGACAGAGCATCTGAACGCATTTAATAATGTGGTAAGTCAGTTATTATCTGTTGATATTATAATTTCAAATGAAGATAAGTGCATCAGTTTGTTGTGTTCTCTACCAGATTTGTGGGATAGTCTGGTTATTGCAATACGTAGCAATGCAATTGCCTTGCAGTTTGATGAAATAGTCTCATCCTTGCTGACGAAGGAGATGAGACGGAAAAATATGGAGAGCCAGAATGGTGATGCCTTGTCTATACAAGGACAGTCCCATAATAGAAACAAAAATAAGTCATCGAGTGGGAGATCTAAATCTAGAGGAATATCTAAATCTCTAGGAAAACCTATAAAGGTGGTGTGCTAGAAATGTGGAAAGAAAGGGCACTACAAAAGAGACTGTAAATCTAAAGCTCCTGACAAAGGAAAGGGATCTGATGATGCTTCTTTCGCAGAGGTGAAAACCACCTCAGATGAAGGTAGGGATGTGTACTTGGCTTCTTCAAGTACACATGTAGATCATGAGGCATGGTTGATTGACTCAAGTGCTTCCTTTCACTTCACTCCCCATAGAGAGTGGTTCTACAAGTATGATAAATACGATGGTGGTGATGTCTTCTTAGGGGATGATAGGAAGGCTAGAATAATTGGTTGCGGAAAAGTAAAGTTGAAGTTGCAAGGTGGAAGGGTAAGAACACTTCTGGGTGTTCTGCATATTCCTGCATTAGCCATAAATCTAATTTATGTAAGCAAGTTGGATGATGCAGGTGTAAAAACAATGTTTGAGAAGGATACCTGCAAGATGGTTCGAGGAGCACTAGTATTGATGCGGGGAGTGCGGATTGGAACTCTGTACAAGCTGCAAGGTAGCACAGTTGTTGATGGGTGCAACAGTTCTGTGGTTCCTCAAAGTGGAGCAGAAAATCCAGTGGTCTTTGGAGAGAAGACCATGTTGCGGCATCAAAGGATTGGACATATTGGAGAGAAGGAACTTTGAATACTTCATAGTAAAGGTATAGTAGAAGGTATGAGTAATGGCTCTCTGGATTTTGATTTCTGTGAAAATTGTGTATATGGGAAGTAGAATCGGGTGAGTTTCCCCTCTGGTGGTAAGAGGGTGAAACATATAT
>APFE030922495.1:15541-28094 GCA_000404065.3 Pinus taeda
AAAGAAGGCAGCCAGAAAGGTATAGTCCATCTGCTTTTTGTTCAAATTTTGCTTTATCTATTACTGATGATGATCCCAAAACTGTGAAGGAAGTAGTAGATTCAGAGGATGGAAAACTCTGGAAAGAGGTCACGATTGATGAAATGGCATCTTTGCACAAAAATGAGGTTTGGGATCTGGTGGAGTTGCCGACTGTAAGGAAACCCATTGGCAGCAAATGGGTGTTCAAGAAGAAGACAAATGCAGTAGGAAAGGTGGAAAAATACAAAGGTCGGTTGGTAGCAAAAGGTTATTCCCAGGTGCCCAGAATTGATTTTGGTGATATTTTTTCTCCTGTTGCCAAGGTAGCTTCTATTAGATTACTTTTATTTGTTGCTGCTACTTTTGATTTTGAGGTAGAACAGATGGATGTGAAGACAACTTTTCTTCACGAGGATCTGGAAGAGGAGATCTACATGAAGCAACTTGAAGTTTTTGCAGTGAAGGGTAAGAAAGAATTGGTATGCAAGTTAAAGAAGTCTCTATATGGGTTAAAACAGTCACCAAGGATGTGGTATCAGAAATTTGAAACATTTATACGGGGACTTGGTTTCACCAGAAGCAAAGCAGATCACTGTGTGTATTTTAAATTAATTGGTGACCGTGTTATTTATCTGGTCTTGTATGTGGATGATATGTTGTTGGTTGGAAGAAATGACAAAGAAATTATCCAGGATTTGAAGACCCAATTGTCCTCCAAATTCGACATGAAAGATCGTGGTGCTGCAAACTATATTTTGGGCATGGAAATTAAAAGAGATCGGGCAAAGAGGAAGCTTTGGTTAAACCAGAGAAAGTATGTCGAGACAATATTGTAGAGGTTTAATATGCAGGATAGTAAACCGGTGAAGGTTCCTATTCCTGTAGGTGTAAAGTTATCTGTTGAATAGTGTCCCAAGAAACAAGAAGAGAAAGAGGATATGTCCCATGTTCCATATGCAAGTGCAGTCGGTAGCTTGATGTATGCGATGGTCTGTACGAGACCAGACATTGCACGTGCAGTTGGAGTATTGAGTAGGTTTATGTCAAAACAGGGAAGGAGCATTGGGCAGCAGTGAAGTGGGTTTTCAAGTATTTGTGTGGCACTAGTGATTATGGTTTGTGCTATCAAGGTAGACCAGGATTGGACAGAGTGTTGGATATTCGTGGCTTTGTTGATGCAGACTGGGCTCGAGATCTATATTAGAGGAGATCTACAAGTGGGTATGTGTTTAACCTATTTGGAGGTGTAATCAGTTGGATGAGTAAGAAACAATTTGTAGTGGCACTATCAACTACAGAGGCAAAATACATGGCAACCACTCATGCAAGCAAGGAAGCAGTTTGGTTGCAGAGATTGTCTTCAAGTATGGGGTTAGTATAGGGAGCTATAAGGATAGACTGTGACAACCAAAGTGCAATTTTCTTGGAAAAGAACCCTGCTTATCATTCAAAGAAAAAGCACATTGAGTATCACTTTGTGAGGGTTATGATAGAAGACAAAAAGGTGTTGCTAGTAAAGGTAGACACTTTGAAGAATATTGCAGATACATTGACAAAATCTTTGAGCTCTGAGAATTTCTCTTGGTGTAGAGAAAAAATGGGCGTTTCAGGGCTGGATAAATGACTAAGCTCTCTTGTGGAAAGAAAACAACAAGTGGGAGAGTAAGTGTATGTATTTTTTTGTGTTGTACACTGGGTGTAGGTGTATGTATTGTGTTGTGGTGTACACTGAGTATAGGTGTATGTGTTTTGTTGTACATTGGGTGTAGGTGTATGTGCTGTGTTGTATTGTACACTGGGTGTAGGTGTATGTATTGTATGGTAGTGTATGTTGTGTATGGGTTAATGTGTTGTGATGTACACTATGTGTATGTGTACATGATTGAAGAGAAGTATTGGGTGCTTTCCGGATGTGGAAACTGATCCAGTGTGTATATGGAAATGACAAGGATAAAGGCAGAAGCAAAGGACCGATTGAAGGATACGTATCAACATTTATTTCAATTTTTACTATGCATGTGATTTGTGATTATGATTCATGATTATCACATGTGAATCTATGATTCTGGTTTATGATGGTTACATGTGATCTATAATTTTGATTATGATGGTTGTGTTTTGAGCTAATCAGATGTGATATGTTTATACATGATGATTTGATCAAACAACTACTTTGACTTGTTGTGATAGGAAGTAAATAGAATTGCAAGTGTACCTTATTGATGAGCTACCAACGAGGTATGATTTAAATATATTTCAATTCCTTTATAGTCTAATGGAAATCAAGTGCTTGGTACATGAAAGCAGGGAAATGCCCGGTTTGGGGTGGATGAAGTTGATTGCAAGAAATTAGCAGCAGCAGTAGCAAAAGGAATTGGAACAGGTAGCAGTGTGCTGGTAAAAATCATTCAGGAGCAAGACCATTGTGGGACACTGGTACCCAATAGTGTCCATTGATTTCCATGAGCATGTTATGACTAGTATGATGGTTTTGAGTCAGAGATATGACTTGGTTTCTGGACCTTCTGATGCGGGGAAACCTTTCCAAGGGAGGGATCAGCCAAGGTGTTGTGTAGAAGAGAAGGGGGTGCTTGTGGAACTTGGAAGCTGTGTGACTACACGGAAATGGGTGACCAGATTTCCTGATGGACTATGTAGCAGAGAAGTAAAGGTTGGGGAATGGATTTGTTTTCGTCATTAACATTAACAGATGGAATCAAATACACATTGGGAGTGTGCCCTGAAACAATGAGTTAATAATTGTTCATTGAGAGGACCAATGGTGCAGGATCGTAGTGCTAGACATTGGATGCAGGTTGACTTTGGTAGTGGATTTTGGACCTCCTGGGAAGGAGGTGAATCATGGTACTACTTTTTAGGGTGAAGGTATGAGACTCTGGATTCCCTTGTTGATTGATGCGAGCATCGTATCCTTTTATTTGTTGGTTGAGAAAATGTGCATATGTATATGTGTATATTATTGTAAATATTGTATTGAGATGGATTTATAAAGCTCCATGATAAGTATGGTTATTTGTTGTCTAAAGAAAATGTGGTTGTTATTGTAAATATCGTAATGACATGTGTTACAAACCTCCAGTAAACGGTATGAGTGTCATTTTTTCAGTGGTGGTCATTGTGAATACTGCAACGAGCTGTGTTATAAAGATCCATAAACAGTATGGTATTGCTTTCATCAGTTGTTGGTTTATAAGTGTCATTGAACACCAAGGACGATGTTCCCCCAAGGGGGAGGGTTCTATAACAACCCCTGTTGAATTTCCATGTAAAAAAATAAGACCAAGGTCATGAGATATGTATTCCAAGTTGAATATTGGGAAAAGTGTCCTAGTGGTTGTCACTTTCAGTTTATTATGGCTAAGGAAATTGGCAAAGGCAATGGCTAAGGCTTTGGAAAGTCAAAGTGGTATTAATTGAAATTTTTATTTATAAAAATAATGGAAAATAAGAGAAAAGGAAGTTGAAAGGTCACAAAATTGCATGTGAGGAAAATGGAAGGAAAAAATGAAGGAAAATGAAGAAATTAGAGGCCTCGATGATAAAAAGGCTTTTAAGGATCAGTTCATATCTTTTTTCAGTTGAAGATTTTGTCAGTTCTATGTTGGATCTCTCTCTCTAGTCTCTCTCTTATACTCTTACACACTTAGAGTTTTCTTGGAGCATTCTTGGAGCACATTAGATTTGGAGAAAGAAGGCAAAGGAAAGTAGGAAAGTGCAAGGGAACAGGTGGATCAATGGTTACAACTACATTGTTTTACAAGCATCGAGTTGCATGTATGATTTACTTCCTAGTTTTTGCATGCATGTTGTTTTTTTGTTATGAGCTATCATTGGCATGGAGGATTATCTGGATTGACAATGGTTTTTCCTAGCCTTTCCATTTCCTAGACAGTCATGGTGTTGTGGGTTTTGCCATTTGCTTTCTTATTGGTGCTCATGTTCCCCATGGTTGTGGGTTGAGTTACTAGTTCCTAGACCCTTGGTTAGACAAACGCTTTGGAAGCCCTGGAATAGCTTGGGTTGAGTTAGTAGTCTTTGAAGCCTTGGTTGGGTAAACACTCTAGAGCCCTTGGTGGGTTGAGTTACTAGTCCTACAACCTTGGTTGAACAAATTCTTTGGAGCCCTACGATAGTTGTGGGTTGAGTTACTAGTCCTTGAGCTGGGTTGGAACAAATACTTTGGAGCCCTGGAAAGCTGAGGTAGAGACTGATTTGGTGATGGTTAGCGATGTCTGACCATGAGGTGGAATCATTGACTGAGGATTGAAGTGGCTTGGCCTCTGGAAGCCCCGGTTTAGTTTTGCTTGGTTTATTCCATGAGATCACACATTCATGCTTGGAATATGGTGCGGGGGTGATTGGTTGAAAGAAATATTTGGTTCAACCCAATCTATGGTCGAATGGTACATGGAAGTCCTTGACTTGGTTGGCGTTTTCATATGTTAATCAGAGGCATTTTCTATTGTGATCTATGAGCATATCTATTGATTTTGATGTTGATATTATAGTTGAGTTTCCATGGTGTATATGTTGGTTAAGTGTTGGTTTATATGCTAGTTATATGTTGGTTATATCATGTATATTGTTTATGGCTCTTGGCATGTTTGATTAATAAATGAATGGTTGATGAATGTATGGACTAACAAATGTTATTACAACAAATATGAGAGGGTATTGGACATTCTTGACGATTCTCAGATAAGTGTCAAACCCTTTTGTTTAAATATGCATTCAGTACCTGTAGATTACATGTATGTCATGTGTTTGATGAAATGTATGTGATGGTTAGGCTTGGTTAGTTTAAGTCCTTGATGAATTTTTTTGTTAAAGACTTTGTCTTTGTGTCATTTATTGTTTTGGAAAGTCTCATCAAGTTCTAAGTAGTGATCTAGAGCCTAGCCCTGAAAAGGTGGCACAAATTTCGCGGTTGAAGGCACAAAACTGGGAAATTCGGACTTTAGCGGCTCCCTTATAGGCTTATGCATGCAACTGGAGGCATATAGTCACATGGATGCAGGCTTGTTCATGCGACTGGGAGTTCAACTTAGTGAAAAAACAATCTGACTCGGGGTTTTGGCACTTGGAGGGATGATTTAGCTCTTGGGTGTCCTGTAGCTCCCGAGGAAGGTCTTTAAAGTTTCAATTTGTCAATTCCACTTCCTTAATTGGTAATATCATAGTATCTCTTCATCACATGTTTACCGCAGTAGCAAGTGAACTTGGGTAAATGTGGGAGGAGGGTGTTACAGTGATTGAAATTTCTATATGCGGAAAAGTACCACCCACCCACACTTAGATGACATTGGCACCAACTAAAATGTGGAAGTTTGAGAAAGTTGAACATTGGATATTTGAAGACTTGAAATTTTTTGAGTTACTTCTTGTAATCGGTCTTAGATTGTAACAATACATCAAAAGTGAAACGAGACCAAAATACAACGTAACATATGTGGTTGCAAGAAGCACAATCCTAATTGCACTAATACAAACCATTGAATCTAGTCTCTCAACCTTCATGTTGGTATTTCACAACATTATCAAACCATATCTTAAGAAGTACCATCCACATGGCCAATCCTAACACTGAGAAATTCACTCTTACCAAGATCAATCCAATCATATATCATATATTTTTCAATACCTAGGACACTAAAATTACCTTCAATTTGTAAATCCAACCAAGACCAATCCAAAACCATATATTTTTCAATATTTGGACATTGAAACTATCTTCAATTGTGAACTCTTCATGATTGCAAAATTGTAATTCCCCCTTCCAATGAGGAATTCACTTCTATGAAGACCATTTCACACACATAAATCTTTCAATATTTGAAATTCAATATTTGAAAAGGTAATGTAACCCTTGTTGATGACATATTTTCTTGATACTCACATGAGAAGTTCCAATACTAGTAAGTCTTGGTTTATCCAATTTGGTATTCATATCCTTAGCATTTGGAAAATTAGAACAAGAAGTCCTTGCAGAGTTGAAACATAACTTGGAGTTGTTAAAGGTATTGTCTTTTTTTTTTGAATTTAGAGTTAGATTTTGAACTATGGTGTTGAATATCCCCTTGAAATTGATAATACCGTTACGAAGGTAGTTTGCATTCATATATTCGGAAGTTTTCCAAATTTTTTAATATCCGAATATAATTACAAAGATATTACCAACAAAATGTTGTTTCGCCTATGCAATTCAGAAATACTAAAAGACACCGAGATTTATTGCTTCGACTATTAGAATTCGAATTAAAGAGCACCCAATGCTGCATTTTAGAAGGTACGTATATGAAGACAGTGCAACATCAAACATTAACTAACAACTAGGTTACCCCGAACAAGGTATAAATTTGAGGGGCACTTTCATAGGTAAGTACATCTTTTTATGATGGGTTTCTTTTGAAATGTTTGTTTTTTTATTTTTGTTTATCATTTAAATTTTAAATATCATGTATTTTTTAAATTTTTTTTTTGGGTGAATGTAAAACTTTTTTTTGGTTAATATAAGAATTGTATTTTGGGTTTATAATTTTTTTTTTTTTTGGGCTTAATCATAAAATAAGCTCTAATTAAGTAATTTTATAGATGTTATTTTGAAAATATTAAACATATTCAACCATGCTCATTCCTAATGCCAAACTACCTAATAATTTGATGTAATTATGTGTTGTTATTATTTATGTAATTTCAAAGATTTTCAATTTGCTTCGTCAAACCCATTAACTATAATGTATTTTAACTAGGAACACTTGATCTTAACTTACAATGTGATGAGTTGGATTTGAGGAGAACCTTACAAATAAGAAAACAAGTTTGAATCCACTTTTAAATAAGAATTTGGGAGGATTCTAACATTTCCAGCAATAATAATATGTTAGCATGGATTTTGAAGAAATTCATAATCTTCCGAGAAGGACGAAGAATAAATCTTTCCTGTAGACAAGAACCAACCCATAGGTTCAAAGTGTGAATGTATCCAAAGAATCATAGCCTTGCTAACCACACATTTGGGATTTCCATATCCGACCACAAAATAGTTTTGTTTTCTAATGGAACTAATAAATATACCCATTTTATAAAAGTGAAAATCTATCACTAGTTTATCAACACTAAAGAAACTACATAAAACTCTCAAAGTCAAATGAAAAAACAAATATTCACCTGCATAAATAAGAAAAGTCAATGAATATTGTATACAGAATATCAATAGTCCATGGGTATGGACACGTGTGAATCTCAATTGTTAAGGTTTAGGCTTATGCTTAAGTGCGTGCAATGTAGAATCATATGGGGTGATTGAAGACAGAGAATAGCTCTTTCTGGTAAGTCCAAAGATCCACCATGGATGAGTTTCTGCTTATATTGAAGTCTTACATAGTGGATTTTTCATAATAAGTCCAAATATCCACTATGGATGAGTTTATGATTATCTTAAAGTCTTACATGGTGAGTGTTACGTAGTATGATATTTAAGAATTGCTAATTCCTTTTGTTAATTTTATTTGAAATTGCTTATAATTTTAATATGACACATATTAATGGTTAAAAAATAAAAATACAAATTTAAACCCAAAGCTTCCATTTCTATTCCAAATATTAAGTTGTCAAAAATTTGATTTAAGTCATTTTGTTTTGATGATGGACGGATAAAACTTATTATAATATGATTGTTGAATTACTTGGATTATTCTGGAAACTATTGTAAATTTAACCAGATTACAAATTCTTATATTATTTGATAATTTGATGGGAAAAAAGGTGATCAATTTTTTTGGAATCTGAACATTTTTTCTTTAAAAAATATGATAGTAAGAGAGTGTGAATCCTATTTTTGATGATGGAAATGGATTCAACACCGTTAAAAATACCTGGGGGAGCCAAAATATTGAAACTTGATAGCTATAACCCATATTTTATAAGAGAATAAAAATCACATAGAGAGGTTAACGATTTCATTCCCAAATGCGGCAATTTATACATGAGTCGAGTCAGAGATTCAATAGTGAATCCTGTCAACTATCATTATTTTTTGTCGACTATTATCGACCAACAATTTATCATCGACATATGAAAAAACTTCGTCAATGCATTAATAGTGTAGTGATTATTATTCTGGTTCCTCCCCTTAATCTTGTTGCTCTAAGTATCAGCTAGGCTTACAAACATGACTCAAATATTTCATTTTGACTTTCTTTGATACAGTGTAATGATGAAACTTTTTCTTGAAATTGTTGCTCCAAACTTCTTCTTTCTTCTTCTCACTCCACATCATGAACACTAGATATTTCTCCTTGTTATAACTAGGATGATGCTAATTCATTTCAACTCCCTTTTCAACACATTCACTTCCATCATTGAGAGTTTTTAAGTATTGTTCAATTGACATTACAAATGAGTTACATTCTTCTTTTTATGTTGTTTTTTCATGGCTGCTACTGATACTTGCACATTGATAAATGTTAGTGAGATTTACAAAATCATCATAATTTGGGTTATTTCCAAATTTATCTTCTTCTGCCAAATATTTGTATTAAGTTTCATCTGGCTCATCAAATTGATTTGCAAGCAGAGTTACTCTTCCACTTAACAAATCATCTACAAGTTTCTTCTCTTACAACATTTGTAACCAATCTTCACTAGAAAAGTTTTCATCATCAAATAGTGGGTCATAAGTTGTTGCACATTCATCTTTAATTATTACATCACAAGGAGTTTCCTTACTATCACATGCTACTCTATTGTCAGCTATAGACATACTTTCAGTCTTAATCTCAGTTATGATGCTTTCAATACAACCATGATTTTTAACAACACCTTCATCAACTTTATTTTTCTCACTCCATTTCATGTTGTACTTCATTTCAAGAATATCCCAAAATATTTTTGCATTACATACTTCACCAAATTCATGCAAAATACTAGACAAAATTTTTTCATCCAGTGCTGGTATAATAAGAAGCAATTCTACTTCACTTCTATCTTATCTTGGGGATTTATATATGTTTTTTGAACAAATTCCCATAAAACTATTGATACAAATAGTCCCTCCATTTTAATTGCCCAAAGCTTAAAAATTTTACCTCAGAAAAATGGCAGAACTAGCATTAATCGCTTCAATATTGTATTAATTAATTTATATTCTTTAGAAAATATATGATAGGTTAACCTGATAATGCAATATAAATCAAAGCAGAATACTATAACCTACTTCTACTATCAATTTGTGGAAGCTTAAAGATCGAGCTGAAAAATATAACTAGAAGAAGAAGAATCAATGGCATAATACACGTGAAAATACTTTGGGGAAAGTCTCAGATAAAAACCCCACACTATTGTATTATCATACATGGTGGAAATACATAGGAATTATACAAAGCCTTAGCTCTCACAGTTAGCCATCTCTCAGTATAATCCTCATAGATGCTCACAGGCAATCTTGGATTCTCTCCAGCCTTCCTCTCTACCTTCCAAGCTCCTATTTCTTTGTGTTGTTCCCTGTGGATGATTAGCCTATTACCAAGTGGAAAAACAAGCCTTCAAAACAGCACAATCCCCAAGGATGAATCCTTGACTGCATGCATGAGTTTTCTCCATGATAAAACACATGCAACTGATAGTACATTGTCCTTGAACATTAATCTCAATTGGGTCTTTCTCAGAATAGACATGCATGAGTTTTTGATGAGGGAATCTTCAGTTAACTGGAGTAGCACTAGTTGAGTGCATTAATGCATCAACTGACTGTTAACTCACTATTAGGTCCTCAAACAGTTTGGAATTAATTTAACTGGACTTAACTCAGTAAACTGAGTTAACTAATTAAAACTCAGATATAACTCAATCTTATCTCCTTAATTTAAGGGATAACTCTTGCATGACTTCAGAAAGACTTCTAACTTGAAATTCTCCAACTAATTAATTAATTATTTCCAAGTAGATGTTAAGACTAAATTCGATTTTAATTCACAATTTAATTCAAGGACAAATTAAATTGGAATATTCTTGTTGCCATATTTCAACACTCCCTCTCAATAGGAAAGGGATTATCTACCACCCTGATCCTGTCTCTATGGAACTTGAATTTACACTTTGACAATGTCTTTATCAAAATGTCAACATCTTACTCCTCTGTCGAAATATACTGCAGCAACATGATCCTCCTCGCTACACAGTCTCTGAGATGATGATACCGGATGTCGATGTGCTTGGACCTATCATGAAATACTAGATTCTCAGAGAATTTGATACAACTCTGATTATCACAATAGATCACAGTTGGATCCATCCTATGATCAAACAAACTAACTAGGATTTTCGCATCCAGATGGCCTCACATGCTTCCTAACTTGCAACCATGTATTCTGCCTCTATCGAGTTGAGTGCAACCGAACTATGTTTCCTACTATACCAAGAAACTGTTGTCAACCTCTTTCAATTTGACGGACTCCCTGCCCAATTTGCATCAGTGAAGCACTGTAGCTTCACTCCCTCGACCTATGAAAAGCCACGGGCAACAAATCTTGCCTTATGCTTCTCCACACTACCATCAATAGCTTGCTTTACCTTGTAAAGCCAATGGGAACTCACATCTGACTTGTTCTTTGGTCTCGGAACCACGTCCCAAACACTGTTACGAACTATGGAGTCATACTCCTCCACCATAGCATTAACCCAAATCGGTTGCTGCACTGATTCCTCAAAGGAATATCGCTCTATCTCAACACATTCCCCAGCAAGGGCCATGTATCCAGTGTACCTCTCAAGTGACCTCCTCTGTTTGCACTGAGAAGATGGTGCTCCCACATTCTCTCTCACATCGTCCAACAATCTGTCAGCTTCTCTTGTGCACTTTCGTCTATCTTTGGAAGACTCTGCTTGAGTGGATTTCTCCACTCTTGAGACCTCTACATGCGGCTTCTCCACATTAGTATGAGGCTTCTCCTCCTTAGGAACCAACAATTCCTCTATAGCCTGTAGTTCGAGCTACCTCTCAAGGGAAACTCACATGGCCTTTTGCTCATCAAACTTGAGATCTCTGCAAACCACTATCCTCCAACTAATATGCAAGTACACCTGATAGTTGTGAGGTGAATCATTGTACCCAAAAAATATCCCTAACTTTGCTATTGGCTCAAGCTTCTTCTGTGAATCCTTTGTCACATGTCAATATACCTATAAGCCAAAGATCCTGAAGTGATCCACATCTGGTCTCTTACTGGATAAAGCTTCCTCTGGTGTCTTCATCCCAAGTATGTGATGCGGGCTTCTACTATGAAAATAGACCGTTGTGTTGCATGCCTTAGCCCACAAGTGAAGTGGTAGGCCTTGGTCATGCAACATTGCCCGTGCTGCCCCTACAATAGTTTTGTTCTTCCTCTTGGCCACCCCATTATGTCGTGGGTTATGAGGTGCCATTAACTCTCGTTTAATTCCTTCCACTACACAGAAGTCCTTAAACTCTTGAGAGACATATTCTCCATCATTGTCACTTTTCAAGGCCATGATCTTCTTCCATGACTCTTTCTCGACCAAAGCTTTGAACTCACAAAACTTTGTGAAAGTTTGGTCCTTCTTCTGCATGAAATAAATCCAGCATTTACAAGAATAGTCATCAATGAAAATCATATAATACCTTTGCTTCATTGTGGATTTCGTCGAGAATGGTCCACACAAATCAGTATGAACTCGCTCTAAGATAGCCTCTGCTTGACTGTATCGATCATGAAAGGAAGACTTGGTGTACTTTACCAAGGTACAACCTTTGCATGTGTCAACTTTCTCAAGTTTACCTTTGGGAAGTCCTGTAAATATCTGCTGCATTATCTTCAAAGCCCCTTGATGCAAATGGCCCAACCGCCTTTGCCACAACTCGCCAATGTCTTGGCTGTGCACCAATTCTGCTTTCGTACTCAATGCTACACAATCATCTACCTCTATTTTATATAGATTCTTCACTTGAATCCATATCCTCTTGGTCTGACCTGTGGCTATGTGTCTTAGGAACGCCTTTCCTTTATTTAAGATAACATCATAGCCTTTGTCCTCCAACATCGCAACCGATACCAAGTTATTCTTCAGTCCAAGCACATACATCACATCTGTCAAGGTGAGAGGAGCTCCATGCTACCTCTGAAAAGCAACCGTGCTCACTCTTAAAACACTATAAATTCCATTGTCACCCATCTCTATGCGCATCTTGAGGTCTTTCTCCTCCAAGGCACTGAATAATTTTTTATCACTAGTCATGTGGAATGAGGCTGATCCGGATTTAAACAGGAACGCAACAGATTACAGAGATAACCATAAATACAGAGATGCGATAACCATAAATAAAGAGATGCAGTGGAAATAATACTTCATTTCTTTAATGGAAAATACCGAAATATGCTTACAACCAGAATTGGAAATAAACCAGCTAGGGTGATGGTAGCTTATCTCTGAGAAGAGATGTGCGGCTACATGCCTCTGAACTGTTCCGAACTGTGTTACAATGAGGCTCGAAGGC
>APFE030922495.1:30981-45414 GCA_000404065.3 Pinus taeda
GACCAGTTCAAGCCCTAACTCCTTATATCCAAACCTCGTTGGGGACATGCAAAGAAAAACAGAGAAAAAGCAGACCGCTCTGATACCACTGATCTGGATTTAAACAGGAACGCAATAGATTACAGAGATAACCATAAATACAGTGATGCGATAACCATAAATAAGGAGATGCAGTGGAAATAACACTTCATTTCATTAATGGAAAATACCGAAATATGCTTACAACCAGAATTGGAAATAAACCAGCTAGGACGATGGTAGCTTATCTCTGAGAAGAGATGTGCCGCTACATGCCTCTGAACTGTTCCGAACTGCTTTACAATAAGGCTCGAAGGCCTATTTATTGTTGAGAAACAAGGGAAAACCCTTCACATTCCAAAACCTACCCCTAGAAGATGAAACGCCAAATTGTTGGCCCCGTTTTGGGTAAATTGGTACATCAATTTCCCGGGATCGTAAGTTTAGCATATGATCTCCGTTTGACGCGTACAATAGCTCATTAGAAAGATCTATTCGAACACTATCATTGTTGGAACGGGCAACATCAATCCATTCCATGGACCCATGTTGCCCCCGGATTCCCCAAAAAATGTTGTTTAGGGCCTCAAAACGGCTCCAGAAGTTCAGGACCCGAAAAACTGCTAAAAATAGTAAGTTTTGCTACAATTAAGGAAACTAAAAATGCTGAGAAAGACAATGGTGGGGGTCCAGGTGGACTTGGCAGGTGGCCACCAATATCCACCTGGATCAGAGGCTCCACTGTCAAGATACCAGACACAACCCATCATCAATGACACCATGCATGTGATGAGGGTAAAGTCCATTTCGAACTGACACGCTAATGCCTCACCTTTCCATCCTTTCGAGGATCCCTTCTTGGACTTCTTCGATGGGCAATTAGTCGCATAATGTCCCATCTTGTGACAATTAAAGCATCTTACTTTAGACATGTCACCCTTCTTCCCTCCATGAGAATAATTCGATTTGAAATGGGAAGCCTTCCCGTTCCCTTTCCTTGTCTTACTTGCTAAGGCCAGATTTTCTTCATCATCATTCTTAGATGAAGAACCATCTCGTGTGCTCCTCCTGCATAAGATCCAACCATAGTCGTTCCCAATCCGCCAGTTTCTCCCTTCCATTCACAGAGCCCTAGCAGCGATTCCAACTCTTTGGAAGGCCAAGGAGAGCGAGGCTCACCATATCATCATCATCAGTAGTTATTCCCACACTACCAAGCTCATCTCTGTAGGTGGTGAGCTTGTTCAGATATGTGGAAATAGTATTTCCCTTCTCCATCTTGATTCTTCAAAGCTTATCCTTGAGCGCCAATTTCCTCTAGTCACTATTATTCTGGTAGAGGTCCTTGAATGTCTTCCACATTGAAAATGGAGTATCCTTCCCATGGAGACTCGAGACAATATGGTCTTGAACTCCCTCAAGGATGATCTGTCTTGCCTTCGCCACACACTTCTTCCACTCAGCCAACTCTTGTGCATTGGTTGAAGTTGGCTTTGGGATTTCTTGATCAATGAATTCCTTCAAGCCATTGTCTTCTAATACAACCTCCATTCTATATTTTCAAGCTATGTAATTCGAGCTACCTTCCAAGGCATACTCGAGTCTCAAGCCATAGAATGCCATTGGCCAACCTTGAAGTATGATATGAATTCGATTTTAACTTGCAACCCCGAACTTCAAAAATTGAATTCTCTTCTCAGTATATTGTTCACAGCTCTGATACCATGTAGAAAATTTGTCATAGGTTAACTTGATAATGCAATATAAATCAAAGCAGAATACTATAACCTACTTCTACTATCAATTTGTGGAAGCTTAAAGATCAAGTTGAACAATATAACTAGAAGAAGAAGAATCAATGGTAAAATACACATGAAAATACTTTGGGGAAAGTCTCAGATAAAAACCCCAACTATTGTATTATCATACATGGTGGAAATACATAGGAATTATAAAAAGACTTAGCTCTCACAGCTAGCCAACTCTTAGTACAATCCTCATAGATGTTCACAGGCAATCTTGGATTCTCTCCAGCCTTCCTCTTTGTCCTCCAAGCTCGTATTTCCTTTCAATGTTCCTCGTGGATGATTAGCTTATTACCAAGTGGAAAAACAAGCCTTCAAAACTGCACAATCCCCAAGGATGAATCCTTGATTGCATGCATGAGTTTTTTCCATGAGAAAACACATACAACTGATAATACATTGTCCTTGGACATTAATCTCAACTGGGTCTTTCTTAGAATAGACATGCATGAGTTTCTGATGAGGGAATTTTCAGTTAACTGGAGTAGCACTAGTTGAGTGCATTAATGCATCAACTGACTATTAACTCACTATTAGTTCCTCAAACAGTTTTGGAGCTAATTTAATTGGAACTTAACTCAATAAATTGAGTTTAACTAAATTAAAACTCAAATATAACTCAATCTTTATCTCCTTAATTTAAGGGATAACTCTTTGCATGACTTCAGAAAGCACTTCTAACTTGAATTTCTCCAAACTAATTAATTTAAGATAAATTAATTAATTATTTCCAAGTAGCTGTTAAGACTAAATTTGATTTTAATTCACAATTTAATTCAAGGATAAATTAAATTGGAATATTCTTGTTTCCATATTTCAACATATTCTTCAAGCTAAATAACGTCTTCATTGGCCATGGGTTTAATGATTATAAACATTTCATATTCTTTTGCCACTTCTACCTTTTCATTCTTTCTCCTCAACTATTTCAATTCTCTCTGAAACTGTTTAATTTTTCTTTGTTGACCCATGACTCTGCCTCAAAATCCAAAAAGATGAAATGACCACAAGTACAGTCGACAACCCCTTGTTATCTTTCTAAAGTAACTTACCTCAAGGCCATCACATGCGAGAGATGCACGTTAAATAAAATATACTGGCACTTTAACACGGTCGCTATAAATGCATACTCCACTGCATCGCATGCTATAGTTGCCAATAATGGAACTCTTTTATACCCTTTGCACTAAATGCTCAAGATCCTCTTCAATATTTTGTTGTGACACTGATATCTCAACCCCTCCTTACCTGGAAAGGAGGACCGCAACACAGTAATCCTTGCCCGATTGTCTGTAGATCTCTTGAATACGAACTGTCGAGGGCCCTATCTTCCTGAAAATAAATCTCGTCAACACATTTCCCCTATTTCACACACCAATGCAGCCCTTCACACCAAACTCACCCTCTTTTTTCTGTTACACTGTCAACACAAGGTTGAAATTTGGAACTTACCCAAATATTTCATGCGGCTCAACAATTTCTAGTGGCAATGTTCATCTTTAATATTGGACCCAACTCCACAACTCCAACAACGCATCAGACAAAAAACTTTAGGCTTGGTCGTAGGACTCTGAGTACCAGATATCACATTGGCACTCCAAACCTATGCTTCCACAGATTCTTCACCTTTCGCGCTTCTCAAAGAGTAACTAAGACGATGTGTTCCAACGTGGCCACTCACACCACAACAATAGCTCAAAGGCCACACTAGACCCACTCGCAAATATTGGCCAACACAATCAACGCACCAAGTTGAACCTTCTCACCCATCACAACGTCCAACAATGAACCACGGAAGCACGACTCCTTTGAGCTCCAAACCAAGAGAGATAATGGTCTTGTCAAAGACGTAATGAATCTATCTCATAGTGACTACAGTCGGGATATCTACACTTTCAGACCTCGTTCCTCTTGCAGTAACACCCTATTAGGCTCAACTTACACATAGTAGCAAGCACTCTCTATAAAAAAAAATGAGAGGCACGCTATCACACTTATTTTAGCACAATGGGCTCTCCACACACAGTGGCCGCCACAGTTAGTTCACACTCTCCTCTTGCAATCAAGTTAAACTCACCTCCTTATTGCTTAGACTTCAAATCTTATTGACCCACACATATATTTTCTCCAACTTATAACATGGACATCGAACACCACTACACGACTGTGTCTACTCCTCCCAATTGCTTACGAATTCAAACAACAATCACACAAGCTTCTATGCCACTTTCCCACAACAGCATCTACCTCAAAGATCATGCTCTCTGCACAATGGGCTCTCTTGCATCTCTTAAACAATGCTCTCCAACAATGCCAACAATAGGGTAGACTCCACGTGCCCTTCACACCACTGAGCCCTCATGACTCTGGCTCTGATGCCATATCAGAGAATAAAACTCACATAGACAGCTTGATGATTCCATTCCAAACACTCCAATTTATACATGAGTCAAGTTGGAGATTCAATAGTGAATCTTGTCGACTATCATTATTTCTTGTCAAGACCAACCATTCATCATGTTGAAGAAAGTGTAACTAGGTTCGGCCTTCATAAATGTAATTTTGATCTTTGTATTTATAAAAGAAAAGAAATATTATTTTTGTTATTTATATCAATGATTTCTTGCTCATTGGATAGGTCTAGCACATGTCTAAGTGTTATAGGAAAGTCAAAGAGTCAAAAGAAATGTTGAAGACCCTTAAGGGCATGTTACACCATGTATATATATGTATTAGAGTCAAATATATTCCTCCAAGAAATGTCACAAGTCTCCTCCATGCAATGACATCGTTAAAGGAATCAATTTGAATTTTAAATGTCAAGTCAGCTTAAAGGAGGGACATACCTCTATATATAGAGGTTGTCCATTCCTCCAACGACAAGTGAAATCACCTCTGAAATCAGCAAGATAAGAAGATGAGTTAAGGGTGGAAAATAAACATCAAAAGGAGCCTCTAGTGCAGTGAAGGAAGAAGGAAATCTACTGAGCCTTAGAGGACCGTCCTAAGGTCTACTACAGTCACACGTGCGAAGATATAGAGGGTCTCTCTGCTATCATAGCAACCCTCTATTGCAGTCATCCATATCTCATTGTTTGGGCTATATAACTAGGCCTATAAGGCCTCTCACTCAAGCGAAGAAGGATCTCACTAAAGCGAAGAAGGAAGAGTACAATCACATAAGGAATCATCTCACACGTGTGAAGAAATAGGGTTGCACTGTTGTCATATCAATTTTGCAACTATATTTCAAGAAAGAGCTCAGTTGGGCAAGAGATAAGGTTATCCTCATATGTGAAAGAGTCCACTAAGGACCAAGGAGAAATATCTCTTCTAGAGCTATCATAACAAGGACTATCATTAGTTTTCGAAAGAAGAACAAAGTGCCTGAAGAAGGAGGACAAAGTGCCAGAAGACGAAGTGTCGGAAGAAGGAGAACAAAGGGCTTGACTTGTGCTTGGAGGATATTCTTGTCAAGGGTCTAGGATTTGTAATTTTTCAATAGAAGCTTCAATGAGAGAAATTTGAGAAAGGGTTTTCGTCTCTAAGAGAGAGAGGTTTTTCCTTGGCAGAGAGCCAAAATCTTATGTTTTGTGTTTTGGTAGCAGTTTGATGAAGTAAAAGAACATACACTAATAACAAGAAGAAGATCAAGCTAATAATAAAAAGTAAAAGTGTTTCACACATTGTTATCATTCCTAGAAGAATCCTACCATAACTATTTTTCCCTAGATTCTTCAACATGGTATTAGAGCAAAGGTGACACATAAAGGAAATACATCTCAAGAATACTCACAAGGTTGAAGCATCAAAGTCTCAAATACATCAAGGTCAAGGATGTCTACCATCAACTATCCATCAAGGAAGATTACAAAGCAAGAAGAAAGGCCTTTCATATAAAGGCACCTACAAGAAGATTCATTCAAAGAAGGACCTACATCAAGTTACATCTTCAAAAGAAGAGCATTCCAAATCAAGCCTCATTCTTCAAGAAGTCTTCATCATCAAGCATGTCTCTTTGAAGAAGGCAATTTGAAGGTCATTAAGATCCAAGAAAGAAAGTCATCAAATCTTCAAGAAGGAAGGAAGACTACTACATCACAAACACTATCAAGTAAGTATTTGTATGTCACCTTCTGAACATATCTTGATGTGCTTTTGCAAGGAAAGAAACAAATTGGTTGGGACTATTAATTTCCTTGCACGAATAAGATGAGTGATTTACTTCTCAAAGAGAATGAACTTCTAGACCACATCAAAGGGGATATCGCTATCCCTGCTAAGGAACAAACTCAAGCCTTAGAAAAGTACAATAAGGATGAAATAAGAGATCAAAGGATTCTAATAGAATCCATGAAGGACTCTCTTATTCCTTGTGTTTCCAAATTTGAAACATCAAAAGAAATCTATGATAAATTGATAGAGCTATTCTTGGTTAGCACAATTGGAGAAGGGATATCACTACGCAATGAATTGTACAAGATGAAGATATCAAAGGAAGGAATAGCTCCCTACTTCATGAAGATTTCTAAGATGAGAGATCAACTTCAAGAACTAGGAGAAGTCATGTCTGACAAAGAAATGACAATTGTGGTACTCAATGCTCTACCTGAGGATTGGGGCAACTTAACATCAAGCATATATGCCAAGAATGAAGCTACCCCACTAAGTGAACTTTGGTCTCTATAAAAAATTGAAGAGACTAGACTCAAAGCCAAAGATGATGTGAGATCAAAGGAGCAAGCATTCATTCGCTACTATGGCCAAGATAAAGGGAAAATTTGGCAAATTTGGTTCATGAAGAACAAGGAACAAAGATATGTCCAAAGTCCAATGCTTTCGCTGTCAAGAATATGGACACTACAAAAGGGATTGTCCCAAGCTTAAGAAGGACAACAACAAGAGAAAAAGAGAAGAAGCTCACATGACTCAAGAAGTGAAAGAAGAAGACAAGCAACAGAAAAAGGAGGACCCTCCAGACCTCTACTATGACTAAGTCATCTTCTTTACATAAAGTCTTATTTCATAGTTTTGAGTATCATAGGAATATGTAGTCGTAGGATAGAATGCATGGTTTATGAAAATGGCATCTTCAGGAATATAGGAGCATTATGTAGAAATAGCTCATATAGAGATATTCATGTAGGAAGGATGAAGCCATTAGATGACCTCATTAAGGCATAAAGGAATGATCATGATCTAGAAGAATCATCTTGGAAGGCCACTATCATCAGCAGAAAGGAGCATTTGTAGGATGAGGACTACTAAGATCCTCCAATAAAATCTTCAATATAAGGTTCATGACTTTTAGGAAAATCAGACGTCTCAATAAGAATTCCACTTATGGGGATTCAAGAAAAGATGATATGCAGGTAAGGAAATATGTAGCTAAGCTAAGGGGATTGAGGTAATCTCAATCTAGGAAGTTGTCAAAGGAAATTGAGATGATCCAAAGAAGAACTAAGATGAGGTATGTATGCATCTATGTTTAAGTCATGCCATCATTGAATCATGGGGAATAATTCTAAAAAGTTGATCAAGAATAGAAAGATCTCTTTCATGAATAACATACTGGAAGGCATGAGCTACACATCAACTGAAGGTCAACATGAAAAAGTACCCTCTTAAGGAGTATGAGGTGGTTGACTAAACAATCTATGAAGAAACAGATGAAGAAAGAGATAAGAGATGAAAGAAAACCATGGTCACTAGGAATCATTAATTGACAAACTCTTTGAAGATATCTCCCGAAAGAAGGCACAAGAATTCTGACAAAGGAAGAAAAGATTAAAGGACCCTTAACACTTAAAAAGGCATTGGAGATATGAATATATAGGTTATTGATTCAAGTCAACAAGATGTCATGATGGAAAACCATCAAGCAAATTATTATTTAAATTTTGAAGTAGCATTGGGATGAAGTCATGAAGGGCTGCTAGAACAAAGTATTGAAAGAGCAAGCACAACAAAGCATTCACATGGTGAATATTCCGGAAACGAAACAAGATGACAAAGGAGTAGCTAGATGACAAAAGATCTAGACATGTATCAAGAAAGCTACTTTCCGTGAAGGAAGAAATGACATGACAAACTAAGAAGGAAAGTGATTGATGGTTGATGCCCTACAGAGAAGAAGCTCAACAAAAATTTCATGACATCAAGGAAAGAAGGAGATCCAGCAGCTGAAGGACCCACGAAGAAGAAGTTGTTGATGTATGAATGAGTATGTGGCTAAGAGGGAGTTCTAACACGTTCCTAATTACAAAGGAGCTTGGGTAATTTCCTGGTCAGAGGGAGCTTGGGCATATCTTCCCTAGTTGAGAGGGAGAGATAGACACAACATTCTTGTCTTCTATTTGGAAGAAAGAATGGAGAATTAGGTAATCATCTCGCATCTGATGCTCTTTGAGGATGTGTAGGGCATCCAAGACAAGAGTAGGCAAGAGGACCGATATTCTTTGAGGGTTGGGAACCCAAGATAAGAATAGTACAAGAAGGTCATACTCAATGAACACCCAGGTCGGTATGTACCTTGAGAGACAATGATGAAGGTGTCTATAATCATTGATATCGCCAACATTGTGCTTTGATCTAAAAAGAGATAGAGTTTTTAGTCAAGGCTTTTCTATGGAAACAATGTTGGTTACTATAATGCTAGTATAGATGGATTGCCAATCCAGTTTCTCTTATGCGAATTATTCAAGATTGAAAATAGCCAAACACCTTGTAATGATTTATGACTACCTCCCTAGTTAAGAGGGAGCATTGAAGAAAGTGTAACTAGATTCGGTCTTCATAAATGTAATTTTGATCTTTGTATTTATAAAAGAAAAGAAATATTATTTTTGTTATTTATATCAATGAGTTTCTTGCTCATTGGATAGGTATAGCACATGTCTAAGTACTATAGGGAAGTCAAAGAGTTAAAAGAAATGTTGAAGACCCTTAAGGGCATGTTACAACATGTATATATATGTATTAGAGTCAAAGATATTCCTCCAAGCAAAGTCACAAGTCTCCTTCATGCAATGACATCATTAAAGGAAGCAATTTGAAGTTTAAATGTCAAGTCGGCCTAAGTCGACCTAAAGGAGGGACAGACCTCTATATATAGAGGTTGTCCACTCCTCCAATGACAAGTGAAATCAACTTTGAAATCAACGAGATAAGAAGACAAGTTAAGGGTGGAAAAGAAGCATTGAAAGGAGCCTCTAGTGAAGAGAAGAAAGAAGGAAATATACCAAGCCTTAAAGGACTGTCCTAAGGCCTTCTACAGTCACACATGCGAAGATATAGAGGGTCTCTCAGTTGTCATAGCAGCCCTTTACTACAGTCATCCATATCTCATTGTTTGGGCTAGATAACTAGGCCTATAAGGCCTCTCACTCAAGTGAAGAAGGATCTCACTAAAGCGAAGAAGGAAGAGGTCACATAAGGAATCATCTCACACATGCGAAGAAATAGGGTTGCACTGTTGTCATATCAAGTCTGCAACTGTTTCTCAAGAAAGAGCTCGGTTCGGCAAGAGATAAGGTTATCCTTATATGTGAAAGAGTCCACTAAGGACCAAGGAGAAGTATCTCTTATAGAGCTAGCATAACACGAACTATCATCAATCACTGGCAGAAGAACAAAGTGCTGGAAGAAAGAGGACGAAGTGCCAGAAGAAAGAGAACAAAGGGCTTGACTTGTGCTTGGAGGATATTCTTGTCAAGGATCTAGGGTTTGCCATTGTTCAATAGAAGCTTCAATAAGAGAAATTTGAGAAAGGGTTTTCCTTTCTAAGAGATAGAGGTTTTGCCTTGGCAAAGAGCCAACATCTTGTGTTCTTGTCTTTTGTATTTTAGTAGCAGGTTGATGAAGTAAAAGAACTTACACTAATAAAAAGAAGAAGATCAAGCTAACAAGAAAAAGTAAAAGTGCTTCACAAATTGTTATCATTCCTAAAAGAATCATATCATAAATACTTTTCCCTAGATTCTTTAACACATGGTCAGCATATGATCAGTGTAAACAGACTTCGCGGTAGAACAAAGTCTTAGAGTGTTATTCTGACAGATTTCCCAAAATTTTTACCAATTTTTATGAAAATCTCACCAAAATTTCCATTATTTTCCGAACAAATAAGAAGCTCCCCTCTCCCGTTTTCCGTCACCAAGTTGCCCAGCTAAAAGAGCAGGCGAAATTTTATTGCCACAGTTTTCACTGATGACCAAATCAGCTCCCAGTGTCCAGTTCTGGTCGTCATTATCGAAATGTTTTCTGATAAGCATTAAAAAATGGGTTTTATCTGATATCGACTCTTCATAAGGAAAAAGGAGTTTCCTGATAAAGATGTGAAAACTTGTACGGTGGGATCTCTGGTTAACCGCTGGAACATATTTTTCAGACTTTTCTAGAAAAAGCACTGTACAGAGGGGCTTTCGTATATACCTAACTCTGACACTCCATAGAAAATTGGAGGTGCAAACTTTAATAAATTTTCGCTTTATGTATGCATAACAGAACTTAAGAAAAATGTCCAGTGGAATTGACTGGACAAAGCGCTTTGTATCAGATCTCCGCACTTCGGTTGAAGAGTACTTGGCTTTACGAAGGGTCAATGTACAAAAAAAATAAAAAATAAAAAAATCAAATAGTTTTACATAGCTCGAAGATTCCAGAATATTAAACAATTGCATTTATACCGTTGAACAACAATTTTTCATACTGACTGGTACTGGTACAAACAATAAGGCGGAGGTTATGGCTCTTGCAGGCCTACTTTCCTTATCTGATTTTTCTCAACTTGCAGGGTCTGAAAATTTATGGAGACTCAAAGATGATCAGCGGAGGTTATGGCTCTTGCAGGCCTACTTTCCTTATCTTATTTTTCTCAACTTGCAGGGCCTGAAAATTTATGGAGACTCAAAGATGATCATAGACCATGTCCGATCCAAAAATGCCATCAAAAACTATAATCTTTCAGGATGGCTGGAAAGGGTTATTTCTATATGGCACAACAGACCCGACTATTCCATTGAACATATTGATAGGGGCAAAAATACTGTTATGGATGCATTATCGAAACAAGGTCTACATTCTCAGCATGGCAAATGGACGATGTACATCACTGTGGATACCACTTCCTATCAGATTTTGGATTTTCAAATGCCGGGTATATGACTCTTTCTTTCATTGTCCACAAGTCTGGTATGTTCCTACGACCTTTCTTTTGCATTTTATCCTGGATGACCTCTGCCGTTAGTTTGCATTATCATGTATGTTGTTTAACAGTACCCTCATATCAAAGCTATGCTCTGAAGATGTTGAACAATCAGTCGGTTTTCATATGTTTCTGGTTTCCACAATTCACATATAATGTTCGGTATTTAGATATACAGGTACTACTTGTATATCTCCATCATATATAGTATGTTTAACATTTCTATGTACATTTTTCATAATGCAATATATTAGCTTTTTTTTCTTGCTGAACAAAAAAAATTTCGTATTGAAATGCACTGTGCAGTCATTTGCATTAGACAGTTCATGACTTTGGCTTCCCAGCGCCAGAATTACATCATCTGACATACCAAATTAGAAAGTTGAGAAGATCTTCTTGTAACTAGAAATATGTCAAATTAGAAAGTTGAGAAGATCTTCTTGTAACTAGAAAATAATAGATGAACATAGAAGGCAACGTCTTTCACTAATACTTTAAAATTTTTACAATTTTTAACGTATTGTTAAAGTTTATTAGGAAAACTCATCTGTGGTTTACAGATTAATGTCAGCAAGCAGCCAATTATTTTTCATGATTTCAGCCAATTACATTTCATTATTTACTGTAAGTAATGTCTGCGAGTTATGTCAAAAAGGCAAGTTGAGTGGCTTAGATGATCGGAGAAGGTCAGCGATTGGATTCCAGGCAACTAATTATATTTCACCATGGTTGTTGTGTGCAGTATCCCATTTGTCAAAAATGGTTGGTCTAATTTGTCCAGAAATTTGTTGGGATTTGTTGGAATAAAAAATTTGAGAGCTGAACTTCCCTAATGTCCAACCAAATTTGCAGGGTGTTCAATCCATGTGTTTAGTCAAAAACAAACTGAAATAACAAAAAAACAAGATTTGATTTTTTTAATTCCAGCTAAAATTTCCAAAACATATAGTACTTTAATATTGAAAATATGAAATTGAATAAAGAAATGGTGTTAGGGTATTACGTTATTCTAATTTTTTATAAAGCATTAAGTTTTTGCACCAGAGTGGCTCTTTATGTAGTGTATGAATAAAGATGTTGTTTGAATAAATTCTGTTAACATTTGACTCAATGAAATTACATTGAAAAATTATAATTATAATTATATATTTTTAATTATAATTAATAATTAAATTAGTCTAGATCAATCTTAAATCCGGATCTATCAAACACTAACAGGAATCAAATCTCTTTTAAAAGTTAAAAGAGATTTTATCCATCTTCATCTTTAGTAGATTCAGAATTAAGATGATCAAAGCTTATTTAAACTTTTGTTCTTTATTATTGCTTGCATTTTTTATTTATTACAATTGGTAATATTTGGTCAAAGGAACTTGGTTCAAGTGGTATGGTTAAGGATGTTCCAAGTGATGTGAATTTAAGTCTCCGGAAACATTTTGGCCCATGTGGCATTTATGAAATAGTTCAACTAATGGTAGAATAGTGGCAAACCCATTATCCCTAGTAAAATGTGCTCATTACTATTAAAAGGGAATTGTCATTACTATTAAGAAAATTGCAATATTTGTATTTTAAATTGAAATTTATAATTTATTGTAATGCATATTGTTTTATAACCTTTAAAAAAAATTAAATATTGCTATTAATTTGTTTCTAAAGTTTTGTTTTCATAATGTGATTTATGTTTTAAAGATTTGTGATAGTTAAAAGTAAACATTTAAAATGTAATAATATTAAAAGTTGGCATAATGCAAAGGTTTAGATATTTCTAAGGTCGTATACTATTTTTTTGCTCGAAAATCATGGAAATTTTGGTAAAATTTTGATAAAATACAATGGGGATTTTTGTAAATCCACGTTGCAACTTTCAAACTTCAAGGTTTTGGGTGGCCTTGAGGTTTTTGATGGAGTTGAATCCATTTCCACCATCAAAAACATGATTCAAACACAGTTAGTGCAGTGTTTTTTGAAAAAAAATTGTTCTTGGCGATCCAAGCAATTCCTCCACCTCTTTGATGCTTCCATTTTTAAGTTGTGATTTTAAAGATAATATATTATTTTTACGAGTTACAAACATATTAACAAAAAAATATCAATCTTTAAAAAAAAGTTAATATTAAACTAGATATTAAATTCAAACCCTTTCAAATGATTCAAATGATTACTATCCTGGAGCTATCCTCTGAGGTCTTATTTTGTAATCATAACATTTAAGTGATGGATCAAAAATTAAATTGCAATTTAGAAAATTTACATTATAAAACAATATTATTTATTTTTTAAATTATTTTTAATTTAATCTTCCTTAGTTTAATAGGTGGAAATTGTTGAGGTCTTATTTTGTAATCATAACATCCAAATACAGTAAAGTGGCTTAGGTCTGGTGTTTTGTATCGGATCAATGGTACATCATTTATGGATCAATGGCTCACAGCATTATTTATTTTCATAGAGAAATGTGCTTCAAGCTTAGTAAAACAAGAAAAAAGTCACCTCTAGAGGGAAAAGTCTTTAGCTAAGCACAAGTCAAATTTGGAATTACCAATGTGCCGTAAGGTAGATATTGTGCTACCCTTGTCACAAAATTGTAACCCTTTTTATTTTTTATTCACAAAGGGATCATTAATGGAGCCATGTTCATTGAAACTGGATTAAATTATAATTGTATCATTAATGCAAATATTTTTAAAAAATCACATAAATCTATTTTTATTTATTTAAAATGGTAATTCGTTATAAATAAAATTGATTTTCTTAGTATATATTTAATATGTTTAAGTTATAATATAAACTTTTATAATATATTTTTTATAATGTACCCATTAGATAGGAAAAACTTGTTATTATGCTATGCTTTGCCTTTGAGATTTATAAATATAGTAAGCATGTCTTTACTTTCGTTGTACACTTCATTTGTTTGTTTGCTGGTTAAACAAACAAACGTATTAATTTGTGTTCAATATATTAATATAAACATTTACTATATGGTAAAATTTATATCTATATAATTGTTAATTTAACCACGTTACAAATAGTCATATTATTTTAACCGCATTACAAATAGTTACAACATATTTTTCGTAGTTGTTTAAGAAGCAACATACTCTTTATATTAGTTTAAATAAATGAAAAATTGTGAGGGAAGTTGGTAAGTAAGATTCATGGTTGTGTTCTAGGTAAGATCAATTTTGAAAAACACTTTGTTCATCCACATGTATGTCTTTATTATTTTTTACACCAATTTAATTATACTTAAACTAAGCAAGAATATCTACAATGTAATTCTTATTCAAATATGACACTGAGTTTATATTTTTCAAAGCTCAATAACTAAATTAAGTGGCAAGAAAGCTAATTATAAAATTTTGTTATTTAAAGTATCAATTTTTTAAAAATACTAATATT
>APFE030922495.1:53257-68385 GCA_000404065.3 Pinus taeda
TTTAGGGGTGGTAGGAGGTAGGGAGGGAATATTTTGCCTAGAGGCACAACTATAATTTTCATGTTCCTAGGGTTTAAGTCTTGTATCAAGCAATCAAGATGAAGTGTATGGTTGGTATCAAGTGTTTCTTCTAGCATTAAACAACAACCTCAAAGATTAATTGTAGTCCATGACTCACACAGGTTAATCCATCATCTAAAGAAGGGCTCTACCCCCATAGATGTAAGATTAAACATAATTATTCATAGAATTATACTTTTTTTGAATCAATTTACATGGTTTAATGTGTATCATGTTTTAAGATAGAATATCCAAGTGGTTGATATCCAAACAAATGAAGAAATCGGGTTGGAAAAGGGGTGCCTCTAGGTTAATGGAGTCTTTTTTCCCTATTCCCTACTGTTATGAAAAAATGTGGGACCTATAATATTGAACACATGTGGAAGCAATGTGTGGTTTCGTGCATGAAGGTTTGTGAGAGCGTGTTGAGGATGCTAAAAAAGGTGATGGTCAAAACTAGTGGTGTGAATGAGGGGAAAGATAACCATGTATTTTGATGGTGAATTTTCCAATTGTATGTGGCTCACATAGTGATCCTCCATGTTCATCCATATAGGGGTGTGCCTACTATTCCAAATATGACAACCTGAGGCAATGATGGAGTGAGGTGATGTGATTTTTTTATTGATTTTGATGGGAGGTAGTAGTATGAGGTATGGAGGGGTATTTCCTCGTGAGGATGGAGGGTGTCATTCTCTAATCATCCTCCTCATACTAATATTTATTTCTAGGGAAAAATTTGGGAGATGGGCACCAATTCTAGTATGGAAGAAGTCTTATACCTCTTAGGAGTAGATTTTAAGAGGATTTTCAGGTTATCATTGATAACCATAGTTTCGAGCTAACGAGGGAATGATAATTCTGAATGTTGATATTATATATATTTGTGCATGTGAGAGACATGAAAAGTACTTTGGGTCATGGAAAATATCCTTCATCTACAAATTTAATTGTTAATTTAGTATACAATATGCCTCTTCAAATAAGTTGCTTGTGTAATTTTAAGTGTATGTTTGGATGCTTATGGTGTCATGCTAGAATTTATAAGTGTACCCCTTTTGTTGTGAGGAAATTGTTTATGTAAGAATGGTGAAACATGGAGTAGAGGACCTCTAAGAAATGAGAGATGACATATTGCAATTTCAAATTTGGTTTAATCACCTAGAAAATATGTTAGAATCAACCACAAAGATCTTGATTGACCAATGAATGTAGATTCAAAGGATAGGAGACAAATTGCAAAGTGTTAGGTGTCAAGTGGAGACCCTAAATAATATTTGGCACAAGGACAACATGGTTCTATCTATTCAAGGAACTCGGTGAATAACAAAAATCAATTGATCCATGATTTAAATGATGTTGTATTTGAAAGAATGGAGGAGGCAAATGGGGATGGTGACTCTCCAAATTAGTTTAGTTCATGAAAGTCAAATTTTGTCTTTTACTAGGTTAATTTTAGAGAGTGTATAGATTTAGTTTTAGTAGTTTTGAGGTGAAACAATTTTGGGTTTGAGTTATGGCTTGTAGAGCATAAAATATTTATATTAAAGGGAATGATTTCAAAATATTTGGACTACTGAATGCACTTGATGCACCCCCTAGAGTAGATTTATAACATAAAATTTATTATTATAGTTAAAAAATAAATATAATTTTTTTTTTATGATTGATAAAATTTATTTAATTTACAAAGTCGCTTGATGCCAAGTCATTGCATGTGAAAAAATGATCTTGGTTGAACTAGCTCAAACGAGACCTAGGGTTTTTGTAGCAAAAAAGTGGGGATTATGAAGCATATACACATGGCTTGCTCTACACAAGGGAGTGTCTCTCCCTCCTCTAGTCACATTGTCTTAGGTGATAGTTTCCTTTAGAGGCATCAGGGTCAAGATTTAGGAAAAGTGACCCTCAATAAATCAAGTGGAAATGACAACCCTCACAAATATGCAACTAATAATGTTGCTCCTCAACCACATAAATTCCCTCCAAGTAGTTGTTTTCCCAAAACAACAATGGGCCCTAAATTCAAATTCAAGTCCAATTACATCATAGGTTATATCTTGTATATGAAAGACAATGCCCTCATAGGAAAATTATTGGTAATATGGCCAAATTGAAAATGCCCTTTAATGGTGGATCTAACAAAAATGGAAACCAAAAGAACAAATAAAGCTTGAATTTAGAAGATAAAACTAGAGTTTTTGAAGGAGGCCCTTACTTCTTCAAATTAGTTGGCCTATGCCTTTGATATTGGACAAAAATGTCCAGGCCTTAAAAGGAATATTTTTTAGCAGTAGTAGTGTGGATATAATTTTACTCCCTGCCAAGAGAATTATGGAAGGAGGACATTTTGGCTAGGATAAAAAATGCCATCAGAGAGTTTTTCAAAATATTAGATGTAGCAAGACAAGCAAGGTGCATCTTTTATCCTTACATATGTGTTTATATGAATATCATGGAGCCATTATCAGAATCCATCAACATATATTACCAAGATGAGAAAAGGAAATGAACAATGGAATATGAACACATTCTCTTTTATTGTAGGTGATGCCATCAATATGACCATCTTTTCCATGATTGTCTACTTTGAACCTTAGTTGATACTCCAGATTTGGACGTTTTTAAAGATAATGAAGGAGCCTTCACTAGGCCCCTATTGAGAAGAAGAAACCAAAAAGCCCCCTCGCCACCACCCTCTTGCAAAAAACCTAGAACCAACAACAACTTTGATCCCTTGGACAATCTAGAACTTCGTAATGCCCAAAATCCAATAAACCCCAAGCTCACCTCAAATGTGGATTACCCATGAAAGATTTAGAAAATGTGGATGTTATCCCCCAAGTTAAGGAAGAAATGGTAGGAAATTAAAAAACAACTATGGAACCAATACTCTCAGAGATCAACATGAAAAAATAAGAAAATGAATCAAATCCTAACACCATATAAAACATGGCTCTAGATAATCTAAACCTCAAAGGCATCACCAAGGAATGGAAAGGAAATGATTTGAGCATAATCTCAAAGCATTAACTGGTTTAAATCCTCAACAAATTCTATTTAAAGGAGTGACTGCAAGCACATAAAAATAATCCAAGTATATCATTGTCTAGATCCCAACTTGGGGTAGAATCTTAACCATTCAAGAATCCTCCTAAATTGCATAACAAAGAAAATCCAAAAGGTAGAGAATACAACGAACAAATATTATAAGAACTAGGGGATATTCTCATCAATTTAGGAAGAATCAAGTTAATTTCAGAGGTATACAGATCCACTCAACCTAGTTCCCAATTAAAGTGATAACCTAGAATATGAGATGCATGAACGACAATGTAAAGCACAAGATTCTTTGGAACTGATAGAAAGGGGATTCCCCTTATTTTATGATGATAAAAGAAACTAACTCTACTGACTACATCGAAAGAGTGTTGGTATGCCAATGGAGGCATTGTCAATTTGTAGCCACAGATTATCAGGGGTCGGTTGGATGATTGGAAACCCTATGGAACATAGAAGAGGTAATGGTAATTGACATGCTCCCTAATCCCATATTCTAACTATTAAATTGCATCTTATAGGGTTGGTAGAGATCTGGTACCTATTCAATGTCTAAGGACCATCAATGAAAAGAGACAAGGCGATATCACTTCACTCTCTAAGCAACCTTTCCCCCATTATTAAAGATCCACCTTAGATTGTGGGAGGGTATTTTAATATAATTCAATTTCTCATGAAAAGTAAGGGTGACATATGTAAACTAGAAAATGACACATCCATCTTCAAGGAAGTCTTAGATAGCTCAGAAATTTTGGATTTGGATACAATTAATGGAATAAACACTTGTAATAATCAGAGAAGGGGTTCACAACAAATTGCATACCGCTTGGATAGATTTTTGATATTGAAATCATTCATAGTGAAGAATATGTGTATGGATGTACGTTCAATACTCAAGTAAGATATTGTCCAAGACATACTTAATGCATGATAGACATTTCGTCAAACAGATAGTAAACATAGAAGCTGCAAGTCATGATTTCATATCTGATCATAAACTTTTGAACTTTATCTGAGAGCCACCAAGAAGGATCAATTCCCTCTCAAGCTAGATGCAACAATACTCATTAGCCCATGCATTCATTAATCATTTGGTAACTTATAAAATCATGAACAATATCCACAACTAGAGCACATCCTAGAACCAAGCATATAACCAACATATAACCAAAACATAAACCATGACAATTTAGCCAAAATATCAACATAATAATCGGTACATGTGCTCATTAATCAAAATAGAAAATAGTTCATGTTAATGTATGCAAATGCCAAACAAGTCAGGGACTTCCATGTACCACTCAACCATAGATTGGGCTGAACCAAATCTCTCTTTCACTCAACCACCCTTGTTCCATATTCCAAGCATGAATGTCAGATCATATGGGTTATACCAAAATCGAACCAACCAAGGTTTCTAGAGGCCAAACCACTTCAATCCTCAGTCATAGTTATCTCACCTAATGGGTCCAGAAATCACAAATACCAAACCAAATCAGTCTCTTCCTAAGTTTTCCATGGATCCAGGGACTCCTATCTCAATCCATAGCCTCTAGGGACCTAAGTTGCTATAGGGATCTAAAGAACTACCATCCCAACCCACAACCTCTAGGGACCCAAGTTGATTCAGGGCTCCATAAATTCTATCCCAACCCAAAACCATAGGGAACCTAAGAACCAATTAGAAAATCCAAATGGGGAACCCACTACATCATGGTTATCCAAGAAATACTATCAATCCAGGAAAATCCCATGCCACTGATAACAAATAACTATGGAATCACATGCATGTATCATACACCCAAAGAACAACAAGTAAATTATGCATGCAACCCATTACTTGCAATGTACCCTTGTTGTAGTTGTTGATCCACGCTTATTATTTTTCTCCCTTGCTTTCCTTTTCTTGTCCTTTGCTTGCTTGCTTTTCTTTCTCCAAATACAAGTGAATGCTAGAGTGCTCTAAGAATGCTCTAAGTTTCCTAGAGTGTAAGAGAGCAAAGCTAAAACTATCGAAAAGTTGTGAATTGTTTCTTTGATGCCTTTTTTATCATTGATGTCTCATTTTTCTTTCATTTTCCTTCATTTTCCCTCTAATTTACCTTACATGCACAGTTGTGTCTCTTCACCTTCCGTTTCTCATATTTTCCTTTATTTTCATAATTAAATGCCATTTATTTCCTCTTTTCCTTTGCCAATGCCTTTTCCAATTTCCATAGTCATTAATAAACCACAAGTGATGCCCACTATAATGTTTTCCCACCATTCAGCTTGGAATACGAGTCCCATGACCTTGGTACTGATTTTATTTACATGGAAAATCAACCATGGGTTGTTACACATGTTGTAGATGACATCTCCCTTAATGGATTTGGTCGATGTGGTTATACAAGGGGGAAAACACGATGTAATCCTAAGTCTGAGTGGTCTAAATGACAATTATTGAAAACAAAACAAAATATTTTTCCATAAAAACTTCAAAAGAAATATAATAATAATAATCAAATTTGTGTGAGGGAAATTATTATTATTATAATAATGTTTTCAACACACTTTTCTTATAACAATCTTGATTGGCACTTATACTTAACACACATTTATTATTACAACCCCAATTGACATGTGTCCTTTCATTTTATGGTTAGCACTAGATCTCTCCAATTTGTTTACTCTCATGACAAATCTAGCATACATCATGGTTCATGGTTCATAGGACAATGATAAAAACATTAAAATTAGTTACATGGTAGCATATTGTAAACAAAATGCATCCAAACCATCAATCCCTTTCAATGAATCTAGTTATACATGGAAAAAGTTATTGATTTTGTATCTTCGGAAGGTCTTCTACACAGGTGAGTGTCTTGCATGCAAGAGAAGAAGTGCTCTTTATGTGGTTGTTTGAGAGGGAAAATCAATATAATTTCTTTCCTACGTCTAGTTTAGGGAAAGAAAATTAATTAATTTAATTGATTAATGTTAGCTAATTGAGCAAATTCTAAGGATAGATATTAATTATTTACATGACTTAGATTTAATCTCAACAATTGAGTTAGGTGGGTAAGGATTTAATCCTAGCAAAATATCACTTTGGAGATTGAGGGTTAGAGATTTTTCTCAATTTGAAAGCATAAAAGGAGCCTAACGGAGAGGATGAAGACACATTCATTGGGTGAGATTCCAAGAGACTTGTGAAAACTAATTGTAGGTTTGAGAGGTAGAAATAGGAAAAGATGCATAAATTTACCAAAGAGTAAGTAGGGTGTTTTGGCATGTTGGATTGAAGGAAATTGTTGATGCGGGGAAATTTCTAAATATTTATAGGTTTATTTCTATTGTAATTTCTATAGTTTTGATAGCTAATTTCCTTAGTAAGGGAGCCCCTAATTTTTGAAAGAGTAATTTAATGAAGTAGAAATTGTTTAGGGAAATTTCACTGTGTTTTTTTGGATTCTTTTTATGATTAAATCTCTAAAAACTTCCTCTATTAATTTTTTGAGTCAAAAGTACCAAAGTATTTATGTTTTATAGTTATCAAAATTTATTTTATAGTGAAAAAATTATTTGTTGAGTTAAAGTAAATTTTAGGGATAAAATAATTGTAGGAAACTTAAATTTGAACCTGGCCTAAACCAACAACAAGAACACAATATTCTTATCAGGAGGAGGATCGATATTTCAATATCTTTCAGGAAGAGGACAAGATGAGCTAAGAAGACTTTGAGGGATGATGAGGAGCATGTGGAGGCTCCTAGTAGCACTTTTAGAGAGATTAAGCCACTAGAGATATTTTCTAGCTACATGGCCTTGATGAGCAACATCAATGAATTTGAGCCTTCTACTTTTGAGGAGGCAATGAACTAGTAGGTTTGGAGGGATGACATGGTGGAGGAGTAAAACTCCACCATGAAGAATGATATTTGGGAGATTGTATCGAGGCTAGAGGAGAAGATAATGGTCGGTTCTTGATGGATCTACAAGATCAAACATGCGTCAGATGGTAGTGTTGAGAATTTTAAGGCAAGGTTCATGGTGAAAGAGTTCTCTCAAAAGGAGGGAGTAGACTACGAGGAGACTGCTTGTAACAACCTTGGGTTAAATTTTCATGTAAATAAAAGGACATTATAAAAGGAAAAATGAAAACATGGTCATGGGACACGTATTCTAAGTTGAATGAGGGGAAAAAATTACTTTTGGATTCAATTGTATTTAATTGTTTATTGGCTATGGAAATTGGGATTGGAAAAAGGAAAAGGGCAATAAATGGCAATTAATTCAAGAAATAAAGGAAAATAAGAGAAAATGGACATGAAGAGGCAAGAATATGCAAGCAAGGGAAATTGAAGAAAAAAGAAAAAAAAAGAAGAGAGAGAGAACATTCTAACACAATCTTGGACGTTCTAGCATTGTTCACTAGGAGGAAAAGAGGAGAGAGAAGCTACACCAAGAGAGAGAGAACAATGGGACACAAGGAAGACACAAGAAAGAAAGCAAGGAACAAGAAAGGAAAAGTAAGGGAGCACAAGAGGAATTGGGTAGCAGTAAGAAAGGGTAGAAATTGAACAAAGAAAGAGTTACAACTAGTGGGAGGATTTTGTAGGTAACACGTTGCATATGTGATTATCTTGATGGGATTTGAATGCATTTGGTTTATTGGTTATTTTGTTGTCATTGGCATGGGATTTTCCTGGATTGACAACGATGTACAACCTTGCCTATGTCATTTCTTGAATAGCCATGGTGTAGTGGGTTCTCTATTTGGTTGAGCTTTGGATCGCTGGTAGATTTTGATCTTGGTTGAGGTTGTCTCAGGAAAATCCCAAGGTTGGGGTGGAGAAGGTTTTATCCTAGAATCCCTTAACAGGTGGGTGGAGAAAGGAAAATTCCTCTGGGTATGGTGAAGAAATTCAGAGGCATCCAAGCTTGTGCCGGTTTTGGTTATCTCTGGATCAATTTAGGTGAGATCACTATGGCTTGAGGGTGGAGGTGATTTAACCCCTGGACTCCCTATTTTGTTATGTTTTGGTTTATCCCTTGTAATCCCACATTCAATCTTGGAATATGGCACGAGGGTGATTGGATAAAAGAGAGATTTGGTTCAGCCCAATCTATGGTTGGGTGGTACATGGAAGCCCTTGGCTTGGTATTATGCATATGTTAATATGTGTTATTCTTTAATGATGATCAATAAGGATAAGTGTTGATTTACTGTTGTTTATATGACTAGTTTGTCATGGCTTCATTCTAGTTGAATGTTGGTTACATGCATGGTATATTTCTTATGATATGAGGTGCTCTTGATCTAGATCTAATTCATGTTTTGATGGCTCATGGTTGATTTATATGAACGCATGTGCTAATCTATGTTTTATTACAACCAGTACAAGAGTGCAACACGCCTTCTTAATGAATATTTGATGAACTAATGAAAATAGTGAACAAACAATGCATTCATGACCTACAGGAACCATAGTCACAAAGTGTTTGTATAAATGAATAATTTGGATCACCATCTTCTCCGGGTTGTAACTTTGGCATATAATCTTTGTTTGGCTATTATGATAACTCGTTTCGAAGATCTCCAGAGGAGGTCAAAAGGAGAATTTGTAAGAGAATTTTTGAGACAAATTTTGACACTTTTTCGATCTCTTTTTTTCCCTAAAAATGTCATTTAGGCCCTCAAAACAACCTTGGAAGTTAGGACCTGAAAAACTGCCAAAAATAGAAAGTTGTGCTAAATTTAAGGAAACAAAACTGAAAGGAAATAGTGTTGGCTCAAGTTAGGTTGATAATAGTGTGATCATGCGTCACTAGGTGTTTGTTTTCAGTTTTGGACATGTGGACCCCATTTTCCATAAGTGCATCTTGGAAATCAGGTCATGCATAGTAACTCTCATCTCATGTTTACCCTGGTGAGTAGGTTAAAGTGGATAAATATGGGGTGGGGTGTTACACTTTTTTTCTTGTCACTAGATATGCATCCATCAAGGTGGTCATTTCCAGTGCTTTAAAGATGGAGTGGAGCATAGATTAGATTGATGTGAAGGCTACCTTCCTCAAAGGGGTAATTGAGGAAGAGGTGCATATTGAGCAACCTCAGGAATTTGAGGTGCATGGGAGGGATTCCTATGTGTGCAGGTTAAAGAAGTAATTATACAACATCAAGCATACACCTTGAGCATGGTACTCAAGGATTGATGGATACTTACTTGGCTTGGGCTTCACTAAGAGAGGTGGATTCCAACTTGTACTATGTACTTGTTGATGGTGATATGCTCATCTCAGTGCCTGATGTGGATGATCTCTTTCTAACATATCTAAGAGCCTCATAGTGATGTGTAGGGAGGACCTTGCTTCAAAGTTCAAGATGAAGGACATAGGGATGATGCACTACTTTTTGTGATTAGAGGTGTGGTAACAATCAAGAGATAAATTCCTTAGACATGGTAAGTATGTGCAATTGATATCCTGAAAATATTTAAGATGGAATATTGCATGCTAATGTTGACACATATGAGTACCAACTTGAGTAAGCTTAATTATTAGAAGATTGAGTTTATAGATCCCACATTGTATAGTCAATTGATCAATTATTTTATGTATCTGATAAATACCAGACTAGATATTTGTTTTGTTGTAAACACACTCAACCATTCCTTGGTGGATTCGAGGAGAGTTCATTGAGTGGTAATAAAACATGTGATCAGGTATCTTTGAGGTATAATGGAGTATGAGTTGAGGTATTTCAGAGCTGGTGGAGTACAGTTGTAGGGCTACATAGATCCGAATTTGGTTAGTACTACAGTGGACATGAAGAGTACTTCAAGTTGTTGCTTCAGCTTGGGATCAAATATTATCTCATATTTTACAAGAAGTAGCATAGTGGCACATAGCTTAGCATAGACGGAGTACATGGCTACAATTCTAACAAGTTGTGAGGCCATATGGCTTCACAAAATTTTCTCATGGTTGTTTGGCCTCGAGATGGCCTCTACAGTGATTCATTATGACAATCAAAGTTGTATCAAGCTTCTAGCAAATCTATTATCATGACAGGTCCAAGCACATAGATTTTGGGTACCGCTTCATCATACAAAAGGTCCAAAGAGGTGTTGTGAGATCGCAGTACATATCGACAAATGAGAAAGTAGTAGATATTCTCACCAAGCCCCTAGTGAAGGGGGATTTTTTTTTGTACAAGGAAATTTTGGGGTGGCAGAGAATCCCTTCCTTGTTAGGAGGGAGTGTTGATGAGCTTCCAATGGTCTTCAACATAGGCTAGTGTCTTGCATGGAGGAGAAGAAGTTCTCGTTAGGTGGTTTTTTAAGAGGAACAAGTAATATGATTTATTTTCTAAGTCTAACATAAGAAAAACATATTAAATAATTTAATTGATTAATGTTGTCTAATTGAAAAAATTTCCATGGATAAATATTGATTTGTTTAAGTGACTTGGATCTAATCTCATCTATTGATCTAATTGGGTTAGGACGAAACCCTATCTATCAATTACTTTGGAGATTGAGGGTTAGGGAATTTTCTCAATTTGAAATTATATAAGGAACCTAGGGAAGAGGATGAAGACATATTCATTTGGAGAGATTCCATTAGACTTATGAGAGGTAATTGTAGGTTTGAGAGGATGAAGACACGAGAAAGGAGCTACAAAAATTGACCAAAGCATAGAGACAATGATTAGCCACATGTGGAAGGCTGAGAAGGATGTTTTGGCACAGGTGGGAGAAGGAGATTGTTGTTATTGGAAATTTTCTAAATATTACCAGGTTTGTTTCTCCTACAATTTCTATATTTATGAGCACCAATTTCACTTATAAGGGAGTCCCTAATTTTCCAAAGAAAATTTAATGAAAGAGAATTTGTTTAGAGCAATCTCATTATATTTTTGCGGCTTAGTTTTTTGCAAAATTTTGCTACTATTTTCTAAGTTAAAAGTACTAGAGTATTTATGTTATAGTTTTCAAATTTTATTTTATAGCATAGAATTTATTTGTTGAGTCAAAGTAACTTGTAGGGATAAAATAGCTATAAGAAACTTAAATTTGAACCTAGTACATAGAAATTAAAAAAAGCTTGACATGTTGTAAATAGCATCTCCCCTCTTCAATCAGTGTGTCCATACAAGGAAAAAACATGATGCATGTGGTTTACCCTCCCCAAACCCTCCCCTCGCCTCACCCCTTTCCCTCCTTCTCCCCCTCCCCAATAAATCTAGCTATACATGGGAAAAGCATGAAATGTTGTAAATGAAATCTCCCCTCCTCAATGATTGTGACTATACAAGGCAAACATATGATGCATGTGAACAGAAAAATATTGTTAAAAACTTAAACAAAGAGGTATATCGAATTTTTAAGGGTGTGAAAGACTTAGAGACTCAAAAGGCGAGCATTTATGTGTGAGACCATATCCATTTTTTTCAATTTTTGTGCAACTATTATGATATGTTGATGAAATAAACACGACTTTCTCAAATGGTTCATGGATATGTACATGTTTTCAATGGTTTATGGATAAGTGCATGCTTTCATAGCAATGAATGTATTGGAAGTTGCTTACAATTTGATTCAATTATTTCTATAAAATTTGATATATATGAAAATGCTTAGATGAATACATGTTTAATGGATGCCAAGTCAAACCTCAAAAATATGCATGGTTACTCCTAGATTCATTTATATGTTATTTGAACAATCTAACCTCCCTAAAATCAATGTACTAATATTAAAAATTGATTGAGATTAGGGATAATACTTGAGTTAAAGTTGTTAGGATAATTAAACCAAAAATATATCTGGAAATAACTCATCTTAGTGTTGTCACTTTTTAAGCTACATTTAAGCATGAAAATTCATATAAAGAAAATAAATATTCTATATAAATAAAGATGGGCAAATCTTCCCCCAAAAAAAAACATATTCAACGAGTTCACAATGAATGAATAAACTCATAGATTCCATACTCATATAGCTTTGCAACAATAAAACAGATTAAATAAAAAATAATACATAACATTATTTTATAAATATAATACTATTATGACTTTTGTTATTAAATAATATAATCCCTCATTTAGAATTTTCCAATCAAACACATAAAAACATATACCTATCTTTTAACATATATAAATCAAAATACTTTTAATTTTCTTTTCAAATAAATATATTTATAATTACAAATATCATTCATTATTATTTATTAGATTTTTTTTTTTTTTAAATAATCCATCCTATATTTAACAATTAAAAACCAAATTCCCAAAATGTTATAATATTATTTTCAAAATGAATAAACCAACTGTCTACGATGAACCACACCTAGTTGGTTTCGAAACAGCGGTTTTTCTCATGTATTTTCGATAAAAAATCTTTCCACATAAATATTACATATTTTAAAAATATATGTAAAAGTATACTATAATGTCTTAAAAGTATATAGGATATATCATCATATATTATGTATGTTAAAAGTAGATATAGAGTGATAAGCAATTACCTTGATGAATGTTTCTTTTTCATTTAAAAAGAACAAAATAAATTTTCCACAGTTCACACAACATGCCCATTCCAACCTTCCCCGTCCGGTAGACCGACTGTAAATTGATTTGTTTGGTAATATTCTAATTTAATATTCGAAAAAGAGCACGCATGTTTACTATTTAAAGTAATCCATTTAAACTTAAAACCTTTGTATATTATACTTAATTCAATTTACTTAGAAATGACAAGATTAGAATGTAAACGCTGGGCACGGAGATTTGATAAATGTAATCTCTGGACAATGATGATTTGATATCTTCGTCAGAAAATTTTAGAATCTGTAAAGATTTCGATCGAAATATTTATAGGAGTTAGACGAGACAACTCCTTTCAATCGACTTTTTATATATAGTATTTAGACAAGACAAGACAGCGGAAGATCTGTTTGCACGTCTCTTCACAAATCATGGACGTGATCGTACCCAATTGGTCCATATATTATAGGCCGAGGAAACTTAAAAGCAAGGACGCTAATTATTAAATGCATGAAAAATCACTGTTCTGGCTTCAGCAATTTCTCGAAACACTGTACACTGTTTACTAGTTAACAGCAGCATCCCATGTACTAAGCACTGGACCTCTTCTCTGTGGTTTTTCATATATGATTATCAAAACCACATGTGTGTTGATCAGTAAGGGTGACCAGTCTGATTCAGACTGAGCAAACTGTATTTTGTATTGTCTCTACAACAATAGAAATTACCAGGTGATTCAAATTCTGTGACCTGTCTACACTAGACCAATAAGGGAAAATCCTAGATATTAGATCATTATACTAGTTATATCATCAGTTAGATTCAAAATAGTATATTATTTTAACAATGAAGCAAACTTACATATTAGCATGTAACATGTTTAAGTTCTCGCTCGCTGAGTTGCAATGGCGATGAAGTAGTTCGACTGTTACATAGCTTTCTGTATGTTTCACAGAGTTAGAGACTATTTCTATTTATTGTGGTCAAGTTTTCATGGTTTTAAGCTATGCCAAAAGAATAATGATAACAATCTTCCCAATCTAATGGCAGAGTTCATCTAGAATATTTCAAGAAACCAAGAGAGGATCTCAAACTGTTATTTACATAGAGGAAGGGAGGGCAAGGGCCAAGTTACAAACATAAACAACATGCAACCAGTCAATCATAAACTAAATTTTTTTCAATATCTTATTAAACAAAGTAAGAATTCTCAGGAGGACAGCATTTTCTTAACATAATGATGAAGTTCTCATTGTAACAGCTTAGTTTTTGTAGTTTTGCTAATCATTATGGTAAATGGTTTCTTACAATTATCTAGAAAGGTCGATAATCCATATAACATTGGAGTTCAACCTTGGAATCCAACATCATTTAGATCGTTTTTCTATCAACATTAGAGTCCAACATTGGAGCTAGTGCCCGCCTACCCTTAGCCTAGTTGGAAAAAATATCCACTCTGCCAAAAATAATATTTCTGGAAAAATATGAAAACTTGTACTGTGAGATCCTGATCAAGAGCTGGAACAGATTTTGCAGACTTTTTTGAAAATAGCACTATAGAGATAAGCTTTTCTATGCTTTAACAGAAAAAATTTCCTGCTACTATTAAAAAACACCCCATAAGAAAATCAGAGGTGCGGATTACAACAAATTTTTGCTCTGTGCAGTCATAACAGATCTAAGAATAAATTCTAAGTCGAATTGCCTCATACTGCAAAGTGCTTTGTGTGAGGCTGTAGAACACTTGGGTTCACTAAAGGGCAATGTCAAAAGAGTAGCAGTAATAGTTTTTCTCAGTTCGAAGATTCAAGTACAATGGCCATATTTTTGAGTTTATATTGTTCAACAACAATTTTTCGAATTGAATTGCAGCGTGTAGTGTGCAGTCATTTGCAATAAACTCTTCGGGGAACTTGGCTTCTGCGCGAGTATTTGAACTCATCTGACATAAAACTTACCAGAAAGTTTAGAAGATTATCGAGTGATCTATAAAATAATAGAGAATAGAATACAACGTCTTTTCATGAACACTGACAGCTGTAATTTTCTCCACAATGAGAGTTGGCATTCTTAAGTTTATCATGAAGCTTCTAAGTGGTTTACAGTATCAAGATAATGTATCTATTGGATTCAAAGCAACCAGTCATATTTCATGATTTGGTGTTGGAACGTTTAGTCACTTATGCTAAGTGGTTTATACTATTGGATAATTTGGATTCAATGCTTCCAATTATATGTGATGACTTAGAGGAAAGGAGTATTACCTTGAATATTGAAAACTTTTACTTCAGTTTGTAGTATTTGCCTCTGTATAAAACAAATAGAGTATTGCCTCAAATATTATAAACTTTCACTTCAGTTTGTACTCCTCGCCTGTGTCCTTTTATAGTGAAGTGTGTATTTCATCGTCAGTTGGTTCTTTTATCTGTGCAAATATTGACTTCAGTCATGTTGTTTTATTTATAACTATTATATA
>APFE030922495.1:69060-86428 GCA_000404065.3 Pinus taeda
ATGAAAATATAATATACTTTGCTCTGAAATACATCAGATATCTTTTGAATAACCAAAAGGAGAAAACTTACTCAAAAACATTTATATTAATTTACATTTATATTAATTTACATTTGATAGCCAAGATCTCAGTAGACATTAATAGACATGTATTAATGGATTATAGAGTGCAGCTGGTTGAAGCTTCTATTTGCCAAAATTGTTTTTATAACTATAGGAAAACTAAAGATCTCAATAGACATTAATAGACATGTATTAATGGATTATAGAGTACAGCTGGTTGAAGCTTCTATTTGCCAAAATTCTTTTTATAACTATACGAAAACTATTTGTATTTCATGTAATTCTTTTATCGTAATAGAAATCATTAAAAAAAACTTTAAAAAACTGATATTTTTTCAACCAATTTACACTTTTAAACAACTCCCAGTGTATTGTTTTCAACCCCAATGTATTGTTTTTATAACTATGGAAAACTATTTGTTTTTCATGTAATTCTTTTATCGTAATAAAAATTATTTAAAAAAATGATATTTTTTTCAACAATTTACACTTACAAACAACTCCAAAATTCTCTTATCCTAATAGAAATCATTCAAAAAAACTAAAAAATTGATTTTTTTTTCCAACCATTTACACTTACAAACAACTCCAAGTGTTAACACATTTACTTAAAACTATATAACTGTTAACATGTTTACTTAAAACTATATAACTTACAGACAAGTCCAACCATTAACATTGTTACCCGTTCAAACAAACAAGTCCAACAATTAACATATTTACCAGTTCAAACATTACAGATAGTAAAACAATTAACATCTTTACCTAAACAATAAGGTTCAAACAAATAATAAAACGATATAACTTACAAACAAATCCAACAATTAACGTACCTAAACAATACAGTTCAAACATTATAAATATACTTGCTTGCATTCATAAGAATTCACATTTCCATCCACCAATAAAAATGAAGAATATATATATTATATATATATATAATATATATATATATATATATATATATATATTATTTAAAATATTATAAATAACACTAATAAAACTATTATCATTACAAATAAAATAGCACTTCAAATGGAACATGAATATTCATAATGTACTTTTCACAACAGTTTACAAAATATTCCCATTCCCATTTTATTGGAACGTTGAAGTAACTAAGTGAGTTCACCATTTTATTGGAACGTTGAATGAAGTGGCTTCACCATGGCTTCACCATTGTCCAGAAAGAAATCTTATTGTAACGTTGAATGAAGTGACTAATTCATTTCCTTGAAGGAAACCCATGTTCTAAATAAGGAGGTTTGAGAAGCTGGGAAATGAAAGTATGGCGTCCAAATAGCATCACTAATTCAATCATCAATGCAAGTTTTCATAGCAACATATGAAATTGTGAACCACTAACTGAATTATCATCAATGCAAAGCTTTCATAGCCAGATATAGAATGGTGAATTCATAATGTTGCTTTTTATCTAGGAAAACATGTTTCCTTTCCCTTGTTATGAAAGAATCATGTATCTGAATTTTGAAAATACGTGAAAGAATCATGTATCTGAATTCTGAAAATACGTAACCATATCTTAAACACAGGCTCAGAAGCTACAAAAGAGATTATAGTTGCCTGCAAGACATGCTTGCTTTGACTTAAAAACCGGAGTGTGGAAAAGGCACCCACACTGATCATGAATATTGGCACCCAAAAAAATGTTTAAAAAGTTAGAGAAAATTGAACAGCAGCTATTTGAAGACTTCTTGAACTACTCCTGGGGTGGTCTGCCTTCTTTTGCAACAATATATGATCTGTGAGGCGAAACCAAAATACAGTCATCTGGTCTTTCAACCCTTGTGCTGGTATGTCACGAAGGTTCTCAAGCCATGTCTTGAGAACTACCCTCGATTTTGAACTCTCTATGACTGCAAAATCTAAACTTCCCTACCCATAAGGAATTCACTGCTACCAAGATCAACCCAAAAGCTCATATTCTTCAGTATTACTAAGTTGGAACCATCCTCAATTTCAAACTCTCCATGATTGCAAAATTGTAATTCCCCTACAAGTGAGGAATTCACCCTACAAATATCAACTCAAAAGCATATATTCTTCAATATCTGAAAAGGCAATGTGACCCTTGCTGATAACATACTTTCTCGCTCCCATGATTGGCACAATTGGGTATAATGTGATGGAATTTTGTAAAATCCCGGATTGGTTATTCCTGGTTTATTCAATTCTGCCTGTACATCCCTGCGTTTGGAAGATTAGAACCACAAGCCACACTGGACTCTGTTAGAGCTGAAAAACAACTAGGAGCAGTTTGAAGCGTTGTATTTCCTGATCTGAACTTAGAGATAGCTTTTGAAATCCTAGGTGTTGAATGTCCCTCCTGAGATTGAGTAGACCGTCCACTGAAAGATGTAGGTTCAAGAATCGGTATGGGGGCTACAGGTCCCTCATCGGGAGAGTCATCAATTATAATGACTTCATGAACAGATTGGGAACCAGCAGAAGATGGAGGTTTCTTTTTTGCTTGAAAATTTGCACCGACAGGCCTGTATGACATTTCCTTTTCCTTTGAGGTCGATGGAATGTGTGATAATGTATATTTTATTGTTGGGCTTGTAAAACCTAATTGACTCCCAGCAGGACCTATATTTACCGAGTTGGCACCAGCTGATGATTGGCTAGGTGAAACTGATAATCTTCTTAGCCAAACATCAGAAATATTCCCTGCAGCCGTTGGAGGTTGATAGCAGTAACCCCCTAAAGATCTTGAATCTCGTCTTCTTAGACCTTCGGGAGTGTGGAGATTATTCTGATCAAAGGTAATAGAACTTTCTAGAGGTTGATTAAGGTAACTGTTTCCATCTTGCCAAAAGTTTTCCTCAGATGTGAATCCTAGAAGCCTGAGGTAGTTTGCATTTGGATATTCCTCCATGCTGGTCGGAACTTTGTCTAGCTGCTTGGGTTGCCCACCGTCTTTGTTTGCCACCATCAAATTTTTCCCCATTAAACGTAGGATAGGATTACCAAACAGAGCAGTTTCACCACAACAATCTATTGTGTTGACGTCTGAGGTATCTGAGAGCCTTTGGGTGGTAATTAACCCTGATGAATGAGATGTATTAGTAGCAGAATGCTGCCTCCTATATGCACCCTGGTATAATTGAGAGGTTGTAAGAGACCCAGATGTACAGCCTCGACCATTAGAATTGGAACTTAACAAAACCTGTGCATCACTTTGAGCAGTGTATGCACAAGGTGGAACACCAACAACAAGGTTTCCCCCATAGCTACCATTTTCTATTCCAAACAAAGAGTTGTTAGAAGCCTGGTTTGAGCCATTTTGTTTCTGTGGTGGACAGATAGAACTGTTATGAGCTGGCTGCTGAACTGCACTTGGATTGCTCCGGAAATTACAAGGGTTTGGTTTATCTGCGCTTGAATTGCTCCGGAAATTACAAAGATTTGGCTGATCTTGAACTGTAGTGCAACCATATGAAATCCCTTCTGCTGTCTTTCCCTCACCAAGTTGCCCAGCAAAAAGAGCGGGTGAAACAACTTGGGGTACAGTCACTGATGTAAACCTCATGCTATTGCCAAATGGGCATGGATGATTGACAAACTGGGAAGTCTCTGATTGCATAGATGCTTCCTGAAGCGAATCTCTTTGTGATGTAAATGGAGGATCTATTGATGAGGTGCAATAAGCCATAGAGACTGAATGACCAAAGACACCTCCTGTGAAATTCACAAACTTTTGAGCAGTAGCTTGTGGAATTTCTTTCATGTTCCTCAGCTGTGAATGTTCACTCTCGGCTGCCAGTCTGTTAACTGAAACTGAATTGTTTGATACAGAAGTGATTCTCATACTATCCAAAGAGTTGACAAGAATATTTCCTTGTGAAACTACAAGTCCCCGGTGCAATTTTGATGGTTGCACAACAGGTCTACTACACAAATAGTTATTCATTGATGCATGGATGTTGGATTCTGGATGAACTGTTTTGGTTGCGGTGGGATCTCTGGCAACTGAGTTAAGTTGCCTATTTGAAGGGTTCAGAATCATAGAATAATTTCCTATGGAATCAGACATATTTTGAGTTGAAGAGTTCTGTCTCAAGGTCTTCTTTTGTAGAGAACTGGATTGTGCTTTCTCTTTTGATATTTCAGCCATGCCATAGTACTGTGTTCCTGAATTCCTTTGAGCTGCATCTTTCTCCTGCCCAGTCTCAGTTATCTTAATGTTCTCAGGGACATTCAAAGAAGAAGAGCCCATGTCATTTCCTCTAGGTAATGATTGAACATGCGCAACTCCATTGCTTGGACCGCCAGTTGAAATGTCTAGTGTATGCATTGTTGTTCTACTGAGAGCTCCTAATGACTCACGGACAGCACAATCTAACTGAGCCGGACTGCTTCCAGATTTCCTACTTTGAAGATTTCCATCCATGGCAACCTCACAATTTCGTGATGACTGCAAAATTTGGTTAAAATAGGACATAGTGGAACTGATCTGAACTTGTGTTTCTCTTGCTGGTCCTGCAAACTGCACATTCATTCCTTCAGAAACTTTCAAAGACTGTGTTGGAAGTTGCCTGCCTGAATTGGCATTAATTTTGGAAGCTTCATCGAAAGCAGATACAACAGAGTGTAACTTATATTGTACCTCTTTATTTTCACTATCTACTTTAATCGTGATGTCATCATGGTTGTTTATCAGCTCAACATCATATACAGTCTTTGATTGTGCATCCAGATCCAACGCCATTGCTTTCTTTGCAATAACATCTGTGCTGGCATCTTTGACATTCTTCATATCTTGAATTATATCAGCAGCGAAATTCTCCATTTTGTCAGAACTAATATCACATCTGAAAGGCCTTGCTTGCTGCTCTTGTGCATTTGAATTGCCCATCTTATTTGTTGTACTTTCCTTGGACTGAAGACCTCCTGCTTCTGAAAATAAAGTAGTAGGCCTTACTAATGTGCTTGACTTCTCCAAGAGGTTGATTGACGATGATTGTTCTTTCAGCTCACTGCCTGATAACTGACACTTCACTGATGATTCTATTCTATCCGAAGACAGCCCAGGGTCATGCTCCCGTGTCTTTGACACTGAACTAGATTTTGGAATCTGAGGTTCCAATGCATTCCTTAAACTGTCATCAGAACTAACCATCACACAGTCCTGTCCTACTTTATCTTCATCACATATATGTTCCTCTTCTTGACACACTTTGAAACTAGCTGGATTGGTATTACATGTGGGAGAATGTTTTGTCCTGCACTTAGAAACATGTTTCTTCCTTTTGCAAGTAAACCCATCACTAACCTCCAAAGGAGGGCAATTATTTTTTGATATCTCCACTTCTGATCTTGCATTATTAGTTTTCCCTGATACTGTCATATGAATATCATCTGCCTCAGAAGCTGGAGGGGATGTAAATTTTGCAGGTGATCTTTGCAATTCTGCTTCTAGCTGATTCCTAGCCACTGTTTCCAGTACACCTGTTGGCCCCCCATCATTGTTTTCGGAATATGCTTGATCCCCACCATCTTCTTTGAAGTTCACTAGTCTCTCCTGGTAAGTGCCTGCTTTTGTACTTTCTTGCCCACTGGAGCATGGCTGTAAACTTCCATTTCCAGATCTGAGTGGTCCATTCTCATGCAGAGCTTCTAATAATGTGCTTGTAGACTTGCCTTTGACTGTATCTTTACTCAGAGAACGTTTAGTTGCAGATGTTGCTTGAACCTAATTGTTGAAAAAAATGTGTTAAATTAGCGTTGTTCCATAAACAAAAATATGAAATACCACAAAATGATTGGAAATGAATTTAGTCCACATGATCGCAGAAAACAAAGTTTCTATATAAATTGAGCATGCAGGATTCTGACCAAGGGAAAGTAATATATATGATTTGATATGACAAACGATAGCAGGCAGTTTAGCAGTAATATTAACTTCATTCTACTTGTCAGAGATATGTTAATTGCAGTAATCAATAATCATCACCCTTAGACGATTTCATTATTCTTGTTAACTTATGACTAATTTAATCATTTGTGTAGCATCTGCACCTAAAATGCTTTTGAAAATGCAAGTTTCCATAAAGAACAGAGAGGCATTCATTTCTATTTCAAAAAACTGAGCAAATCTGAGAATTAAAGTTAAAAAATATATGTTTCAACCAGAATATTCCATTCATACAAGATTTAGCAAGGTTTTCACCAATGAAATTCGTTTTCACTTCTTTAGAATAAACAGTTTCTTCAAAATAACATAGTTGGACTGACATTATTATTCCAAACAAAAAATAGAGGGAATTATTTGAAAGGGGCTCTAGCAAAATTTTTGTTCAATCTGTAACAATAGCTCACTTATTACTAAAGGTTGTCACTTACTGTCTAACAAATTATACAGGCTAGTATTGAAACGATATACCTTATTCTTCAATCTTTTGGGAGAGATTGCATCCCCCTTATGGCATGGACTTGAATTGGAGGCCACTCTTTTTATTTTCTTGGGAGTCACTTCCTCATATTTTCCATCAAAACTTGAGCGTTTTTTCTTTTGGGCATCCTCCCTTGAATCTGGTTGGCAGTCTTCCTTCAAATTGGACAGAATCCGCAGCTTCTTTCCCTTCCGAGATACATGGACATTGGGATCTTTGCATCGATGTTGCCTCTGCTCGGTGGTGTCTCTGAGATTGAGCTGATCCAAAGGCAATGGATGTGTATCAGCGGTCGACTGCTCTTTGCTAGTACTGTAATCCAAATCCTCTAGCGTGCAAACAGGTGCTGCAGCAATTATGTCTAGGATTGATCGTTTTTTTCTCACCTTCACTTTAGGCTTGGAAAACTTTGTTCCAGATTTTTTAGGATTTGACTCACCTGAAAGACAGTGATCTATATGGGCATTTAAGGCTATATTTGATGTAGATGAGAAAGATCTACAAACAGGACAAACCTTTGGTATCATGGCCTCTGGAAGAGATCCTGGATTCCCGAATTCTTCATTCTTCCCAGGATCTGCCTTGCTCTTCTCCAAAGTTTGGTCCTTCTTATTATCGTCCTGAGACTTAATTTCACATGCCACTATGTTGTTTCTTTTTTTCTCACCTGTTTCATTGATTTGTATATCATCTAATTCTGATTTATTGTCCTTTCCTTTATACATTAGTTCACACATAGCCTGAGTGATTTCACATTGTGCATTTGGTGATTTTATAAAGGATAGTGTGTCTCTATCAGGAACACAATCTTTGCTTTGATGCTCACATGGAATTATTAGTTCTGTTTCTGTTTCTGGATGTTTATCATCATTTTGCATTGTGATTCTTGAAAATTCCTTCTCTTCCTTTGGTTCTTCTTTCAGTTGATCTTCTATGCCTTCGAGTACAACACATTCCTTGCCAGTTCCCAACAAAGATTGATGTTGCCTTGCTTTCCTGGGAACCAGCTTTTTCTTCTTTCGGCGATTCTTCTGTCTCCTTTTGCCAACCCCTTTATGTGCAATTAACCCATTTTCTGAATTATTTGGATCCTCAATTTTATCTTTGTTCAAGCATTCTGACCCAGCATTTGTTTGCTGGGTATCGCATCCGTTGACTAAAGTTTCTTTGCCATTGAGCTTTTCCTGAGAAGTTTCTTTTCCTGAAATTGGAGATTCGAATGGTGGTAAAAATGGTTGTCTACCATTTTCCAAGCATTTCTGCAGATACCGCTGGCCGAAAGGCCAATTCTTTGTGATGTCTTCAGCTCGAACTGCAGACACATAATCTCTGCAATACAAGAGGGTCACCTTGAAGTTTTAGATACTATATTTATATAGCAAAAAATCATATCACTGACGCCCAATTAGCAAGTCATCAAGTTAAAACTTACCAGAAAAAAGCACATCTATATCTTCATCTATATTAAATTTATGATCACCCTTTTATGTGACTCTTTCCAGGACAATCATGTAAGAATCTAAGGTTCATCTAACTCCGATGACATCTAACTCTTTAAGATATACAGATGGAGAAACAGGTTTTATGCCAAGTTTTTGAATCGCAAAATGGTGTTCTATACCATTAGAAAGAACTTCATAATTGACTGATATTGTTGTGTTCGAGATGGTTAAGCTAAGTGTAAACATATTAAGGGATCAATGACCTATTTGGGACATCAAGGGATAATAGCTCCAAGGTATCAGTTATGGGTTTTGAAATTGTTACTAGGCTTGTTAAACCCCAAGAATCTTAGAACCATTTTAGCTACACCACTTATACTTTGATAAGGATAACCATTGCTATATAGACAATATAGTTAGAGTGAGAACATTTGGATTGCAGAAGAAAGACATGCGTTGCCGTAGTTTTGCAAGTAGGTGATCAGTTCGTTTGAAATGTTAGTTTGCATGTAATTCATTTGCAAAGTACATCTGTCATAGTAAAATCGTAAAAATCATGTGATAAAAACTGAAAAGAATGTCTATGAATATAAGCATGTGAAGAAAAACTTACTGAAAAAAAAAAGCATGTGAAGAAATTGATCATGTACCTTATTGAAAAGTTCTCGAAACTTGAAACCCCATTTGGATCTCCCATGAATGATTTCTCTAGCTTACCATTTGAAATTGAAACAATATCAGCAACAACATTTTCCTGGTCATTGATACTCCCCACAACCTTAGAGTAACAGGAGACAGTTGATAGTTCCATAGCTGTTGCAGTGTTTGGAACGAAAATTCCTTTTGAAGGCACCTCCATCTACAGTATCATTATGCTTCTCTATAAATGAAGCTGCTTCCATAGCCTGTAATCATGAATATAAATCAATTGTTGTAAACAATATAGAATAACCAGCGTAAGAACTGATCTAATGTAAAAAACTCTACTAGATCTCAAAGATTGTTCCGCATTAATTCCCATGAAATTATAGTAACTTTCAGTTGTAAACAATCCAGAATAAAACCATTCTCTATTAAGAACCAACAAAGAAAAATGAACCTTAAATATTTGCGTAAGGATCTCTATGAGGACAAGCTTTTAAGACTTCCAATATAAAACGACATTTCTTATTCCTTTGAGAGAACCAACACACACAAAGGGGCATATATATGATAGTGCTGCATGTCTAAATATTAAATCCATGTTTGTGGGACAATGAAGGACTGAGGCCATTGGTGCCCAAATTGACTAACTGAAAAAACCACAATATCTACTTCGAGTAAAACCTTAATACATTCAATACCACAATATCTACTTTGAGCAAACTCTTTTAAAACATTCAATAGTGTTTGATTGAGTACTAGTTTTTGCATACATAATCCAATGTCTGGAATGCATTGTTCACAGTTACCAAAAATCCCCACTATTAACTATTGAAATCATACTGTATATCCCAGTTCAATGAACTAACTCAAAGAACTGAAATTATGCTTCCAAGGTTGTGTGAAGTAGACAAATCATATCATACTCTAACGTTGAAACATACACATTACATACAATTACATATATATGGAGAGACTTATCAGAAATCTATGCAAGCTGTGTATATTTCTCAAACTACAAACCATACAACAGAAGCTTCTTCAGAAATGTTTACACAGTTGGGTATAGTAAGCAAATCAAATTAGCATTATGTGGAGGGTCTGGGACTTACAGACGCCAGGCTTAAACTTCAAAAAACCAAGGAACCCCAAGGTACCCATATCACAAACAAGCCCGATGATGGAGCAAGCCAAGAAAATGATGAAACAAGGCCCAGATTTCTTGCCAGGAGTTGCGGGGATGCCTTATTCTAAAACCCACAGTGATCTCATCAAAGAGTTTCATGATCTAATAAGTTTGATTGTTTTGAACGTTGGGTAACATTATAACCACTTTCAATGCCAAAACTCAGATGGGTTCTGGCCAGCGCCAAAACCCATCACAACCCACCAAAGAAAAAAGACCCAAGAATGCCTGATATTGAAATTTCAGTGCAAAGAAAAAACTGATTACTGTTTCAACATGACCCAAAATGAGATCTAACCTGACCTCTCAAGTTTCTGTGCCAAACGCATATTAATGTTTTGACCAGATATTCACCATGCCCATGAAGCCAATATCTCCCTCTCGATGCAACAGACCTGCTACAAACGAAGTTACACTATGCCTGCGTGATTCTGGGGTCTCGCCCACCTTGTCTGAAGCCCCTAAATCCTCATCATCTCAGACCAACACATCCGCGCAAGGCTGAAGGTTGAAGTAAATTCCAAATAGGAGCAAGTAAACAGCTATACAAAGTGGCTATAAGAGTAAACTGACCAACACTACTTTACTATATATATATTTTAAAAATATATACAATATGTATATCTGTATTATTATATAGTACTAAAGATTGCAGAAAGTTCTGACCGCCTGTGCCACCATCTGTCCATCAAATCTGGGTACTCCAATTTTTATTTTTCAATATTTGACCAACAATTATTTAAATAAACATGATATAATTGGCATTGGTAACTCAAAATAATACTATTGGAGACTGTCACATCCCTGTTGCACGACACTTGCACTGCACACACCACCACCGACCGTACTTCCATGTTCTTTCTTTATTTTAATTTTTTTTTTTACCTTTATTTTGGTTATTTAAATGTATACCCTCTAGTGTGAGGATGTTTCACACATTCCACACATCACTACCTTATTCACAAAGTTTATGGTAGCCATGACCATGAGGCGGTTGGTTTATAAAATCCCATAAGCCTAGGGTATTGGGAGTCGTGAACCATGCTTATCAGGGGAAGTTGGCTTTCATTATCTCATTGTGATCTTTTCCACATGGACTTTTCAATTGATTCATGTAGGGAACACTTCATCACCTTTATGGGGTGAGAGGATGCATTGAAGATGCATGTTTTTTCCACCTAAGCAGGTTGTTTTACTCCACTTTCATGTCTTTCACCTCACCTCACTTTTATGTGTTTTGGCAAGGTGTGAAAGGGATATAGAAAACATATATACATTTAGTAATATTGAATGTGAACACTACTTATTATCAAGAATCCAATATATTCAAGAATAAGTTGTTAAGTTTTTTGAAGTGAATATATCGTTTATTATTAAGAAAATCATTTTACTTGGGTTTGTGTGATTAGAGATTTATTTTGATAATGTGATATTTTAATAAGTTAAAAAGATCACATCTCAAGTATATTTATCTCATTTCGATCTCATTTCATATTGATTTATTTTGATAATTTGAAATTTTAATAAGTTAAAAAGATCACATCTCAAGTATATTTATCTCATCTCATATTTTAATTGTTATTAGAAAATTTATATTTTCACAAGGCAAAGTTTGATTCTTTAATTGTGAAGTGTTCACCTAAAACATGTTATTAGGGAATTTACTTAACCTTGGTTCCTGATGATGGTGAATTGTTCACTCGAACTAAATTGTTATCACCCTTAAAATGATGGTTGAAGTGTTTTCTATGATGATGAGTGAGTTGTTCACTACACTAGTTCATTACCATCTTCGTGATGGGTGAAATGGTTTGTTTGATGATAGGTAAGTGCTCATGTTAAATGTGTTATAGCCATAATGATGATGCATTAAGTGTTTATGTGACATGTCATTTTGGCAAGGTTTGATTTCATTAACAATGGATTGACCCAAAATGTAAGAATTGGTTTAGTGGATCATGGACAAAGTGTTCATTTAAACACATTCTTTGAAAAATATCTTATATAAGTCCACCTTATGAGGGGCTGAGTGCTTAACCAAAATGGGTCATGACCACCTTAATGATAGGTGAAGTACTATTTATAATGATGGATTAAGTGTTCACCTAAAATGTGTCATTGGCATCTTGATGATGGGTGAAGTAGTTTCCTTAATGATAGGTAAAGTGTTCCCTACAACACATCATTTTCATCCCAATAGTTGTTAGAGTGTTCAATCAAAACATGTCTTTATTATCTTGATGATGGGTAAAGTCTTCACTCACGCATGTCATTTTAGCAAGGTTTGGTTTCCTTGATGATTAGTGAAGTGTTAAGCGAAACATCAAATGTTTTTCATAATGATTATGGATGAAGTATCACCCAAGTTGCATCATATTACATAGAGTCATTCAAAGTGATTTTCATTTGTTACACACTAATCAAAATCATAGTATTTCACATTTTTTCAATATAAAATAGAATAACAACATATTTAAGTTTATTATTTGGCACTTATACAATTTAGGTTGCAACTAATGCCATCAGGATGTGTGACTTGAATAGTCAATTCAAATATGTAAATGTGATGAGTTAATCACAAACTACACAAAGTGGAATACTAATCCATAAACTCTAAGTCTAGTTCATTTTTTAGGTCATTTTCAACACTTACATTTGATATTTTGGGAATCACAAACTCTAACATCACATTAATGAAGTACATGCTACATTTTCAATGTCTTAGCATACAACATTTCATATCTAAGAGATTTGAATATATAATTTGATGATGGTATCCTAATATATACCATTTCACCTCATCTTTTGGACAACTTTGTCTATAATTCAAATAAAATTGATCTATTCAATTTTTTCATTTTGTCACCTAGCTATGCTTTAGTGTACCAAGAACAAATATCAAGATAATGGAATGCTAACACTAATGCTACATCAATACATTGTTAAGATCATTGAGACTTCAGCCTATTGTTAAGATCATTGAGACTTCAACCTATTATGATTATCTTGTTTCAACTCTATATATCACTTATTTATGCTATAGTTTTTAAGTTGTTGATATAAAGTTAAGGAATTGTATTTTCACCCCTTTCACATCTTTTTAGGGTTCAACTCTTTATCACACCTTTTTATTGTAATTTTCACAAAATAGATATTGAACAAAACATTCACTTCAATATTGTATCTATTCAATTTTGAACCCCTTATCATTTTATTGTGATTTAGTTTTTAGAAATAGATATCGTAGCCATAGAATATTAAATACAATTCCATGCATTTAATGAATCATCAAAGTTGGTAGGGTTTTCCCTAATCTTAGATGTATTGTGTTTTCAATTATTTATCACTTAAGCATGGTTTAGCTTTCAAGCAATAAATATCATGTTCGCATAGCTTCATATTGTCTCGTTTTTAATTATTTCAACACATAAATATGCTTTATTTTTAGAAGTAACCTGAAATTTTTTCTTAATCTTAATTTGGTTCAATTTTCACCTATTTATTACTTAATAATGCTTTAATTTTTATATTAAAAATAAAAATACATTAGTTAATATTTTTACATGATTTGTTATCTATTTAATTTCCTAAGAGATATCATGATTTCCAACGGATTCACATTAAAGTAAGGCGGAATTACTTTACGTAAATTTAGATTTATTTGTTTTTTAACCATTAATTAGCTATTTATATTATAGTTCTCATTATCCTTTAGATTTTGAGGGCATATATATGAAGTGGGTCTTATCACTTACTTACATTTGTCTCAAAGTTTCAAAAACTAATTCAAGTTGTTAATTTTGCTACTAAGTCTAATTAATAGATGAAATGACTTTTTTTCACGAAATTTGTTTTGGTTAATTTTAACCCAAAAAACTAATTCAAGTTGTTAATTTTGCCACTAAGTCTAATTAATAGATGAAATGACTTTTTTCAGGGAATTTTTTTTGGTTAATTTTAACCCAAAAAATTGAGTTTAAGTTGTTTAATCTTTAGATTTTTTTTGGTTAATCTTAACAAAAAAAAGCTTGAGTTTAAGTTTAATATGTAAAATTCTAGTGGTTGAGGGTTTTTGAGGGTGTTGAACACATATATGCATTAAAAAACATATTTTAATATTTTAATCGCAATCTTTCTTGAAATTGTATCCCCACGGGTTGGAATTTCAAAACAAACACACTGGTCAAATTTGACTGTTTTGACACCTCCCCACCAATATTCACAGTTTCAACAAAAGAACATATTTTAATATTTTAATCGCAATCTTTCTTGAAATTGTATCCCCACGGGTTGGAATTTCAAAACAAACACACCGGTCAAATTTGACTGTTTTGACACCTCCCCACCAATATTCACAGTTTCAACTGTTTTGACACCTCCCCACCAATATTCACAGTTTCAACAAAAGAACATATTTTAATATTTTAATCGCAATCTTTCTTGAAATTGTATCCCCACGGGTTGGAGTTTCAAAACAAACACACCGGTCAAATTTGACTGTTTTGACACCTCCCCACCAATATTCACAGTTTCAACAAAAGAACTTGACGGTTTTGCAATTTTCTTAGTTGTATTTGAAAGGAAAATCACTCCATGATGGGAAATTTGTCGGTCATCCCTATTCCCATTCCCATGAAAAAATCATTTCGACTATAAATAGACTATGTCTTTAGTTTTCAATTCTTCGTCACTTAATTATGCCTTAATTTCAAATAATAAATTTCATATCATGTGGTCAAAACTTTTAACTAAGGTTGATTTTGTCAAATTTCTAAAATCTTTATTATCTAATTATCTAATAAATATTAAAATATAATTCCAATTAGCAATATAGAAATATAAAATATAATGTTTATCATAGCTAGCATTTAATTTAATTTTCATATTTTCAATTTAACTAATTTTTATTTAGATGATAGATATTAGATTAGGTGGTGAGAATTTATACAACCTATAATATTTATTCAATTTTCCACACTTTATTATTTAATTATAATTTTAGTATTTAATTTAATTTTCATATTTTCAATTTAACTAAGTTTTATTTAGATAATAGATATTAGATTATTGTGGTGAGAATTTATACAACCATATAATATTTATTCAATTTTGTTAACACTTTATTATTTAATTATAATTTTATTTTTAAGAAATGAATATTAAATAAAGTAATTCAGAATTTAACATTTTAAGTTTACTTATTATTTAAGTATATTTTATTTTTAAATTATAAATCTGGTCGGTAGTAACTTTAGACATTATTCTTATCGGAGAAGTATTTGTTTGGGTTATGCTCGTATTTCATTTAGATGTATTGGAGGCTAGTTGATTGATTTTCATGGTGAATTGAGGTATTGTTCAGAATACAATTATTCATCAACAAGGAGTTATGAGAGGAAGTGGAGAAAGGGGTCATTGAGACAGACCTCTTATGGGAGATTTGGGAGTTGGTGAGGTTGTAGACCCTAATCCAACCCATACATTTGGCTGGGAGGAGTCAATTCCCTCACACGACAACCCTACTAGTTAGTTGAGACATATCACCATCTTGTTGAGCAACTCAACATAGATCAACATAATGATAGGAACACAATTATTGGTTTCATGAATGATTTTGTAGTGCAACCGACACCATATGCTTCACCATCTGCACAACATGGAAAGGAAACAATGGTGCTTACAAGAGAAACTGGATCACTTAGAAGTGAGATTAGCCAATATGGAGAAGCACCCTCACTATGACTTCAAGTCTCCTCCACCTTCAAGCTTTGGATCACTTAGAAGTGAGATTAGCAAATATGGAGAAGCACCCTCACTATGACTTCAAGTCTCCTCCACCTTCAAGCTTTGGACTAGAGTACCCCGCCCTAATCAATTCATTTGACCAGTAATGATAACTAACTACATTATGATTTAGAAAGTCTTTTAGTATCATGTGTCTTTCTTGTTCTGGTCAATAAAGTTTCTTTTAGAAATTGACTATTTATTTTAGAAAACTAACAAAATTTTTAGAAAAATATAAACAGATTATAATCTCTTGTAAATAATGAATCTTAAATTAATTATTAATATATAAATATATATATATATATATATATAATTTATACCCATTATTAACGCTTTTACTTTATTTTAGAGTATAAATTTTACTACTGAACCATAACTCTCAAAATTTGAATGTAAATAATCCACACAATAATCATTTCAACTTATACTAAATCATAACCAATCATTGTCAAAAGATTTGGAAAGTTGACAACGATATGTCCATTATGATAATATTCAAAAGACGAAAATAAGATATATAAATATGTCTAAATAGACAAATAAAGGCGCATAAATAACTTTTATTTTTACTTAACTTTAAAGTCTTTCAAATTACTTCACCCTCCCTTTGAGTCAATTTTGAAGTGAAATGTCAACCGAACCTAATCAAAGCTCTTGGAATATATGATTGAAAGGAGTAATATTATATCAAACACCTGTAACCACCCCAACGTTTATCACTACAAAGACCAGTCAATTTAAATGATGGTGCTATGTTTATGTGAACATAATTTGTATTCGACTTAGTTAAAATTTTAATTAAGAGTAATTTGGCTAAGAAATTTAATTTGTATGGGATTTAGTTAAAATGTTAACTAATAGTCCTTTCGCTAAGAAATTTAGAAGAATAGTTGGAGTTTATTCAAGTGAGTATAATTAATATTTAAATATGATTTCTTTGTGTCAAATTGTGATGGGAGATAATAGGTTTATAATTATTAATTTGTTGCTATAGAAGTTTGTATTTAAAAATGAGAAAATATTTTTTAATGAGTGATATTAACTTATTTATTATTATCTAATTAATTTGTTAATTTATTTATATTATAAAAAGGTTTAATTTATTTATATCATAACTTTTTTTGGAAAAAAAAATTACAATTTAATTGATCATAATTTATAATCAAAAGTTTTAATCACTGAATAAAGTAAACTAAATTTAAATTAATAATTTAAGAAAAATTAAATAACTGAAGAAAAATTGAATTTAATTTTTGAATAGAGAAATATGTCGGTAAGTGTTTATATCTCAATTTTATTTTCCAATAATATAATTTAAATATGATTTTCTTTAATTGATTTATTCATGATGTAGTTATGATATCTTATCTTATCTTATTTAAAAAAGAATACTACTAACATGATTCTAATATGATATTTTTCTCTAAAAAGTTATGAGCAAAAGTAATTTAAATAATGAATGAGTTCGATTAATTTAAATGGTTATTAACCCCAAGAGTTAGTTCAATTGGTAGAGTTCTTGTAGTTAAAGCATCTTGTTAATAGAAGGTCATGGAGTCAATTATTTTTAGATGTCACTGAGACAATTAATAACCTTTTTAGAAATAAAACTTAGTATACTAAAATGATAAAATAGCTAATATCAAATTTATTACTTAAATTTATCTACGGAAAAAATAACATCTAACTCAATTGCTCATGTTATATTTTTATCCTATTACACACTTGTACAATCAATGAGGTTTGCCATGTGGATTTTATATATACAAATTACATACAATATAGATATTATATATTACACACTTATACAATCAATGAGCTTTGTTATGTGG
>APFE030922495.1:91508-126116 GCA_000404065.3 Pinus taeda
AAAAAATTAAATATCAAAATAAATTTAAATTAACTAGATAAAAATTTAAATTCCATATTTAATAGATAAATGTATATGCAATTGTGCATATCTAAATTTGAATTGAGTATGATTTTGTTTGGGGGTATTTGACTTCCTTATAATTCACTTATCATGCCTCGTGATTTTGTTTTCATTTTGTTTGGTGTATATGACTTCTTTATAATGCACTTTTCATGCTTTGCTTCATTTTCTAGTAACAAATAATATTTTAATATATTTCATTTTCATAAAGAGTTGTGAGTAGAGATAATTTAAATAGTGTTTTGTGATTAATGTGTTATTTGTTAGTTTTAATGGTTAGTGTTATATTTTATTTATTGGTTTTTTTAATCAGGATGTATTTCTAGTTCTTTTATTATAAAATTGTTAATAAAGATAATTTGAGTGTGTTGTATAATTAATATTTTGAGGTGAAGATATTAATTAATTTTATTAAACTATATTTTGATGGGATTTGAATAGAGAGTTTTGGGATGTATTGTTAATGCATTTCTTGATGTTAATGTCTTATTCAAAATTTTTGCTAGTCTTGTTTATCTAACCAAAAGAAATATGTAAAAAAAAATATGTTTGATTAATGTGAAAGTCTATACAGTAATGTGAAAGTGATAAGTTAACTTTATATGTATTATAAAGAGATTTAGAAAAAAATACTTATGGTTTAATTGATTATGGATAGTTAATAGAAATAATATAATATTCTAATATGATTGGTTTTCTTGATTAGATAATATTTTAATATGATTCATTTTCTTAAGAAAATGTAAGTATACGTAACTTAAATAGTGGTTCATGATTAATGTGTTATTTATTTATTTTTTTCATAAAATTGTTAATGGAGGAGATTTAAATATGTTGTACAATTAATATTTTTTTAGGAGATGAAGATATTAATTAATTTTATTAAACTATACTTATATTGGATTTGAATGGATAGCAATGGGGTGTATTGTTGATACACTTTTTGATGTTAAAGGCTTCTTCAAAATCTTGGCTACTCCAATTTGTTTAACGAAAAAAGTACTAAACTATTCATGAGTGAAATTCCATATACCAATGTGAAATTGATGAGTTAAATCTATCTGTATCATAAAGAGATTTGAAAAAAAGTTTCATGAAGGTAAGTGTTTTTACACTTAAGCCCTTATTGTGTAGCTTACTTGGCAAAGCATGTTTTGCAAAGCCTTGAGTAAAATTTTATGAGGTCCTTAGTTCAAACTTAAATGTGTTTTACAATTCTTCAAGGGTGTAGCTCACTTGGTAAAGCATGTTATGTAAAATATTATGAGGCTCTTGGTTCAACACCCTTATTTATCCATGTCCACATTATGCACTAGTGGGACTAGTGGTAACTCACTTGGTAAAGCATGTTATGTTAAATATTATAAGGTCCTTGGTTCAATCCCTCCTATTTACATGTGTCCATGTTAGGGACAAGCTCACTTGATAAATCATGTTATGATAAATATTATAAAGTTTATGATTCAATCCTTCCTATTTACCTATGTCCACATTAAGGACTAGTGGTCATACTACCCCTAACCTTATGAGAGATGGAGCTTGGTATATTAAAATGAAAAAATAGCTTTTAATTAATTTATTAGACCACTCATCAATGTAAAATGGATGATTGAGTCTCTCTATCTCATAGACTTTTGGAAAAAGTTATCTATGATTTAATTAATTATGGAAAAAGTAACTATGCTTATTCTTTTTAACTACACATCTATTCAATGAAAGGATTTTTGAAGAAAACATAAATTATCACCATGGTCACCCCAAAAAGAAATTAATTTAATTGATCATAGTTTGTAATTAGTATTTATGGTTATAAACAAAGTTAAAAGTTAAACGTAAAACTCTAAATCTAAGTCAATAACATAGAAAAATGAATTCCATTTGTAAAAGTAGATAAATGTGTATATAATTATTCATAGGTGAATTTTACTTTCTAACAACATGACTATGATGATAGTGATAATGATTAATGTCCATTAAGACTTAGTATGATCTATCTGACCATAAAAATGTAAGACTTTACTATGAATTCTTTAGAATTTTATTTCTATGCTTGAAAAACATTAAGAAAAGTGTGCCAAGATCTTCATAGTTTTGTTGAGTTAAAGGTCAAGAAGGCTGGTAGTGTGATAAACATTTTGAAATTTAGATTTAATATGAGTATATGTTTTTTTTGCTTGGCAAAGGCTAACTAAATATATATTAAAAAACAAAAGGATTATTTACAAGAGGTGAACACCTCTGAGAGCGAGAGTGCAGCTCTCGGTCAAAACTTTCTTCACCCACCTGAATAGACTGTGTGTGCAGGCAAGCGTAACCAAACATAACAAGAGAAAATGTTTGAACTTCATCATGTCTCGACACTGATAGACAAACTCGACATATACAGACTGCGAAACTAGATAGACAGACTTCGACATATACATATTTTGAGAACCAGACCTCATGACCCCTAACAGTATCGATAATTGCTGCATACCACCTTGCACAAAAGAGCCAAAAAGAAGACACACTGAACGCCTGAGGACAGGCTTACCCAGAACATTTCGGACATCAATTTCCCAGCTTCTTTCGCGCCTCGGCCTCTCGCTCCAGCGCTCTTTTCTTGCGATCTGCAACAGCACGAGCAGGGTCCCGTTCCCAAGTAACCTCCATACCAGCCGGAATAGCTTCAATGCTCTCAATGCCAGGTGGGAGTTTTAGATACAAGGTGTAATCAAATGTATCTTCAGACGCTGCTCTGTTTGACATGCTTTGTGGCGAGGAGGACTTGCAGGGGTGGGTGACTTTTTGAACCCCTGAAGGATCCCCAGAAGAGACCAGAGGTTCTTTCCCTTTGAGGCCTCTGATCTCATGCAAAGCTGCCTTCTGCTCAGCAGAATAGCCAAAAGTACTATCCTCATCCATCTTACTTTGATTTCCCGGACTGGAGGCGCTATCCTTACTTTTGGAGGAATTGTCCGAGGATGGCGGAGACCTTTCTCCCTTATCAGCTTCCGAGCTTCCATCCCCCTCATCCTCTTCTTCAAAAATAACTGTTATCATCGCCTTGACAACTGGTTTATTCTTCTTGCGACGGTAGTAGAGAGTCGCAGTCTGCACTGCGTTGCAAGCATCTTCAGCAGAATTCTCTGAATTCCCCGAGGGAGGTGAGGCACAGGCCAAAGGAGAAATTCTCCGCGGGCTGGAATGGTTACTGGCACTAGTGCCACTCTGGCTCACCGAATTACCACCCCTTCGTGGTCTGCGATAGCCTGCTCGTGGCGCCATGGAAGAAACAGGGGGTGGCTTAACAGCCTTGTGCCTTCGGTTACCCAGAAAAACTTCACGGGGCGTGAAACTCCAATGTCCCTGCCTCAGATGAACCAGGCGGAACCTCCCCCCAAGCGACAGCACCCAACAGCAAACAAACAAACGACAGCACCCAACAGCAAACAAACAATTCCCCTGAACCAGGTTGAAATACTCAGCTTCCAGAGACAGATTCCACTGAACCAGGCGGAACCACCCCACGAACGACAAGCGACAATACCCAACAGCAAACAAACAATTCCCCTGAACCAGGCTGAAATACCCAGCTTCCAAAGGAAGATTCCACTGAACCAGGTGAGACCACCCAACAGCATAAACCCAATTCAACTGGACTAGGCAAGTCGGACAGGGGAAGGACTCGAGAGTGGCAACACTGCCCTCCGAGCCTCCCTCCTCCACGAAAGAATAAACCTCCGAATAACCAGAACCAGAGCCAAAATGCAGAGACATAGTGAGACTTGTGTTCGCCATGAGCAGATAGCGGTTGGCAAATCCTTGGAAAACCCAGCGCATTAAATCGTCATAAAGACTCCCTGAGTCCTTTTGGGCCATAACCAGCCTGGAGCCCATGTCATCCACCTGTCCGCAGCGTGAAGGCATGTCCTCGGCGCGTGGGCAGCTCAATCATCTTAATTGCAGAGTTTACACCCGCATCCGGGGTTAATATGAGTATATGTTGGACAATCTAAGAGAAAGTGATTTCATATTCAACCCTCTTAGTGCCACAACGATAAATCTTGGTATATTAAAATGAAAAAAATAGATTTTAATTAATTTTATATCGTTCTTAATTAATTTTATTAGACCACTCATTAAAGAAAAATTGATGAGTTGTGCTTACCTATCTCATAAAGACTTTTCGAAAAAGTTGGTTGTGATTTAATTGATTATGGAAAAAGTAATTATGCTTGATTTTTTTAACTACACATCTATTCAACTAAGGGATTTTTGAAGTAAACATAACTTACCACCATGGTCACCCCAAAAAAATAAAGAAAGAAGAAACAACTATTAATTTAATTGATCATAATTTGTAATTAGTCTTTTTGGTTATAAACAAGTTAATAGTTAAACATAAATCTTTAAATCTAAGTCAATAACATAGAATATTGGATTCCATTTGTGAAAGTACATAAATGTGCATGTAATTAGTCATAGGTAAATTTTACTTTCTAACAACATGATTATGAGGATGGTGATGATGATTAATGTCCATTAAGACTTGATATGATCTATCCGACTATAAAAAGGTAAGAGTTTACTCTGGATCTTTTAGAATTTTATTTCGATGCTTGAAGAGCATTAAGAGAAGTGTTCCAAGATGTTCATAGTTTTGTTGAGTTAAAGGTCAAGAAAGTTGGTAGTGTGATAAAAATTTTGAAATCTAGATTTAATATGAGTTTAAGTTTGATAATCTAAGATAAAGTACTTTTCATCTTCAACCCTCTTAGTGTCACAACGATGAAAAATTCTTTCATCCCACGGTGTGTTGGAAATTTACAAATGCCCGTGAGAATTTGTTATTATTTTAATAATGTTTATTTTCTAGAGATACTTTTGAGTTTCAAGATTTGGGTTAATCATCTCATTATAATATCTTAGTTTTCATTTTCCCTCTAAATCTTTATCTCCGCACAATTTCACCTTAAATATTTATGTAATAATATTTTAAAACTTTTATTATTCTACAAAATATATGCTTCTTTATCCCCCAATGATCTAACCAAGATTGAGCATCCTTATGCCATCCCCACTTGAGTTGAGGGTGTATTTGGCTGGAGTTAGAACTAGTTTTAGAAAATCATTTATCTTGCATGTTTTTTAACTTCTTCTTATACATAATATGCCTAGTGATAGTCATGCTTTCAATGGGGGGAGACTTGCTTCAATGTGAAGGATAGGATATGGTGTATTTCCTTCAATCTTGAGATTATATGTCATAAACTAATTTTGGATCTATTCTATATTCCTCCACAACTATTTGGAGATAATATATCCCCAAGCTTGACATCCATATGAAATAACAGGCATGATGAGAGTCTCAAAGAGGATTTTTTAAAAATCCTATCCAAAGATATACTACTTACAATTGTTTTTAGGTCCATAATAATCTTTCCATCTTCCATTTATCCTTTTCTCAATGTTATAATTCTCTATTTAAGCTTCTCATGGATATGGATTCCAAGATATTTGTATGAAGAAACAACCTCCAAGTTGTTGTTGTCATATATGAATGTATCATATGTGATCTTTCTAGATTCAATTATCATAAAAAAAAAAATTGTCGGTATTAACGGTTGTATGCATATTGGAATATAAGTATTATAGTATTCTTAGTTTTTTTATAAGAATGTAAATACCACCCACCAAAATAACAATAACATCAAGATAAAGAAGAAGAGTGATGACTATACCAGTGATAATCGAGCTAACACAATCTATTTTTTCCAAACATTATTCTAACTTATTAGTGGATATGTCAAAAGAAGTATGGGACAAGGGATAACCTTGCTTTACTTCAATATCACAATTAATTTCTTCCATCCAACCCTCATTGGTCCTCAAATTGGATATAACATTTCCATACAACCTTGTCCCAACAACCCTCAACTCAAGAGGAACTTATATCTATTCCAACCTCTTCCAAAGGTTTGTCATGATAACGGTGTCAAAATATTTTATAAAGTTAATGAAACAACAAATTATATTGGTTTATTATTATGGAAATCCTCTATAATGATCTTGAGAGTAACAAGGCAACCTATAGTTGAATGATATCTCCTAAACTCAACTTGGCCTTTAACTATTTATCATGGTTTCTAGTCATAGTCTAATCTTCTTTTCGAAAATAATTCCATACAACTTAGGTAAAATGGAGTTAATATTAATGGTCCTATAATTAGAGGGCATGCTTTTATCCCCACTTGTAAAGATAAGTATAATGAGGCTTCACATCTAAGGATTAAGGAAGCCTTAGCTTCATTACCAAATTGAAGAGCTTGTATATGTGAGGGATGAGGATAGACCCTCCTATTTTAAAATTTTCATCTTGGTGGCCTTAAGCATCGTCAACTTTCCTAGTTGTGAACCATTTAACCCCAAAATCTACGTTTTTTAGAGGAATGATTTTATCCTCGACAAGAATAAAATGGTGTCCATGGTGTATAGGATTTATAAACATTTTTAAGGTAGTAATTCCAATTATTCAAGGGAAACATATTATTTCCTTTAGTTTTACAAATTACAATTTTCCTCTAAGGATTGATTTAGATAGGTACAACAATTTCTCTTACTTTATATTTATATAGTACCTTTTCCTTCTTTGTATAAGATGTTTGTATGTATTTGGATTATTGAGCTTTTAAGAAGCATCCCTAATTGATTTTCTAGTAATTTTACAATCATTAACATATTAAGGGTTGGTTTTTCCATTAATCCTTTTACCCGACACCACAATAGAGAACTTGTTGATGGAAGTAGAGAGGGTTGTAGTAAATTTATGATAGTGGTCTTCAATATTGTCCTTATAAGTGAAGGGGTTTAAATCCCTATTTAAATCCTTTAAGAATATATCAACTTTTCTTTTGTAAAAAAATAGGTGCCTTTGATTTTCAACATTCTCTTGAATGGGGATTTTGTGTATGGAAAATTTTAGCTCATGGTCATTTAAGAGGTCAAAATTTACTATTTGTTGGAAATAGGAATATTGAAAATCACATAATCCAAAATAATATTTTTGATCTTGTGTATATAGGTCATCTCGTTGGAGTTTAGCCACTTAGTTACACCGTTAAAATTATTAGGTCTTGAGAAATACAAAATCTTATGCATAATTTATGACTGTGGATAGAAGCATCTTGGCTTGACATCAGTTACATCATTGGTCGGAGTGAGATGTATCAGAGTGGAAAGTATAGGTCTAGAGATATAAGATAATGTCACCATACCATGTGTTAGATGACGAGATCAGAAACAATGACTCGTCTGGAATAGGATCACTAGATGTTGTTTCATTTTTAGCAGTGGGAAGGTCACAAATTAGCTCAAAAAAACTAAGGATTTCTTTGACTTGGATTTGATGAATTCCAAATCGAACTCTTGTAGGATGAAAATCCACTTAGAGTACTTGCCCCCCAACAATTGTGATGATAATATGTGTGTCATGGGGTTGCAATTGGAAACAATCATAGTTTTGCGGAGCAGTATGTAATGGTGAAATATCTAGACAACTTGGACAGTTTCCAAAGCTAACTTTTTGACATGAGTGTACTTGACTTCAATATCATTGAGATTTTGACTCAAGTAATAAATAGGACGTTTAGTTCCCATGTCATCCTCCTAAATCAATACCATAGCAATGGTAGTAACTACAGTGACAAGGTACAGGAAATAATTGCGTTGGTAATCTGGGGGATATAATAAAGATGCGTGAATCAGTATATATTTTAAGGCATCAAACACATTTTGAGAAGCGTCGTCCCAAGGGAAGGGAACCCTTGCCTTTAACAATAAAGTAAATCCTTTGGTTAGTTTGATGTAGTTGGGAATGAACCTCTGAAGAAATTTACCCTTCCCTTAGAGTCATTGAAGCTTAAGGAGGGAAGAAGGAGAAGGAAGATCAATGATCACCTGGAATTTCAATGGGTCAATATGAATTTCATGTTTTGATACAAAAAAACTGAGAAGTCGATCGAAACTTACACAAAATACACACTTGTGTGGATTGAGTAGAATGCTATAATGTCTACATTGTAAAATATGGCCCTAAGATGCATCGGGTGATCAGTTTGATGTTCTGAGTGAGTAGGAAAATCATCCAAATATGGTTGCACAATATGTTTGATGTCATGGAAGACATAATTCATTTCCCCTTGAAACGTACACCCAACATTATTTAGTCTAAAAGGGATTTTTCGATATGCAAATGTGCCCCAGGGACAAATAAACGTGATTTTATGTTGGTCTGACAGGAGAATGTTGATCTGATTACAACCAAAGAATCCATCCATAAATGAAAATATCTCACAACTAGCGCAATCATAAAAAATATGGCTGATGAATAGGGTGGGATAATTGTCCTTTGGACAAGCATGATTGATGTCCTGATAATCAATGCACACATATATTGTTCCATATTTCTTCATGAATAGAACAATGTTAGACACCTAATTAGTTAAAGGTACGGGATAGATGAAACCAGTGCATAGAAGCTTTTCAACTTCGGCCTCAATAGCGACAACCTTCTTGGGATGGGTTGAACAGAGGCACTATCGAACTAGTTTAGCATTAGGGTACATCTTAATTTCATGCACAATGATGTTCAGATCGATACCTAGAATTTCTTCATAAGACTAGGAGAAAACATCTATACAATATTGGAATAGGGATTTATAAGTATTGACCTCATTGGGAGAGCAAGACACACTGATATGTAGATTTTCGACAATGTTAGGTTTAATAGAAATGTTGAGAGGGATAGTCTCTTCAATATTCAACAGGTTCTTCTCAGAATCGACATCTTAGATGGATGTGGAATTCATAGACAACTCAATGATATTGGGTCGATAAATTTCGCTAATATTATCCTCGAAGGAATCTGGAAAGGAGGAATGATGATGATGGTCATCCCATGACACATCATCCAACATCATGATCTCATTAGTAGAAAACATATTATAGAAAGGAATACAGGATCTACCATAATCCAAGGAATGTTCGACCTAATTAATCGAAAAGGAAGGATCAAAATAAGTCGCGCAAGCTGAATAGATGGCTTCGTAGTCGATCTCAATGGGGTTGAGTGGCATACGGTCATCAAAGCTATCAACATTAGATTCATCTGGAAGTACCCATGGATCAACTAGAGTAGTACAAGAATATATCATATTAATATAGGCAATCGAAGTAGATTTGTTAGGAAGTGGAGGAGGAGGAAGAAAAAAGGTTGCCATGAGAGAGGAATCCTTAAACAATCCAACTCTCATATGTTGATATGGGTCAGGGATTTCCCCCACAAGAGGGATTCTCCCAGTAACTAAAGAATAAGTGGAAAATAAAGTGGGTTGATCAATGGCTGCTATATTGTCTTTGTGAGGAAAAGAGATCATTCTAAAATATGTCGAAATAACCACAACCATGGCATAAACCCATGAACTGTAGAATAATATAATCTAACGATTTGTAGATAACTTTGACTTCTACTGATATGGCCTTTCCACCTAATTCTACCTACAGAGAATTCAAAATTCCACACGGTTTATAGGCTCTTCCATAAAAATCCTTAAAAGTGGTCGGTGACTGACTTAATTAGGCAGAACCAATAACTTTCCAACGATAAATGGACATAATATAGGTTGATGCTCCCTTGGCCACAATGGAAATATGAATATTCTTACCATGAACAACAACTTGGATCATGAAATCTAATTGAGTCGGAAGTCGAGGTGTATAGTTATCATGGTTAAAAACTACTAGGTTGGAATTCAAGGGATCAATGCATCCAATCGTTGAAAGCTAAGCCTTATTTTGGGTAGAGAAATTTCACAACACCTCAAGAGTCGACATAGTTGATGGAGCCTGAGCCAAATCCTCAACTATGTTATAATTTTGAGTAGCTCTTGCGAGAGGGTTGAATTTTGATTTATGGATAACACCTTTGGGAGGCTTAATCATCAATTCAGTAGGTATGACATTTGGAGTAGGATCTGATGGAGATACATTTGAACTGGTAGGTTGACCAGCAACATGACCGTTCGAAGGATTCGTATTACCGTAGTATTTATTTTGGGTGGCCACCAAAAAATCATTTCTGGGCTTAGCAGGGGAGAGCATTAAAATCGAGTTAGAGGAAGTGGGATTACAGGAAACCATATTGGTCTCCTTATTCAAAAATGGGGTTTTCAACATAGTGGGTATAGTGGGTGATTTAAGGAATTGATTCACCTTCACCAGGTGTGGAAAATCACAAGTGAAATGCTCCTCATTATAAATCAAACATGGGTAATGAGGTTTTTGCTTTTCTTTAAGAAGACTATATATATACATATATATAATATAATATATATATTTTATCTTATGGAAGGTTATCTTTATTCTTTTTACCTTTTCCTTTCTTCTTACTTCTTGGTTACTAAGATTTTCCTTTGGATGATTGAATGACGTTGATCTTAGAAGTCAAAGATGCAGGAATGGAAGGATGGCTTTGAGCAGTCGCAACAAGAGTTGAAACAGATGGTATACTCCTTGACTGTTGGTTGGTAGAACTAATCACGCCATCATCGATATGTGATTCTTTACCATGAGTTTGAGGAACATTATCAGAAGGTTGCAGAGCATTTTTTATCTTATCATAGAGTGTGACGGATTGGGTATAGATGAGATCCAAATACTGGGCACGAGCAATTACCTTCTCTTCAGTCACGAATCCTCCTTTGGTGATGTCTTCTGTGATATATGGCAACAGAGATTTAATAAACCATATAGCTAACAACCAGTTAGTGTTACACATTATTTTGTCACATTCCCAACTTTGTACCCAAAGTGTCATCCTTTGTGCCACTTCCATCACAAAGGTCATAAAGTGACAAAAGTTGCGTAAACTTATCCACCGTGAATTATATGCTCAACACATCCCTGAAGAAATGGAGGATTAATGTCTTGATGTAGTTCTGGAAAAACTTGTGAAAAAACCTAATTTTCAAGACCAACACTACTTCTAGTAAGCAAATATTTGTTGGTAACCTTTTGTCTAACTAGTGATTAGCGATGGTAGTGCAACTTTTGATAGGAAAATTTGTGATGATCATTTTCAGGCAGTGTCTCCAAAAATGGAGCATAATCTTCTCTTACTATAAGCCTCGAGAGCGACGATATGGTAGTTGTTGGATGAAGATATGGTCGAGTACTCCCATTTAGAGCCTTTGATCCTATATTTAGGGATACTACCTTTGGGATAAGGACCTTCTCCCCCCTTTGGTGGATCTCTACCCTCCTCTCCATCACTATAAATTCATTATTCACTTTCCCCAATGGGTTGGTCATTGTTGGTTGCCATTCTTCTACTAAATTGTGCTTAGATGCTACCATTTTGGTGAGAGAGGAAAGGAGAGTTTGTTAAGTTTGGCTTGGACTTGGAACCATCCTAAAGGAGGCCTTCAACATCAAGGCACCGGTTGTATGCTTCCCTCTTTTATTTAATCATTAATACAAAGAATGTTTTACTTCCCATAATTTTGTCTATGATAGTTTGCTTAGTACAATACTCCTTGATCTGTTGTATAACTTACACTGGAACGCATATGTTATGATCTGTCTTGTTGTTGTCTTTTCATCTTTCTTGCAGGTATTCAGATAAAAGGAATAGTGAGGAGCGAGCTTGAGAGCTAAGGGATCGGGATCATCATCAAAGGTCAAGCGCATAGGAGAGAGATGGGCCATCTCCCTTTCTCTTTTGTCATTCTGATATAGGTTAGGTAAGTTTTCTTTTTTATCACATTTGTTACTAGGCCCACACATTGGGTTAGAGGGATTGCTTCTATCCGTAGAAGGGATTGCCTAGTTGACAAATTGGCGACTCTACTGGGGAAGCCTACACCCTTTTCATTCTCCTTTATTTTTTCCTTCTCGTTAAGTTTGGCCAACCATTGAAAGACCCTGTCTTTGGATTGATTTTCAATTTGTACTCTAAATTGTTGGTGTCTTAGGGTATCACGTCTAGAGTTTCTTCCTGAGTCTTTCTTGTTTTTCCTAAAATTTACTCACTTAGCGTGTGTTTTATTAGTGGCAGTTGTGTTGATTGCGTGTGTTTTTCCATGTACAATCATGTTGAAAACCTTTCCTTCCACTTTTTACTCCTGTTGAAGACCAACACGAGTTTTGCTATGAAAAGTAGTGATGCCAACACGGGTTTTGGCATGAAAATAGCGTTGGTTTTTTAAGGTGAGAATTTTTAGGGTCTCTACTGAAAACTATAGTGTGTCCTAGTCTCTGAGGTCTCTTCTCTACTTTATCTGAATCTATCTTTGTCTGTATGCTTCTGATTTATTTGTGGAATGCAAAATATTGTCTCTTGCTTGAAGTGGTAAAAAATAGGATTTTGATTGAGTTTTTTCAAGTTTTGAGTCGATTGAGATATTTGTTTACTACTTGTGTGCTTGAGAATTATTGATTGTTATATTAATTAAATAGTGCTTGCTCTTTTGCATTGATTAAAGGAATCGATTTTGCATTGAATTAGTTTTCATTTTGAAAATTTTACTTTTCATTAAAATTACATTAGATCACTTGCATGAAAAGTTATTTTTTGGAATTAATTATTGGAAATAGATCACATGTTTCAATAATTGAAAACTAAATGGTTCATTAGTTGCATTAAATCATTTAAAGAAAAATAAAAGCATAATTCATATAAGTGCATCTTGGGAGAAGTGAAAATCATTTTTACTTTTTGGCATTGCATTTGGAAAGTGAAAGTGAAAGATCTAGTTAGGAAATCTTTGCTTGTTGCATTCTTGATTGCTGCATCATTGTTTGAATATCTTCCCTTACTAGATTAGGTTTCATTGAAATGGAAAGAATGATTTTCTCATGATTGTTGCATCATAGAAGTTCAAATGACATTGTTTTGAGCCTTAAAACTAAAACTTAATTAAAGATAAACTTAAAATTTAGCTCAATTAACCTAAGGATAATTTGGAAGTTAACACAAACATTTAGAGGTATAGGCTAGAGATGTGTTTCGGCATTATTAAACATAAGAGTTGTTGTTATTTAATAGCATTGTATCCCGGGAGTGAAATCTGATTTCACGTACAGAAGTGTATAAGACCATTCTCTAGTATTTTCGAGTATATCAGAGGCACTCCATGCATGGCAAGTATATGGGAATGCTCTCATCGAACGGTTATGCATTAGACAACACTAATACATACTACACTCCCACATACCATCATGTATATATTTGGATCCCCATGTAGGTTTCTATCCATCCATAGGTAACCAAGTCAATCGCCTTGTAAACGTGATACACTAAACACAACGTTCGGGGAGATTTCCTTCTTGTACTTCTTAGTTCGCCAGGAGGTATTCTACAGTTCACGGATACTTGGTAAACCCTTTTGCCTAGTTTTACCCCTTTTTATTTTGTTTTGTTAATTTCTAAAATCAATTAATTGACTGTGGAAAAACATCTTTCTTGTGGAAATACTCCTTATTAAATCTTAGGTTGAGACTAATGGCAACAGTTCCTAAATCTATCAATCAAGGAAACTCACCCTATGGGAATCCTAATCATTTGCCTTCTTTTGGAAATATTGGTGCTCCTTATATGGAAATTTTGTCCCTTCTTGGATTTACCATTGGTTTTTTGGTTTGGTTATTTTCGATCCCTATGGTTCTGAATGTCCAAATTTCTCCCAACTAGGTTCTCTTCCACCTGAAAAATATCAACCTTCGATTGATCCTAAAGTTGACTTTTTGCCTTCTTCACTTATTCAGTCTTCTTCCTCTTCTCCTATTCATCTGGTGAAAACTTACAAGTTAGTAAATGAGTGGATAAGAAGAAGAAGAATATGAAGATTAAGAAGAAAAAAAATAATCAAGGGGGCAACCCAGCAGCCATTGCTACTAATGTAGTTGATGTTGAGAAACCTTCCAATCAACCTCGAAACGTGAAATTCTCTTGCATGCTATGTAAGGGTGACTGCCTTCTTAGAGATTGTCCTGGTATTCCCAAGGTCTTAGAAGTGTGGTCCACAGGTTCACATCAACCTTTGTTATTAGCCTTTGGAGATCATCCCAGTGATAAACCTTCAACTAGTAATATTAAGGTCCATTGGAAAAATGGAAAGGTTAAATTTCCCCATAGGTTGTGTGAAGGGAATCCATCTTATTCACCTTTATCCTCATATGGATGAAGCCTCTAAAGTGTTCAATAACCTTACCACTTCTCAACCTCATCTTCCAACTGGTTATCAGAAGTTTTCTCCTGATCCTCCACTAATTGATTAAGTGATTAATCATAATCCATCCCTGGTCAATCCCACTCTCTCTGAAATTTAATCCCAAGAGTTTGTTCCTAACCAACCATTGGTTGAGAAAATGGTTGACTTGATTCCACCTTCAGTCGATCTTGTTTATCATGTAGATATTGAAGTTCATACTGCTCAAGTTCTTATGGTTTCTTCAGATTCTAAAGAATTAAGGGGCAATCCTCCTGTTCCCACGGTAAAGGGGGGATATCCTATTATTCCCATGGTGCAAGTAGGTGATCCTCCCATTCCTGTAACACAAGAGGGCAGTTCTTCCATTCCAATGAGACCCTCTCCAAGTAGTTTAGTCACTTTCTTTGACTAGAGTTGACTGGCGGGATATCACCTTCCTTCTCACATGCCTTTTTTTAGAACAGTACAAGCTTGTAATATACCTATACCAGCCACAATCATAGATGAAGGTGCATATGTTAGTATTTTGTCTTCAACTACTTGGAAAACATTAGGTTCTTTGCAGCTTGTGTCTGTTACCTAGAATTTGTTATCTTTTAATAAAGGAACCAGTTAACCATTAGGGATCTTCCTAAGTTGGCTATTACTTTGGGAGGAAAAATTATCTATCTCGACGTGATGGTTGTCCAAGGCCCTTTGGATTTTAATTTACTCCTCGACCATGACTATGTTTATATCATGGGAGCTCTTCTCTTTTCTCTATTTTGTGTCATATGTTTCCCGCATGAAGGAAGAATTGTGGCCATTGATCAACTTTCATTCATTGGTCCTTATTTGAATCCCAATCAACCATATTCCATAAATGGACCTTGTATGGAAGTGGTATCACCCTCGCTACAGGTTAGTTATGCAGCCACTTGTTATGTGCCTGCGTTTATTGATGATCTAGTCAGTGATATAGTGCGTCATGTACTAGGGGAATTGGAACCTGATCTTTCCATTAGATACCTTGACATGTATCCCTTCCATAGTGTTCTTCTCCCATCTGATGAGAACCTCTTGGAAGATATGACCTCTTATAGGTTGTAATCAAAGTGATGAGGATGGTTCTTTTACTATGTCAACCTCGTTAAAAAATGAAATAGGTCCCCTTGAGGATAATTCTTTTACTATGTCAACCTCATTAAAAAATGAAGTAGGTCCCTATGAGGAGAGTTATTTTACTATGTCAACCTCGTTAAAAAATGAAGTAAGTCCCTATGAGCATGGTTCTTTTCTTCTGTCAATCTCATTAAAAAAATGAAACAAGGTGTCATGAGCATAATTCCTTACTTGTGTCAAGCTCGTTAAAAAATGAAATAAGGTGTCATGAGCATGGTTCTTTTTCTATCATAACCTCATTAAACAATGAAATAAGGTGTCATAAGCATGGTTCTTTTCTTATGAAAATCTCATTAAATAATGAAAGAAGGTGTCATGAGCATGGTTCTTTTCATGTCTCAAGCTTGTTAAAAAATGAAAGAAATCCCCTTCCAATTCGAGTCTTTGATTAGATCTCGTAAATTCCCAGTCGAGTCTTTCACTTGATCTCGTAAGTGAGCCTTCATTCCATCCACCTATTAGTAACCAATAGTCTTCTTAGGTGAATGAAATGAAGCTTGGGGGGCATGTACCTCGAATTGAGTCATTATGCTAAGGGCATGCTAACTTATCTCAAGCATAGTTTATATTTCTTTCAAGCTTGTCAAAAAATGAAACCAAACACAAGTATAGTTTATCTTTGTTTCAAGCTTGTGTAAAAATGAAACCAAACTCAAGCATAGTTTATCTTTGTTTCAAGCTTGTGTAAAAATGAAACCAAACCCAAGCATAGTTTGCTTCCGTTTCAAGCTTGTGTAAAAATGAAACCAAACCCAAGCATAGTTTTTTCCCATGTTTCAAGCTTGTGAAAAAATGAAACCATCTTTAAGAAAACCCAAGCATAGTTTGTTTCCACTTCAAGCTTGTGTAAAAACGAAACCAAATCCAAGCATATTTTTCCCATGTTTCAATCTTGTGAAAAAATGAAACCATCTTCAAGTATAATCAGTCATAGTTTCCCATGTTTTAAGCTCATGTAAAAATGAAACCATTCCTACTTTACCTCTCATGATTTCCATTTTTAACAACCTATTTTTGCCAGATGTGCCTTTGTTTTCCATTCCATCGTCACCATCGTTTTGGCTGCCCATGCGCTTTCACTTGGTTGTTTTACCCTTTCCTGGGGAACATCTGCTATGAGTGGTGTTATTAATGAGCCTCTTGACCTTTACATGTTTTGAGTAGTTCCATCATGACTGGAACCAATTTCTATCCTTTTGTACCACTCGTTCCTCCAGGAGGAGTCCTCTTTCAGCTCTTTTCAGGCTGCAAAAATATGAAAATATTATCGAGCACTTATCTTTTCGAACTCATAAAAGTAAATGAAAATATGTCTACTCAGTACAATTTTAACCCTTTTCCGGATTGAGATAGACTAGCTACAAAAAGTGAATACCTTAGTCAAACATGGCTAAGAGGTTCTCTTGAATATTGTTTTCTACCTTTTCAGATTCGAGAGACTATCTATGAGAAGGGACATTTGGGGTTTTCTTTTCTGCCTCTTTTTCAAACTCCCTAAACATAAAAAATATGTCAAGTTACCTCTCCATCAAACTCATAAAACTTAAATGACATAGAACTTGTCAGCATGACGAGACCGAGTTTATCCTTCCTAGGACTCATTAAACTTACTAGGACGGATTCATATGAAATATGAACTTAGATGACAAGCATATGGTATCCTCTTCAAGCTTGTGATTAAAAATAAAGAGGTACTCGCTAGCAATAGCGGGGTGGGGGGAGAGGAAGTAATGTGTGTTTTGTACCTTGTATAAAAGGTAACATGTCGCTCTTGAACATGACACTCATCTGTATCCCGTGTTGGGTTTGGAATACCCTCTCTTTTCCACTTGCCTTGTTTAGTTTGGGAAATTTGTTTGCCTTTGATTCGATCACCCATGTTGTCACCATGACCTCTAATCCCATTTTGAGTCAAATTATTCTAATCTCCAAAGTCGTGTCGTCGATATGTTCAAGAGAAGTCCTATCTGCAAATTCAAACTTCCTATACTTATTTGGTCCTCTTTGCAACAATCCTGAATCACTCCTATAATTTTGTGATATACTATGTTTCGTGTCGATGATGTGGGAAATTTTATGGCCTTGCTTCGACAGATCACTTCTTTTCGACCTCAATTCATTATCCAGAAATATGATTTATAAACACCCTTTCAGTACCTTGGAGCTTGCATGCCTCAATGGAAAGTTCTTCATGTTTGACAATAGGCTTACATCATTTTCCTTCGATCGAATTATTCTGTAGGTGTTCGACTTTAGCTCACCTATTCACACTTGAAGATTGTATTGGTGTACCTTGAAAACCGTCGTCATTATTGGTGGTTTCTCTCGTGCCTGTTAATGATTTACATTATTAACCAATAATAAGGTCATTTCTACCATGTTCGAATTCAACACAACTATTCACATGGTTGGATTCATACTTTGGTCGGGATAGAGATGAAGACCCTAGATTTCATCTATTAAAATCCAGTTTGCAGGGAGTTATTGATTATTCATGATTGTATACATGGTCCTTTTCATACGAATGAATGTATTAGGCCCCTATACTACTAGTGTAACCCCTTATTGTTATTAGTGCAACCCACTTATTATATTGATGTACCCATGTAGTGCCCACATTGTTACTATTGTGCCCTATTGTGCCACTATTGTTATTATTGTGCCCTTACATTATTATTGTTATGTCGGCTTTGATTATGTTATGACCCCTTAGACTCCTATATATAGAAAGGAGGTCTTTTCATTTGTATCATCAAAGAATTGTTCATTTATGTAATGTAAAGGAGGTTTCCCCCTCGAAGAGGCTGAATTCTAAGGTGTTGATCTATCTTTTCTATCTTTTCTTGAGCTGGTTCATAATAGAATGCGTCCTATCTTTTCTTGAGCTGGTTTAGATTCGTTGATCCTATCTTTGGGATAAGGACCTCCCCCCCCCTTTGGTGGATCTCCAACCTCCTATCCATCACTATAAATTCATTCTTCACTTTCCTCAATGGGTTGGTCATTACTCGTTTCCATTCTTGTGCTCGATTGTGCTTAGATGCCGCCATTTTGGTGAGAGAGTAAAGAAGAGCTTTTTAAGTTTGGCTTGGACTTGGAACCATCCTAAAGGAGGCCTTCAACATCAAGGCAATGGTTGTATGCTTCCCTCTTTGATTTAATCATTAATACAAAGCATGTTTTACTTCCCATAGGCTTTTTTATGATAGTTTTCTTAGTACAATACTCCTTGATTTGTTGTATAACTTACATTGGAATGCATATGCTATGATCTCTCTTGTAGGTTTTCAGACTCAAGTATTAACGAGGAGTGAGCCCAGGAACTAAGGGATTAGGAACATCATCAAAGGTTGAGCTCATAGGAGAGAGATAGGCCATCTCCTTTTCTCATTTGTCATTCTGATCTAGGTTAGGGAAGTTTGCTTGTTTTGTCATGGTTGTTACTAGACCCACAAATTGGGCTAGAGGGATGTCTTCTATCTGTAGAAGGCATTTCCTAGTTAATAGTTAGGAACAAAAGTTTTAAGAAAATTATGACGAAGTCGCCACTCATGAATGTAGTCAGAGATGTGAGTGGCATTAATTTGTTTGAAATTGGTTAAGAGTTCAGTTCCAATCTCATATTTGATGGGTAAATGGATATGTGTTAGGAATGTGGTTGCCAAGGTGCTAAAGTTATCAAACAAAGCTCATGCTAATTCAATACACCATTTTTCTGTTGTACGGGTGAGTGTATACTCGGAAGGGTGCAAATAAATAGATTCATCATTGAGGGGGTTCGAAGAACACCACAAATGATAAGTCATCATGTATGTGGATGGGTATTCTCCAATATTTCCATTGAATTTAGGAATATCATTGGGCAACTTCATAGGAATAACTATCCACCAAGGAGAATGGGCAATAGGATCATTGGTGAGCTTGGTCAGATTTAGAAATTCAAGATTTGCTACATATGGAAACTTCTTGTTGAGGTCTAGCGGAGGATACTCTGGATAAGATGGGATAGCTTGAGTAATAGGTATTTGTGTCCCAAGATAGGGAGGATTTTGATAACTAGTATACACATAACCTTGTTGCCCAACTTTGGGATAACCTTGTAAAGGCTGAAATGGTTGATTTTGGACTTGTTGATCGGAAGACGTTTGAGGGATACCTTGATATGGTTTATATTGTTCCTTGTGGTATTTTGCATCATTGCAACATAAGGTTGGTTAGGTTGTGCATGTGCCATATCATATACATCTTGACCTATGTAAGTTTGAGGAATGGTCTGTCCAAACTATTGTGATCGTGAGTTACCTTGAAAAGGTTGGGTATACATGGATTGAGATATGCCAAATACCTTGGGGGGAAGGAAGTAAAGTGTTTTTTGTAACTTACATAAAAGGCAACATGTCGCTCTTGAACATGACACTCATCTATATCTCATGTTGGGTTTGGGATATCCTCTCTTTGCCACTTGCCTTCCTTAGTTTGGAAAATTTGTTTGCCTCTGATTCAATCACCCATGTTGTCACCATGACTTTTGATCCCATTTTGAGTCAAATGCTTCCAATCTCCAGAGTCGTGTCACCAATATGTTCAAGAGAAGTCCTATCTGCAAAGTCAAACTTTCTATACTTATTTGACCCTCTTTGCAACAATATTGAATCACTCCTATCATTTTGAGATATCCTATGTTTCATGTCGATGATGTGGGAAACTTTATGGCCTTCATTTGACGGATCACTTCTTTTCGACTTCAGTTCATTACCCAAAAATATGATTTATAAATGTGCTTTCAGTACCTTGGAGCTTGCATACCTCAATGGAAAGTTCTTCGTGTTTGACAATAGGCTTACATTATTGGCTTTCAATCGAATTATTTTGCAGGTGTTCAACTTCAGCTCACCTATTCACACTTGAAGATTGTACTGGTGTACCTTGACGACCATGATCATTATTGGTGGTTTCTCTCGTGCCTGTTAACGATTTACATTATTGACTGGTAATCAGGTGGTTTCTACCATGTTCGAAGTCAACACATCTATTCACATGGTTGGATTCGTACTTTGGTCAGGATAGAGATGAAGACCCTAGATCTCATCTGTTAAAATCTAGGTTGCGAGGAGTTATTGATTATTCATGGTTGTATACATGATCCTTTTCATACGGATGGTTGCATCCATGCCGTGGATCCTTAGACATGATCCTTTTCATATAGATGGCTATTTCCATGCTGTGGATCCATATGCATGATCCTTTTTAGATGGATGACTGTGTCTATATCGTGGATTCATGTATTGTATTTTGATTCATATTCATATGTATTGTTAGGCATATGTATATAGTAGATATGTCATATATTGTATCATGTTTGATTTGTAGGTCTCCTGACGGTGGTCTTCAAAGTTCCTTGCCTTAACTAATAAAGCACTTCAACTATCACTTCTTGTTCTATTTTCATGCTTTAGGGGGCATCTGTTACACAATATTTTGTCACATTCCCAACTTTGTACCCGAAGTGTTGTCCTTTTTTCCACTGTCATCACAAATGTCGTAAAGTGACAAAAGTTGTGTAAACTCATTCACCGTGAATTATATGCTCAACACATCTCAAAGAGATGGAGAATTAATGTCTTGAAGTAATTTTGGAAAAACTTTTGAAAAACCCTAATTTGCAAGACCAACGCTACTTTTAGTAGGAAAATATGTGTTGGTAACATTTTGTCTAACTAGTGATTAGCACTGGCAAGGTGACTTTTGATAGGAAAATCCATGTTGATCCTCTTAAGGAAGTTTCTCCAAAAATGGAGCAGAATATTCTCTTACTAGAAGCCTTGAGAATGACGATCTGGTAGTTTTTGGATGAAGATATGGTCGAATACTCCCATTTAGAGCAGTTGATCCTATCTTTAGGGATCTTACCTTTGGGATAAGGACCTTCTTCCCCCTTTGGTGGATCTCTAACCTCTTATCCATCACTATAAATTAATTCTTCACTTTCCTCAATGGGTTGGTCATTACTCGTTTCCATTCTTGTGCTCGATTGTGCTTAGATGTTGCCATTTTGGTGAGAGAGGAAAGGACAACTTGTTAAGTTTGGCTTGGACTTGTAGCCATCCTAAAGGAGGCCTTCAACATTAAGGCATCAGTTGTATGCTTCCCTATTTGATTTAATTGTTAATACAAAGAATGTTTTACTTCCCATAAGCTTGTCTATGATAGTTTGCTTAGTACAATACTCCTTGATCTGTTGTATAACTTACATTGGAATGTATGTGCTATGATCTCTTTTGTTGTTGTGTTTTGATCTCTCTTGTTGTTGTATTTTGATCTCTCTCGTAGGTATTTGGACTCAAGGATTAGCGAGGAGCAAGCCTAGGAGCTAAGGGATCAATATCATCATCAAAGGTCGAGCGCATAGGAGAGAGGTAGGCCATCTCCCTTCCTCATTTGTCGTTCTGATCTAGGTTCTAAGGGAAGTTTTCTTGTTTTGTCATGGTTGTTACAAGACCCACACATTGGGCTAGAGGGAACACTTCTATCTATATAAGGGATTTCATGGTTAATATTTAGGAACAAAAGTTTTAACAAAATGATGATGAAGTTGCCACTCATGAATGTGGTTAGAGATGTGAGTGGCATTAGTTTGTTTGAAATTGGTTAAGAGTTCAGTTCTAGTCTCATATTTGATGGGTAAATGGAAATGTGTTAGGAATGTGGTTGCCAAGGTGCTGAAGTTATCAAACGAAGCTCGTGCTAATTCAATATACCATTTTTCTGTTGTACGGGTGAGTGTATACTCAGAAAGATGCAAATAAATAGATTCATCATTGAGGGGGTTCAAAGAACACCACAAATGATAAGTCATCATGTACGTGGATGGGTCTTCTCCAATATTTCCATTGAAATTAGCAATATCACTAGGCAACTTCATAGGAATAACGTCCACCAAGGAGAATGGGCCATAGGATCATTGGTGAGCCTAGTCAGATTTAGATATTCAAGAGTTGCTACATATGGAAACTTCTTGTTGAGGTCCAGTGGAGGATACCCTAGATAAGATGGGATATTCTGAGCAATAGGTATTTGTGTCCTAGCATAGGGAGGATTTTAATAACTAGTATACACATAACCTTGTTGCCCAACTTCAGGATAACCATGTAAATGCTTAAATGGTTGATTTTGGACTTGTTAATCGGAAGGCATTTGAGGGATACCTTGATATGGTTTATATTGTTCCTTGTGGGATTTTGCATCATTGCAACATAAGGTTGGTTAGGTTGTGCATGTGCCATGTCATATACATTCTAACCTATTTAAGTTTGAGGAATGGCCTGTCCAAATTGTTGTGATTGTGAGTTACCTTGAAAAGGATGGGTATACATGGATTGAGATGCGCAAAATACCGATGGAATTGGTTGAGTTAGAATTACAACTTGTAAAGGTTGGCTCACATTGACTTGAGCTTGTACAAGTTGAGATATAGGTTGTTATAAAAGAATCTGAGATGTAGATGGAATAGGTTGAGAAACTAAAGATGAAGCCACAAATTAACCAAGTTGTATAGGCATGGTATGTTTCCAAACATCAATAGCCATTCCCAAATGTGGAGGACTCATATGAGGCTGAGCACTAACTTGAGGGGATGTAAATGTCCCTACAATAGGTTGCTCCCCTCTCGAAAGAGGAGGATAATATGGAGGAAACGTCCCCCCTAAGAGGAGGGTTCCCAATAGGAGGTGGATTGTGTTGTTGTAGGTGTCCATACCCGCTAACATAAGGACTAACCTACTGTTGAACCATAGGAGTAGATGGAGGAAGATGATCAGAATGTGTAGCACTCATCAAAGAAGTGTTAGACGAAATTCCAAATGTAAATGACATGGGAGAGGTCCATGGATTGGATGCTGCACCAGAGAAGGTACTAGAAAATGATTGGTACCAGGCAGGATGGATGAGGCACCATACAAATGTGTCTTTGGTGACATTACAAAAATGTATGAGGTTTCAATCTAGGTTGTCTCAGTCATGGCAGTAGATACAGGTTGAGAAACCATAACATATTCAATCATGGTTAACTATCCCAAAGAAGATTGTCAAGGGAAACTTAAGGATGAGTTGAAAGGAAAAGAACTAGAAAAAGGAGGCTAAGATGGAGTATGAGGAGAAGGAAAAGGATAGGCTTGATAAAAATGATCCCCTATGCGAATAGGAGAGGAGGGTTGAGGTTCTTCTTGTGGAATCTCTTCGATACTCACAAGACCAGGTGGAAGCAGTTCACTGTCAAGTCCAAGATATATATTTTGTGGTTGGGTTTGAGACAAAAGAGGAGAAGAGTTAGGTCCTGAAGTAATAGGTGTAGATAACTAAACTACCTCAAGTTGTGTTGTCTCTAATCCAGTATAGTCAAGTTTAATAACCTCAGGTAATGATATTTTAGGTGCTTCTATTTCAACCGTGTCAGATTCACCAGCTAATGGAGAGGTAATCTTAGGCTCCATATTCATAAGAAAATATGATTATGTGGATCTATTTCAGATGGAGGAATAGAAGTAATAGCTCCTGAGGTACTAGATTCGGTAGTCTTTGTATTTCTATCCTTATTATGATATCCAAGAGTTGCCTCTGGTGGAAGAGGAAGCTTATTTTGCGTTCTATATGAATGACGGGGTATAGGGTTTTGTTCTTCCACACTGGATTAATAAAATTTAAAAACTAACACAAAAAATAAATGAAAGGGGGTAAAATAGGCATAAAAATTTACCAAGAAACTGTGAATTGCAATATACAACCTTGGAGAACCAAGGATTTACATATGGGAAGGCAATCTCCCCGAATGTATGTTCAATGTATCACAATATACAAGGCAGCTGACTCGGTTACCTATGGTGAGGATAGCAACCTATGGTGGACTTCCAAAATATACTTGACGACATGTGGAAGTGTAGTTTGTGTTAGCGTTGTCTAATGCATAACGATATGATGAGAGCGTTCCCATATACTTTTCATGCATGGAGCACCATCTAATATACCTGGAAGTACGTGGAGAAAAATATGATGCAATTATGTACATGGAATGGGATATCACTCTCGGAATGCAACGCTGTAAACAAATAATAGCTCCTATGTTTATAGATGTCGGAACATGTGTATATCCTAGACCTATAGATGTTTGCTTTAATGTTACAAATTCTCCTTAAGATTAATTCCATAAATTTTAAAATTTATCTTGAGTTAAGTTTCAGTTTTGAAGGCTCACCACGAATTTCACCTAAATATCTTAAAAATGAAAGTTAACATGATGAAATGAAACTTATATTTTCAATGAAAATATATGTATTGGAGGGAAGAGAACACATAATATGCAACATACAAGATGCAACAAACATGATTGTTAAACAATTCCCTTAACGCAACTGTTCCTAATTCCAATTTCACACACAAAACCCTAGATGCAATGCATGAAGCATAAGATATTTCTTTTCAATTCCACTTAATTTTTAGATGGAAAATAATATATTTGCCTAATCACTGATAAAATAAACTATTCAAAACAATGACTGAAACACCAATTCCTTCAAGCAATCCAATGATTAGGAAATCAATTTGCTAATGACCTAATTGACAAGAACAAAGAAAAATATAAACAAATTCTTATCAAAGGCACTCAAAACCAAAAGCAAACAAGATGAAGGCTTCTGAGAGACCAAGACACACTCAAGGACACAAGGAGGACCAACTAGAGCCAATTTAATTAGAGAGAAAAGCATAAAAGGTAATTTTTTGCCTGAAATAGGGGTCAACGTAGGTGCAGATAGGATACCAGTTCTCTGCAATGTAGGTGTAGAGAAGGCCAGAGAGCACCACAACAATTTGTCAGCATATGAGGGGGAGTGTTGATTAAGGAAAGCTAATTTCTGACACAAAAAATCAAATGAAGCTCAATAAAAGGTCTTCCTACGGTCAATTTAGACTGAGTGATGCACTAGAGGTATGTTCAAGAGGTGTGACAATAGCTAAGGTCAACAAAACCACTAAGGAAATTAATCAATTCCCAGTTGAGTTGCCAATTTGTTATGGAGAATTTACGACTACAGACATAAGTATCTTCCCTAGACCTAGTGGACTGGTCTAGAAAAAAATAAAGCAATGAATATAAAGTTTCTCTTAGATAAACTGAAGAATAGAAATAGGCTTACTTGGGATTCGTCGCAAGATTTCCTTTCCTCTCCTCTTGTAAGCTCCAATTGTAGCTTTAATTGCTATAATTAGAACCTATACACAAGCCAAAGATCTACAACATCTATATAGAATTGTCCAATTACTCTATTCATTGGATCAACAAAGCATTGAAATATATGAATGTAAACATAACATAATACATATAGGAAAATGATATAATCTTTGTATTAATATGAAAAGGAGAGAGTTTACAACCAAGAATAGTAGTTGATCTTGTAGAGATACCCACAAGTTGAATTGTCCTTCCTTGTCACAAAGCACACCTCAATGTCACCCTAATGCATGAAGATGATGACTGTCTTAGGTTCAAGAAAACAACATGAGGGTATGGTTAGTCTCCAAAATCCAACCCTTATGTTGTAGATGGCTGTAGATTTATAGGAGAGTGTGGTAGTTTAGGAATTCTTATCTGTTTACCAATCTAGGTTTGAGATCCACTTAGGAGGGGAGGATGAGCTCAAGGGATAAGAGGTGAAATATCCAAGGTAGGATCAAATAGGATTCAAAGTTCTTATCCACGGTATGTTTGGCCAATTTAAGGTCCTTATTTATTTGATCATAAATTATAACTCAGGATAGGTAGACTGATGAAGTACAGGTGCACAATATGTGCTAGAAGTTATTCGATATGTCATTATGTATTTGTTAGGATCTAAACTTAAGATGAATATGGAGGTGGTGTTTGTTAATTATATTAGTGTCGCAATCCTTAAAGTTGTTAGCTAATTTCTTAGGATTTATTCTCTACCTAATTAGTTTATGGATGATATGAGAGTGATCCTACTTGTATTAGATTGTTTTGGGATTTTTGGTCTTGAATTTTTATGCTGCAACTTCTAATTCACTAAGTGTAAAAAGAAATCTATTCTGTCAATTGTGAAGAAATATTTTCTGAACTCAGTTGTTTAGGAGAAAACTCTCACACTTTTACTTATTCAATTTTCATTCAAACAAGGTATTTCAAACAACATCTATACTATGAAGTAAACACACTTGAACTATGCTAGATAATAACAAATTAAGTAATCGTGATGTACCAGGTAAATTAATTCATATAACAGACTAAACTAGGTATGAAGCAGATGAAAGTACTTATGCAAATAACTATTGATTGGCGAATTCATTATGTTACGTTTCCACACAAAACAGAGTATTCAAGAAATGAAAAGAAATCGAATTGCAATTGATTAAGACTTGTCACTGTTTATAGGGGCTCTCCACAAATCAGTACATAATCTCCAATCAACGCAACACATACACACAAAACCAATTCTATTGCTGGAAAATGAAATTCACAAACTTTTTCAAAATTATATCATTCGGCGCGCACCAAATCCCAGTGCGGCCATAAGTTTTATAATAGGTCTCTAGCATAACAACATGAGTAATTTAAGCCTAATATCTTTATCTTATCTAAATTATATTGCTAAACCTTCAATTTTCTATTCCGAAAGCAAATCGATAAGATTTCGATTGAACTTAGATTCTGTTTTGGCAACAATCCTGTAGTTGACTTGGGGTTTGACCATGATCTCCTGTGCTTATCTTAATGAACAATTTCAAGGGGATAGGAAGGGATCCACGAGGAAACCATTCTCTATCCATCCACATCCTTCGCTGCTGACTTGGAGCTTATGTGTTAGGTCCCTATACTACTAGTGTAACCCCTTATTATTATTAGTACAACCCTCTTATTATATTGTTGTGCCCATGTAGTCCCCATATTGTTATTATTGTGTCCATAGAAGCCCACTATTGTTATTATCATGCCCTTACATTATTATTGTTATGTCAGTTCCGATTATATTATGACCCCTTAGACTCATATATATAGAAAGGAGGTCTTGTCATTTGTATCATCCAATAATTGTTCATTTGTGAAATGTAAGGGAGGTTTCCCCCTCGAAGAGGTTGAACTCTAAGGAATTGATCTATCTTTTCTATCTTTTTGTGCGCTAGTTTCATAACATTTGGTATCAGAGCTTTGGATTCTAGGGTTTTCGCTGCTCCAAATAGGTCATCGTGACATTTTCACTATAACTTTTTTTTTTTTTTTTTTTTTTGTGACATTTTAGAAGCGAAAAAAACCCATTTGAGAAGAAATCGCATTGAACCTTGGGTTCGAATTTCAGATCTTGTCTCGCTATATTTTCTGAGATATGATATGAGTAAGTTAGGGTTTTTGCAAGCTTTAGAATTTCATCTAAAACACGTCATCGCGGAATTTTCGCTATAACGTTTTCACTATGAAGTTTCAAAAGATAAAAAAAATCCATTTCAGAAGAAATCAATTTGAACCTCGGGTCTGAATTTCAGATCTTGTCTCACTATATTTTTGGATATATGATCTGAGGAAGTTAGGGTTTTTGTAGACTCGCAAATTACATCCTAAACAGGGGACCTTGGGAAAATTGTCATAACTTTCTCTTTGAGCATCAGATTGAAATTTCGTAAGAAGTTACAGAAAGAGGATGGACTGTATGTTGTTTGGGTATAATGTTCAGAACCTAAGGTTGAAAAATTGACACGTGGCACGTCGTACAAGTTCACTCTACCAAACTAGTCTATAATTAGGCCATCGCGGGAGATTGGGAATAAATATTTCTTCAGGAATCCAATTGTGATCATAATTGCAGAGTTAGAAAGAGGACTTATTACAGCCAAAATTTAAGAACTTAAAGACCTAAAATTACAGAGTTACAATCGTTTCAATATTGAGCTCCTAAAATCAAGAAAAAGTGAGATGGGGAAGTTTGATGAAAAGGGTGGTAAATTGGATACTTCATATGGAGAAATATTTTGATCTTCATGGTGTACCACTGTTACAAAAGGTACATATTGCATCTAATTATTTAGAACCTGTTAGGTTCCTATACCAATAGGAGTCATAATTTTGAATGGCTAAAGTTTAAGCCTTGTAATACGTACATACCTTTGCTTCCTATAAATGTTTTCCATATTGAAAAATAAAAAAATGAAAAGAGGGTATGTCCTAAAAGAAAATTAAAGGACAAAAAAAAACAAAAAGGTCAAAAAAGATGAAAAAATATGAACCCCAAAAAACAAAAAGAGACCATGAAAGTGAGCAAGCCAAAATTCCACTCCTATTGACTTTTATGAATAATAAAAGATTGTGTGCAGCTTGTGATCCTTGCCACAATCCATGATAGTCAAAATGTTTACACTTGGCTATTTCATGTTTTCAATTTCATGTCTATAGGTAGAGAATAAAAATCTGGCCAAATAGTGTAACCTTGGCAGATAATTAGATAGGTAGAGTAAATAAAAGGAGCTCAATTGTTCAATCTAAGCCCTTGGATGTAATAAGGTTAGATTTAGTTAGTTTACTATTGTGAAAAGAAAAGAAAAATATTTGATAAGGGTTTGCCAGCTCAAATGCACCCTAATAAAGTGAAGTAAAAATGGTAGGAAAAGTAGATGGGTAAGTAGGAGAAAGGTTGTAGAAGTATGATAATTGACTAGACAAAAGCATATTTATCATTCTCATCATAAAAGTTCAAGATATGAATGAACAATCAAGCATTCAAATGGATTTCAAAGTCAATTTATTAACTTCCTCCATTCATTTCACCTTTTACTTAACTAATTTCCCATAAATAAAGTTCAAAGTACTTAAAACCATTAAGTCAAAGAGGCTCAGAGCATTTCTCTGACTTTTGGAGGGTCCAGACCCTTGGCTTAATGATTTATGGATATCAAGTACTAAATTCCCCTCATAAAAATTCATCCCCCCTGCCCCCCCCCTTAGTTCATTCATTTTCCTAAATAATGTTCCTTTCCTAAGTATAAAACACTTTTGCCTAGGAAAAGCATTTTTTCCCCCACATAAAGCATTTTCATATCAAAAACCCACCGAAACACATTACCCTAAGTATTAATGTTAATATGTGAAAAGCATTCAAATCACGAAAAAGCATTTGCTTAGTGTGTTGTGTCCCTTTTCCGCCCATTCTTTATTAACTACTAATTTATTATATCAAAATCCCAATAATAAAACCCATTTCCTCATATATATGTAACTCCTACATATTAATTAACCCTACACCTTAGTTTAAATATAAACTATAATATATAGTCAACCCACTAACTAATCAATCTGCGATTATGTTAGGCAAAACCCCATTTAAATCCTCTGTTAATCACCCTGATGACTTAATCCCGCTTTAATCCATCATTAACCCCAATATCGCCACACTTAAACACCCGCCAGTCCCCCCCACTATCCTTCGTGCAGCTTCCCTGGCCGATCACTGTGCGATCGTCTCCCTCCTCATCCGACGACCCTCATCCATATTGGGCCAACTCGACGTCCATCCCTTACCTGCCCGAAAAAGTGGTTTTTCCACCAGCCCCCAATGCTACATGTTAGCCAATGAGTGGAATCGGGCAACCCCTCCTAAAAACCACCCAACGTCCATATGTGGTGTGATAGAAACTGTTTACCGCCTGCCTTCTACACGACAAAATGACCATTGTTCACCTCGTACCTACCAAAATTGGATTTTCATGCATAAAGCCAAAAAGCCCCAAATCATTGTTTTCACTGGAATCTTAACTGTAAACCTCTGTTCGCATGCATGCCACCTACGAACGTCAAAGCTGTCAACCCACATCCAATTGCACTCCGAAGACACCATAGACTGCCCAGACAACCTTGCAGCCTATACAAAACCCCTTCCACCATCTGCAGTCGCTAGCCGCCCTGTTTAGAGCCATTTAACCCAGTTCTAGGTATTTAAGCTGCAATTCATCAAACACCCTGTCAATTTCAAAGAAACCAGTGATTAAGTATTCTTAGTTAAGTTTAAAATTAATTAAAGAAACTCAAGAATGCAAGCCTACTCTATGTTGAACCAACGTTGCCCTAAAATACTATAAATCACCGCCCCCATACTCAAATCCACAAGAACTGAGAATGGCTTCCCTAATTGCCATGGATGTGAGACCCATCTCTACAACCCACTTAGACTTGGACCACCTCCCTCTAGCTGATAGAGATTTCTAGATTTCCAGATACCTCCATCATAGATCTCCTACTCAAAATACACTGCCAAAGTAGGGACAATTTCTTGAACCATGCTGACAAAATTGGCCTTTGGGTGTCAAATTTGCCCAAGTACCAGTTCCCCCAAGTCCACATTTTCCCTGAAATTGTACATTATTGCCATGCCAACAATGTCCCCAGTCAAAGAGCAGTCATGTCCCCTAACCAGGCTATAGTTTTCACTATCACTGTTGAATCTATAAATGAGATGCTATAACTCCAGCTTAGCCAAAACTTGACTTCCCTCTCAATTGGAGACATGTTGGACTTATATCCCAAACTCAGCCCTACAAGATTTGCTTAATTAATCCAAACCTTCATCATAGAAGAGAAGTATACCCCCAAAGACCTCCCTCCATATGTAGCAACTATATTTTCTCCTTGGGGTAGAAATATGGTATCCATGATATCTTGTGTTTTGGGCTACTCCATAAGTGAATACATTTATGAAATCATCCTAGCTTTCATGTCCATATACACTCCAAGGCAGCCTCTTGCTATCATATATGACTATGCTCAGATCATAGCTGATAGGATGCATGAACAGCTCTTCAGAATGCGTAATGAGAGAGTCCTCAAATATTTATCTATCTTGTATCACTGTTTCCTATACTTCCAAGCAGATAAATTCCCACTTACCTTGCAAAAGTTGGACACCAAGGGCAAACCAAGATCAGTCATCTTCTGGACCCCATTCATTCATCAATATTCCTCCCCCTATTCATACAATGAATTCATAGATTCCTTTGTCCAACCTATGATGACCATGCTCAGTGGAACCCCTCCACCAAGAATCAGTCCTGAGATTAGGAGAGTCCTTCATCTAAACATCAATCATTAGGTGGGATATTGGTACTTGTACCAAAACCACACTGAGATCAAGATTTATGGCTGTGAGTGGGCCCCATACAAACTACCTAAATACCTCCCAATGAGGTTATTTTCCCTGGAGTACTATAGGCAGATAATAAATTCAGATGAGGTAAACTTTGTTAAAGCCAAAAACAAAGCCCAGCTCAAGATCAAAGACCAATTGGGTCCTTTTATTTGTAATAGCAGAGAAGTTGGAAAGGAGGAAAACTTGATCCTTCATGGATTAAAATTAAAACAAAGCTTCATATGGAGATATGATCCCTTGTATTTCATTTGCAAAAGAAGGAAGAAAAACAAGATGGCTCCCTATATCCATCACCACATCCCTGAGATAGAAAAGTATGCCAACCAATTGCAATGGGTGGAAAACACATTAGAAGACAGAGATAATATTGAAGTTGCTGTGGAAAACACATTATTAGATCTGGAAAAAAAAACTTGATGAGGGCTCTTTCCTGTAGGTGCCAGAATAGTCAGATAGGCCAAAACAATCAACCAGGATAGAACCATCAGAAGAACCAACAACTACTTCAAGTGCCCATCCAGTCATGCAAACTCCTCAGAATGAGGAGAAGGTTCGAAAAAGGAACAGAGAAGGGGCTTCCACTTTAGGAATGCCTACTTGTGATGTACAACATGAATCAAACAAAAGGAAAAAGCCCAATCTAGCCTCTAAGCAAGAATTCACTAATGACTCAGCTGAGGTCACCAACACAAAGGTTGAAAGAAGCAGGCCCACCACTCCATCTGAGAGTATGCAGGAGCCCTCCTCATCATAGAGTCAGATGTTGATGAGGCAGCAAAGTGTTGAGGTATCTTCCTTTAGAATGCCTGCAGTTAAGGACCAAGATATTAAGGAAAGATATAAAGAGATCAAAGCCATAAATGAGAGGCTTAAGGCCCAAACATATGCACGATATCTGAAAATGACCCCCACTAATCAAATAAGGCTAATGTCAGCCTTTGATATCAAAGAGGGGAAAATGAAAAAGGCTTTCATCAAGCCAACCACTCAACAGCCAAGAGCAGCATCAGATTTCAAAAAGGTGGATTTTGAAGTACTCACAAGAGATATCCATCCCATTGACCATATTGAACTACACAAGCAAATAGGGGAGATGATATACTCTACATTAACAGGGAAGGCCATTGTTGCCCACCAATTACAGAACTCCCTAAACAATATATTAGCACAATTTCAGTTGGAGAAGGCCTCCTCACAAGCCAAGCATAATAGAATCAAGTCCTTAGAGGACGTAGTGATTGAATTGGGACATGATCCCAAAGATGTAAAAGCTATAGAGCAGTTGATTAAAAATGAAAATGATGACATTGCTACACTCAAGAAGCAGTTAAAGATACCCCAGCTGCATCACCTATAGACAAAGGAAGTCCTAGAAGCACAACAAGGACATGAAGAGCTCATGGACTTGGTCCTGAAGCTAAACAATCAACTCAAGGAGATAGAGAAGGAGTTGGACACTTTAATTCAGTTGAAGCAAAGTGACTTGGCTGCAACTTCTAGAATTGTCATCACCACAGTATCTACAACAGTTCCTTCCACACTGGTAGCATCGTTGGCACCCACAGCTCCACCTGCCACAACATTGCTAGTAACAGTAGAATTTACAACAACAACAGATACACAGGGAGAGAAAGCAACATAATTAGTCAAAGCCATGGACGAGATGTCTATCCAGGCTATAGAGATGAAGAGACTAAAGGAAAAGGTAGCAAGTCTGGAAATTGATTGTAAACTTGCCCAACTCCAACAAAAAGAAGAAACACAAAAGGCATTGAGAATGGGTGAGAGAATCAAAATCCTAGAGAAGGATTTAACTCTACATAAACCACTGGGACAAACCAAAGAAATGCTCTGGGCCAATATCATTGACTCTGTCAATGATATTTGGATGTCAATTCAAGTTATACTTGAGCAGGTAGAATTAGTGAAGATAGCTACTGAAGCTATCCAAAAAGTAAAGGAAGAACTGGGGGATAAACCAAAGGATGCCAATCGACTCATCCACTTCATAAACAACAAGAACATATATGAGTTCCATGAGATTAACATAGAAGATACGATCGAGGCCATTCTGGAGATTAGGAAGTTTCTTTCCAAAAGAAACCTTATGCTTAACTCAGAAGATAAATGCCATAACATGCATGTATCCTTTGATAGGTTCATGGCTAAGTTTCATATTTTTTGAGGGAGAAGGGTCTTCCTAGTCCTATGGTCATCAATGACAAGCTCATGCCCGAGCTAGACTATGGAGATAGACTAAGAAAATTGGCTAAGGAACAAGCAAGTTCTTCAGCCATTAAAGCCCTGCCAATAGGCAAAGTGTTATATGACACATTAGAGAATTTGTTTTTATTAGAGCATGAGGTGAAACACTTGTTCCTCACTACGCCAAATTTTGCAAAGTACATAGAGGCAGATGAAATCTACAGAAGGATGATAAATGTAAAAACTACCTGATGTGGAATGGTGGGAAAACATGACAGATTTACTGTAATAAATTTACATCAGAAAGTTATTGCACAGGAAATGAAGGCAACCAGTTAAAACAAGTAAAAGCAGAGAAGCAGGGTCAAAGAGTATCAGTTGAAAGATGAAAGTAAAGAATATTCTGGTGTAGAAATGCTACAAATATCAGCCAACTTAAAGGGCTCCAACTCAACTGAAATAGCCAACAACACCACAATAAAAGGGACAACATGAAGCAATTCAACATCCGTCTCTTGTTGGCATTATGTTTCTGGTATGGTTATATGTTACAGATGTTGTACTTGATGGCAACACCCATGGCATGGCTCTCAATATGATGAGAATTAAAAAAAATAAAAATAAATTATTTCATGTGGAGAAAAGCTCACAGAATTTTATGCAGAGAAAAGTTTATTTCATGTGGGAAAACTTACCTTTGGTCCATGGTAGTTAGTCCTTGAAATTTGAACCTATGG
>APFE030922495.1:126136-141498 GCA_000404065.3 Pinus taeda
ATTATTGTCAACATCTCTATCTTCAGGCAAGAAGTTATTTTTATTCCTTAGATTAAGTCTCAAGTTGTTTTGAGATATTTTGTAAATATTGTTGTATAAATACTTCACAAATTGAAGTATGTGGTGTGGATTCATATACTTTCAATAGAATTTGTTCAAACACTGTAAAATCTTTTGTATCACTGACTGGGCCAACATGCTGGATTGATGAATAAAGATCTGATATTTCAAGGGATTCATGTGTAAAGAGGAGTACAAATGAGTAATTTTCTTGTGTTGTTTCATCTCCCTTAAAGTTGTTTCATAATCTTAAATGTTTCAGAAGTCTGAATGTTTAACTTGAATAATATTTTAGAATTTGCTTAATTGCACTTTGTCTTACTGTTAAACATTCTTAATGTTTTCTCTTAAACTATCTTAGCTAAGGAATTCTTAACTACTCTTTAGCTTCCATAGTTTCTCCTCTAGTCTATATTAAAGGATTCTTAATTGCTCTTTACTCATGATTCACTGCTATTCTCCCATCTTAGCCTCAGTCTAAGGACTATTCATTGCCCTCTCACCCTCGTTAAGACTCATTTCACCATTTAGTCCAAGGAATTGTACTTCACTTCGCTATCTTTCCCCTTGAACATTCCCTTTTGTGATTTAACTCTAGCTTTTCTTCCCCTTCTTTGACTCCATTGCCCAATGGCCTAAATGCATCAACCTATCAGCCTGTTTTAAGGATTCCACCTCCAAATCTTCATATAAATAAAAAACCCCCCTGAACTCCAGAACTAGCCTAATATCTAAGTAAACCTAGCTAAATTATATAGAGAGAGCCCTCTTTGAGCCATAGGTTGGCTAGATCCTATGCTTAAAAGTTGGTTTGTGGTTACCTCGAATCCTTCCCTTCTTCCAAAACTTCTAAGGAAAAGTTTTGAGTGATAACAGAACCAAATCAATTTTTATGGTATAAAGGGCTTTGTTCTCGAAACCACTTGTCACGTGGTCAATTTTCACGGAGGAAATGATAGCACATTATGAGGATACCAAGAGAAACACCTTGTTTAGCCAATTTATAAATCTCAAACAAAAGGGTTCAATGGCAGAGCACATTGAGGACTTTCAAAAAATGAATATCAGGGTAAATGATCTTCTATAGAAACAAAAGATAAATAGTTTTATCTATGCCATGGAAGCTAATATCAATGGTATGAAAGCATATTGGAAGAAAGGCATGGAATGTTTGAAGAAAGACATGGAAGGTTTGAAGGAAGGTGGGACAAAGTTGCTGCAAGAAAGGCCTCCTAATGACGAAAATGATCAAGAAACGTCAAAAGAAGAGGATATACACTGGGAACCAACCCTAGAGAAAGAACAAATGAATCTGACCATATATTGTATTGCAATGGCAAGAATTAAGACTCCTCAAACTCTTAAGATAGAAGGACATATCACGAAGAAGAAGGTTGAAGCAATGAAATATCAGGAAGAAAAGTATCAAGAAACATCAAAAGAAAAGGATACTCACCAGGAACCAACCCCGGAGAAAGAAGAAATGAATCCAACCATATCTTGTAATGCATTGGTCAGAATTACCACTCCTCAAACTATAAAGATAGAAGGACATATCAAGAATAAAGAGGTAATAATGTTGATTGATTTGGGTAGTACCCATAATTTTATTCATTGTAAGATAGCCAAGGAATTGAATTGCTTCCTATATCCAACACTAGAGTGTCAAGTGACAGTTGTAAATGGAGGAACCATAAATTGCTCTAGAAAGTGTCATAATATCAAGCTATCCATGGGAGAATATGTATTTAATAGTCCAACGCTTTCCGTTCCAATGGGTGGTGTTGATGTTGTACTAGGAGTCCAAAGGCTACAATCCTTGGGTACAATAGCTTTTAATTTTCAAGAACTTTTCATGAAATTTTCTTCGGAAGGAAAGGAGGTTGAATTAAGGGGTATCACAAGGAAACCTGGATATATAATCAGCTCTAACTAAATTACAAAGCTTCTAAAGAAAGAATAACGAGGCGTAATTGCACAATTATGTTCGCTAATGGTTCCCACATTGAAATCATCCATTTCTACAGATCTTCAAAAAGTCTTGGACAATCATTCCAAGGTATTTGAGACTCCCAAAGGTCTCCCATGTATTTGTGATCATGATCATGCTATTCATTTGATTCTAGGAAGTGTTCCTCCAAACATTAGGCCTTATAGATATCCATATGCCCAAAGGAGTGAAATTGAACATATGGTTGTAGAAAGGGTAGAGGTTGGTATAATTATCCAACCAAATTTGATAAACAAAGCAAGGGATGAATGGAAGAATGCCGAAGTAGGGTGGGAGCTCATTCAAAATTTGTCGAAGATCCCAATTCCAACAATATTTCTAGAACTGAACAAGGAAGGAAAAATCATATTGGAACCTGAAGCATTCACAGAACCAGGAAGTTGATAGCTACGAAATCGATCAATTTCAGAGTATCTTATCAAGTTGAAGAACTTACCCACTGAAGATTCCACATGGAAGGATGAGAATTTTATACAGAAGCATCAAGAACTACTCAAGTGTTGAGGACAACACTTTTTGAAGGAGAGGGGCATGTTATGTCCCTATACTACTAGTGTAATCCCTTACTGTTATTAGTACAAACCCCTTATTATATTTTTATGCCCATGTAGTCCCCATATTGTTATTATTGTGCCCCATAGATGCCCACTATTGTTATTATTGTGCCCTTACATTATTATTGTTATGTCGACTCTGATTATATTATGACCCCTTAGACTCCTATATATATAAAGGAGGTCTTGTCATTTGTATCATCCAAGAATTGTTCATTTGTGTAATGTAAAGAAGGTTGCCCCTTCAAAGAGGCTGAATTATAAAGCATTGATCTATCTTTTCTATCTTTTTGTGAGATGGTTTCATAACATTCTGAACCTTGCAAACAATGGAGACAACTACAGAAATCTAGATTAGTTGCAGAAACAGACCGATTCGGTAGCCAATTGAATTCTTTAAAAAAAAAATAGGGTATAAAGTCAAACATGAATAAGAAGACATATTATTGCATACCTTCATCAAAACTTGGTGGATATGGCTTTATTTAGGTGGTAAATATATAGGAAAAGAGAGGAATATTAGGCAAAGAAGGATGTCATGGTAAGAAAATCTTCGAACTCTACATTCCCCCAGACTGGAAATTTTGTATGTCCTCATACACTTGTTCCTTGTCAGTCACTTGTGCCTCCTGCTATCACCTCCAAGTTTCACTATTTTCTTCTTTTTGGTAGTTATTGGCATTCTAGGTTTTCTCTTGAGAATTCTGTATTTTAAGATGATAATCTCTCTTTGCATAATTTTGTTTTCCTTCTTCAGGTTTTTTTTTTATTATACCACAAGCTTAGATGAAGGATGAGATTGTCACTTTTTGCAATATGGATCTCACTTTGTGTTTTCAATGCTTGATTCTCATTCTTGAGATATTGATTCAACATTTCTAATTCAAAGATCTCTTGCTTTAATATGTTTGAGGCTGATTTTTCATTTACCTGGTTGCTACCTTCTCCAGGACTCTGAATTGTTTCTTTGGTTGTTGTCTCTTTCCTTTTCAATGACTCTATATAGTCATATATTTCCCGATGAACAGGCTCAATACCCGGAATATGTACTCGGCATATTACAGGTGAGTTGTAAGGTTGTGGTGATACTCTCGGTGATGATCTCAATGACCCTTTTGGAGAACTTCCAGGGTTTTCAATTGGCTCCTTCTTTGTTGGTTTGTTCTCCGTTGGCTCATTTTCTATTGGCTCATTTCCCTCAAGATCAATATACTCTATAATTTTTGAGATTGTCTGTGGGATTGTGCTCAGCCTTGTACTCCTCCTCAATCCTAAGGTTTGCATTTTTTGTACTTTCCTTCTTTTAGTCTTTGTTTTTTCTTCTTGAGGAGGGATCTTAGTTTGTGAGAATTTTTCTTTAATTTTGCTGGCTTTCTTTCTTCTAATGTTTCCCCTCTTCATTTTCTGTAAAATATTCACTATAGGCAGCTCTTCTTCTGATAATTCTATCTGAGTATGAGGTGCCTGCTCCTTTATTACTTCTATGGTTCTCTTTCTTCCCCTGGGGGCCCTGCTGCTACTCATTTTTTATGGGGATTTTTCTTCAAAGTGGTTCCTCACCAGGAAACTCTCCCAGTTATCCTCTATACTTTGGAGATGAAATTCGACCAAGATTTTGATTAAGCTGTGAATATACATGATGTTTTCTATAAACTGAATTCCTTTTTGAACGTTCGTAGACATTTTCTTGAGACTATGTAAGAGAAAATAAGGGAGATTCATTTGATGATCTTCAAGAAAATGCATCATTATCCTAACATGATAAAAATACATTTTCCCAAACCTACCCTCACAAGTGACAAACTTTTGAAGTACAAGTAATAATTTTCTCCATTTATTCTTAATAGTTGTGTTGGGAATACCTTTCTTGTAGACAGTAGTGTCCATCTTTTGATTTTTGAGGAAGACCTTCCAATCCTCGTCATCAATTCCCCTATTCTTAAACCATTTTCCCCCACTTCTTGGTAGCTCAGTAGCCTTCGCGATCATGGAATCTGTTACGGTGAGCTTAATGTCCCCTATTTCGGCTTTAGTCCCATCAAATGAGTGTGCAAATGTCTTGGTTGTTTCCCTATGAAAGCCATTGAATTTTTCAATGAACTGCAAATATTGTCTCTTTTGTAGCAGCTCCTTAGTCTGTGGGTACCTCTCCAAGAATTTCTTCCCTGTTGGCTCAGTTCGAACAATTATCCCCATTTTGAAGGATGCTTTGCCTTGAAGACTGGTTACCTTGACTAAAAATTGGAGCTGGTAGGATTTGCTAAATGGCGGGAAGATGGAGCAGCTATGAAAGTTCAGAGGAGTGTAAGAATAGGGAAAAACAGGTGAATTATTATAAGGGTTATAGGAATGAATCTGACCATTAGGCACATTTAAAATGATGATTTGGTAATTACTTTGGCAGATTTGTAATGGAAATGTGACATGACTTTTTAAGTGGTGGCATATGATATTTTGATAGGTGTTCATCACCCTTAGGTTATAATGATTGCATTTTAATTTCCGGTAGTACTATATCTTCTTAATCATATATACAATATAACCTTCCCTATTGTTAAATTAAAGTAGCATGTACCTTTGATCTACTTTTGCTAACCTTATTTGTTGTCTTTTGATCTCCTGCACGTACTTTGCTCTGTCAGCTGTCCTTTAATCCAAATCACCAAGTGTTCTTGTAGGCTTTAAAAATTTATTAGGCTGTGGAAACTTGTCTCAACTACAGAAACTTGTTCGAGCTGCGGAAAATTGTTGATTCTGTAGTGAAGAAAAAGAAAATTTTAATAGTTGAGCTTTATTATTATTTTTGAAAAGAAAATTTGAAGTGCCAACAAATTGGTTTTCACTTTAATTTTTTTTCATAAACATGCCAACAACATGTTGGTTTTCATGTCTATACATCTTTTATTTATTTTTAATATTTTATTTATTTTAATTTTTTTAAAACTATATATATTTATATAATTTATTTATTTTTAGTTTTACATTTTTTCCATTTTTTTAAATAAAACTGAATAAAAAAATTCTAAGGTGGAAAAGAAGAATTTTTCTTGACCATCTTCAGTTCTGAATTATCTTGAAGCATTTTAACAAATTCCTCTTTTGTTAATGGCTTCTAGTAAAGCCTCAGTCGATGTCCATTTACTAATAGAGGAATTTTCTCTTCATCAATAGTCTTGATTCTAACTGCACCATTGTCAAAGACATTTTCAACTTCGTAAGGTCCAAGCTAATGGGTTTGGAATTTTCCCTAAAAATTTTTGAATTTTGAATCAAAGAGCACTACCCAATCTCTCGGATGAAATTTCCTTTCTTTAATGTACTTATCATGCCATCTTGACCTCTGTTGTTGAACTAGGCTAGTTCTCTGGAAGGTTTCTTGTCTGATTTCATCAAGATCATTTAGTTGTGTCATCCTTTACTTCTAGGCTTCTGACGAGTCAAGATCTAACTGGACTGTTGTCTTATAGGTCTGGATCTGGAACTCTATCAGAAGTAACACTTGCTTCCCATAAAAAAGTTCATAGGGAGTATGCCCTGTAGTATTTCTCCATGTAGTTCTGTAGGCCCATAAAGCTTTTGGAAGCTTTTCCACCCTGTTATCACTCAGAATTTTCTCAAGGTTAAAGAAAGAAATTTATGAGGTAACCACAAACCTAATCTTTTAGACTCAGGTTCTAGCCAACCTAAGTCCAAAGAGGGCCCTCTCTTAATAATTTAACTTTGTTTTGGGTGGGATTTTAAGCTAGTTATTAGTGCTCATGATGTTTTGTTTTGATTAGTTGGTGGAATTAAGAAACAAATGGGCAGAACAAGTATCAAGGCCATTGGGCTATGGAGTCAATCAAAGAGTGGCTTAATTGGATCTGATCAATCACTAAAGTAAGAGTTCACGAGGCAGGCTAGCACAGCTAAAAGCAAATGTGCAGGTTCAAATGGATGAGGTAGTCCTAACCAGGGCAAAGGGCAATGAAGAATCCTTAATCGGGATTAAGATGAAGAAAATAAGGATGATCAGTAGCAAAGGGAAATGAAGAATCCTTTACTATGGACCAAACGGGGGAAAACTATGGAAGTAAGGGAGCAATTAATAATTCCCAGACCAAGATAGTTTAGTAGAAAACATGTAGAAAGTAAACAGTTAAATCAGAGAGCATTTAAGCTAATTTTGAGATATCATTCCTTGTTTACTTTTCAAGATTTCATAAGAGACACATATGAATATTTATAACATGAAGAGATAATACTTATTTGTTCTAACTGTGCACAAGAATCCAGTGAAATGTCCTTAGCTTTATTTCATGATCTAGCAAAACCATTCCAGTCTTGAGTACAATAGCTCCTTGGCTCAATATAAAATGTCTACAGAAATGTATTTTAATCCACCCAAAATACTTCAAATGAAGAAGTATTTATACTAATTCTAAACTGGAATATCTTGAAGAAATATCAAGATTGGTTTTACAAATATCTCAAACTGTTTTACATTAATAGAACTTAAATAAAGGACTCTCAAAACTAATGAATCTATTTGGCACTATGTTTATGAATTTATGGTGACAAAGAAGAGAAATTCGAATTTGATAGCAACTCTTAAGTGATGATGAGGCTTCCAAGTCACTAACTGCCTCCTTCCTTTGTGCATTATGCCTTGGAAATTCTGCAAATTTAGGGTCCATTGATACGGTTTTATATCTCAATCAGAGCTAGACATGAAAAACGTGAAAGAGGTTATTATAGATAAGAATGTTTTTGAGATAAACCTCTCTTAGTTTCCCAAAATTCAGCTTCAGCTATTCACAATATTCTCTTCACAAAGATGTCAAAAACATGACTTTGCACAAACTGAAAAATAGGCTATGAATACATGAACTTATCTCACTTTTGGTAATACCTGTGTAGAATGTGAGATAGGTTTTTGTAGATTGGCCTATTAGGAACAAAACCCTCTTCCAGTTTCTCAAAATACTTCTTGGGTTGGCCAGAATAGTTTCTTAAAACCTATGACTTAAACAGGAAATTTTTGAAGAATGTACCATTTCTGCTCTGATTTCATCTTTTAACCTCAAATTTCTTTTAACTGCTTTTCACTTTTACTTTGGATAAACTTCATTGTTGCTGGTGAAATTGTTTTCATCTCTGTTTAACCCTTACTGCATCCAAGTTTACTTTTACTGTTTTACTTTTACCGTTCTTTTTTTTCATCTGTCTTCACTTTGACATGAATCTGTATGCTATACTTTGTAACTGTCTTCCCTACTGTTTATCTTCATGCTAGCTGATTTACTTGACTTGGTCTTCAATCTGATACTCTTTAACCGTGATACACTTTGACTGTTCTTTACTGTGTCCTGTTACCTTCATTGTATATTTTAGGTTTTTACTGTCGATTTCAACAGTAAATCCTTTTATTTTTGTGTATATCAACATCAGGTAGTGGATATAGGTTAAGTACATGCATATTTTGTTCACTTGTCTTGTAACTATATTCTCTATCTCGTTTCTTTGTTTTGACTGTCAATGCTCTGTATAGTTGTCTTCTTCTTTGTTTCCTTGTATAATTGTGTTCATCCTTTGAGCACAAGTTCTGAATGAGGTTTTATGTTGATTCTTGGAATAAACCAGTTCCGTGACTAGTATCAGAACTGTTTATCCAAGATTTGATCTTAGTTTGATAACTTAAAGAATTCAATATTATTTAAGAGAACACAGGTCTTCATGAAGGATGCTTGATGGATCTCTGGCACAGGGATGACTGGGAAAGGGGTCGCAATAGAGTTTTGGACAGAAAATAGATAGTGAAATCGTGTTGCAGAGGTTCAGGGAGGCGCTGGTGAGTTTCATAGTTTTACATAGTCGAACGGGCGAAAACCATGAAAAACATAGGTTTTCACGTTATAAGCTTTAATGGGAAGAATTTCAAAATATGGCGCGAAAGTAAATTAAATGAATGAACATGTGGTTTATCGAAATGGCGTGGAAGTGGTGTTAAAGGGCCATCGTAGTACTTATGAGGCATGGGCAGTTTTGAGGGAAGGCCACCCGATTCCACTCATTGGGCGCCATGTAGCATCGGGGGCCTAAGGGAAAAACAACCCATTTCGGGTAGGTAAAGTTTGGGTTTGGGGCCTGTGCGAAATGGCTTATGATCATTGGATGTGGGTCTTCAGATCGAATGATGATCGTGCTGCAGAGTTGCACAAAGGGTAATAGGAAGGTGCGCGATGGGTTAATTGTGGTGGTATGGGATTAGTTTAAGGTTAAGGCGGGATTTAATTGGATGGATTAACTGTAATTAATCACAGATCAATTAATTAATTTTATTTGTTGGGGTAAGGGGTTATAATATAGTTTTTATAAAAACTAAGGGTGGAGTTATTTTACATAGGGGTTTAGTAAATATACAGGAAAAAGGGTTTTATAGGGATTTAGATAATAAAGTTAATAAATTAATATGAAATGGGCATAAATGATTTTTACCATAAGTTTAATGTATAACACATGATTGGTGCACTTTATTCATATACACAAAATACTTAGGGTAAAATGGTTTTTATGAGTTGTTTGAGTGGAAAGGGGTTTATATGGGGGGATTCACTTTTCCTAGGTAACAAGGTGTTATCCTTAGAAAAAGGGGTTTATTAGGGGGGAATGACTTTTTATTAGAAAAAATGGTGCTTTTTCTTAGGAAAAGGGATTTTTTTGGGAAAATGAGTGATTTGAAGGGGGTGACTGTTTATGAGGGGAATTTTAGTACTTAGGACCTATAAGTCATTGGGCTGAGGGTCTGGTCCCTCCAGAAGTTAGAGAATTGCTCGAGCCCCTTTGACTTAAGATTTTAGGTACTTAAGACTTTTTCTTGGAAATTAGTTTAGTGGAAATGTAATGAGTGAGGGAACTTAATCATTTTGACTTTGTGAACTTTGATGCATGCTTGATTTTCACCCATGCTTAGAACTTGTGATGATGAAAGCGAATATTATGCTCTTATTTGACAATCATCACAATTATGCAACCATTCTTCTACTTACCCACCTACTCATCCTACCAATTTTACTTCTCTTTATTAGGGTGCACTTAAACTGGAAAACCCTTATCAAAACCTTTTTTTTTTTTTTACAATAGTTATCTATCTAAGTCTATCCTTATTACATCCAAGGGCTCAGATTAAATAGTTGAGGTCCTTTTATTTCCTCTACCTAATCTAATTATCTGCCAAGATTAAACAGTTTGGTCAGATTTTATTTCTCTATCTATAAACATGAAATTGAAACATGAAATAGCCAAGTTTAAACATTTTAACTCTCATGGATTGTGGCATAGGTTACAAACTGCCAACAATCATTTATTTTGCACAAAAAGTAAATAGTAGTGGCATTTTGACTAGCACACTTTCCTGGTCTTTCTTTCTTTGGGGTTCATTTTTTCATCATTTTTTGACCTTTTTATTCTTTTTGTCCTTTGATTTTTCATTTAGGACATACCCTCTTTACAATTTTTTTTTTTTTTTTTTTTCAATTTTTTTTTAATTTTCAATATGGAAAACATTTGCAGAAAGCAAAGGTATGTACATATTACAAGGCTTAACCTTAGCCATTCAAAAATTATGACTCCTATTGGTATAGGAACCTAAGACACCCAGTCCTTCTTGTGTAGATGTACAGTCTTGGTAAGGATAGCTTCAATCACCTTATTTATGGACTCAACTTGTCCATTGGCTTGTGGATGGTATGGAGTGGACTTCCGATGTTTTATCTTGTATTGGTCCACAAGCTTCTGCACTAGTCTAGATGTGAACTGTGTTCCTTGATCTGTTACAATTTCTCTTGGGACACCAAAACGAGTAAAAATATCCTCAAAAAGAAATGAAACTACATCATTTTCAGTAGAAAAAGGAAGTGCTTTAGCTTCTACCCATTTAGTGACATAATCAGTACATACCATAATATACTTATTTTGCTTTGAAGGTGGGTTGATTGGTCCCACAAAATCCAGTGCCCAATTTTCAAATGGTTTGATGAGTACCTGTGGTTGCAGTGGCATTTCATTTGAAAGAGTAGGTTTGCCCATTCTTTGACAATTGTCATATCTCTTAACATATTCCTTGGTGTCCTTGAAAATGGAAGGCCAATAATATCCTAAAAGAAAGATTTTGTAAGCAGTTCTTTTGTCAGAAAAATGTCCTCCACATGGCTCATCATGACAAGATTTAAGTCTTTCTGGTATTTCGTCCTCCCGAACACATCTTCTGATGATGAGATCTGGTCCTGTCTTGCATAATTCTTCATTTATCCAGGAATAAGATGTGTTATTGTGGACTATTCTCTTTTCTCTAGGAGATAAATGAAATGGAATTTTTCCTGTGGCCAAATAGTTAGCAATATCTGCATACCAAAGTGATTCAGTAGATAATGCAAAAAGATATTCATCAGGAAATTTATCTTCTATGGGTTGATCATTATTTTCATTTTGTATTTTAGATAGAAAATCGAAAATTGTGTTATGTTTTCCTAGCCTATCTAGAATGGTTATGTTAAATTCTTGTAAATGTAGGAGCCATCTAGTTATATTTCCATTAGTGATTGGTTTATTCATTAAGTGTATAATGGAATAATGGTCAGTGTGAAAAAAAGTTTCATAGCCATTTCTATAATGTCTAAACTTATTAATGGCATGAACTACAACTAAGAACTCCTTTTCAGTTACAGTATAATTTAACTTCGTAGGAGTTAAATTTTTACTAGTATAATAAATGGCATAAGGAGTAAGATATTTTTTTCCTAATACAACTCCTAAGGCTGAATCTGAAGCATCTGTTGAGATATGGAAAGGAAACTTCCAATTAGGTCCTTTTAAGATAGGTGCTTCAGAAATTCTCTTTTTCAAAGTTTTAAAGGCAACTTGACATCTGGAATCCCAATTGAATTCACAGTCTTTGGTAATCAATTTAAAGAGTGGGGATGCAATTTTTGTGAAGTTTTCTATGAATCTCTTATAATATCCAGTAAAACCGAGAAAACTTCTAACACACCGTTGACAATTTGGCACTGATAACTTAGAAATGACTTCAACCTTGGATGAGTCTACCTTAATTCCATTTCCAAAAATATGATGACCTAAAACAATTCCCTCGTTAAACATCATGAAACATTTTTCATGGCTTAATGAGAGATTTGTTTATTTACATCTTATTAATACTATTTTCTAAATTTTCTAGCGCTTCATTGAAAGAATCCCCAAACACTGTGAAATCATCCATGTACACTTCCACACAATCATGAATAAGGTCAGAGAAAATGTCGAGGATTTCTCTTTGGAATGTTGCTAGAGCATTACATAACCCAAAGGGAAGTACTCGGTAAGCATAAGTTCCCCATGGACAAGTGAGCGTGGTTTTATCTTGATCTTTAGGGGCTACCTGAATCTGGTTATATCCACTGAACCTATCCAAGAAGGAATTTTTTTTTTCCTTCTAATGTGTCTAAGACCTGGTCTATGAAAGGTAGTGTAAAGTGGTCTTTTAATGTTGCTTTGTTTAATTCCCTATAATCGATGCATACTCTCCATTTTCTGTTCTTCTTAGGAACTATTACTAGGGGTGAAACCCATTGATTGTTGGATATTGGATAGATGAAATTTACATTTAGTAGTTTCCGCAACTCCTCCTTAACAATTTATTTTAGATTTGGGTTCATTCTCCGCTGCGGTTGTCTAACTGGTCTTGAATTTTGTTCAATGTAGATATGATGTATGCAAGTTTTAGGATCAATCCCTCTCATGTCAGTGTATTCCCATGCAAAAGCAGAATGATGTTTCTGTAGAATTTCTATCAATTGATTCTTTTGCAATTCTTCCAGGTTTTCATTGATGTTCAAGGTCTTTCCTGGAAAGATTTCTATTGAGGAATTCCCAAATTTTCCCATGGAGAGCAATGATACTTGTTTAGATGAGAGATACTCATTTCGATTACGATCATAATGTGAGGAAGATTCATTATTTTCCAGTAAATTTAAAAGTTTGTCTTCCTTTTTTACTTGTTCAGTAACGAAAATAGGTTGTATCTCTTCTTCATCTTCTATCCATTCTTCAGTTTCTGTATTTATTGTTGTTCTTGTAGGGGGATATAATGTAAATTTCTTTGTAAAATTTCCATCTGAGATAAACATATCGCCTGATGTACAACCGATGAAAGCATCAGTTGTAGCCAACTAAGGCCTTCCTAGAATTAATGGATGTCCTCCTAAATTGTTCTTGGGTGTTAAGACCATGACATCAACAGGATATTCCCAAGAATCTAAGTATACACAAACATCTTCTAACGCACCATCTGGTTTAATAACATACCTATCTGCTAATTGTAACAAGGTTGGTGTGTGTTGAAGGTCAGGAAGCCTAAGTGTGTCCATAACTTGTTTACTCATTATGTTTATGGCTACTCCTAGATCAATTAGTGCGTTTGGTATTTCAGTTCCATTGACGTGAATTTTTACAATGGGGATTCCTGGATCTAAATATTTTTGAATTGTCGTCATCCCCATCATAATATCTACAATTTTTTAGACTAATTGAATTCTTTTTATATCTTCCTTCTTCTCCCTGATCTTTGTGTACTTAGTTCCTTAATTGTTTTTGCAAAAAATGGTATTTCTTTTATGGCTTGTAATAAATGAATCTTAATACAAACATTTCTCAATTCATCCATCATATTGTAATTAGGTAAGACAATTTGTTCCTCTACTCCTTCATCGATTTTCAACCTTTCTGGGGAAGGTGGTCTAACTGATATCAAGGGTTGTTCTATGATAGGAGTATTTATTGGAACTTCTTATGTTTGTTTATTTTCTTTTTGAGGGAGATAGGTCTCCCCTTCTTTTGATTGGTTTTTGTGTTTTTGAAGATCGAATCTTGTTTCTTGAATGAAAACAGGAGGTTTTCTTGGTCATACTCTTCGAGACCTCAATTGGACATTATTAAGGTCTAGTGGAGTGATTACATAAGTTTGAGGATTCTGACCCTCCATGTTGTACACTGGTTGTTGTGGTGCTTTATTACTAGGATCGGAAGTGGTTAAGCAAGTATTTGATTTGATTTTTGTGGAAATGGTAAGGAAAGTTGTGGGTTTTGATTTTGAGCTGGAACTTGTGGTAATTGATTAGATTGGGGGATTTGATTAGATGGTTGTAGAAATTGTGGTAGAAGGTAAGATGGCGAGTATTATTGATATTGAGCATAAGCTCCATAAGGATTTTTCCATCCCTAATTCCAAGGTTGAGACTGTGGCTGAGCCCAAGGTTTCCAGGTTGAATTCCAATTATTTTGTGAAGTCTGGGTGAATTTTTGTGGTCTAAATCCTTGTGATTGATTTGGTTGGGGATTTTGCCATGGTATTTTGGTTATAAAGTAGAGAGAGTCTACTGGTTCTGATATTCCTTCATCATTAAATACAACCTTAAGACCTGGTAAGGATGGACATTCCTTTGTATCATGATTGGCTGCACATATGTCACAGGTTTCTATGGATTTTGAGTTTAAGGGACACTCTCGTAGAGCATGTTTCTTCCGACATTTGGGATAGAAGATAGATAATGCAGCATTTTCGTAATTTTGCTTGTTTTGTATTTTAAGGGTGTCTATCTGCTCACTTAGGCTCCCTAAAATATATGTTTTGAAGGTGTCAAGAAAATTTCCTAATTTTTCCCTGCTGATTGTCTCAACTGCGTATTTGTTAATTCTTGACAAGAGAGGGTCTCTAGGACTCCTTTCAGTTTGTGATTTACCCCTTGAGATATGTACACATAAATCACAAATATCTGCAAATGGTAGTTGGGAAATATCTCCTTTCCCATTTAGGTTAAGGAGATCGATCCATTCATCTTTAACAACTTTGAGTAAGAGAGATTTTAAGGTTTCTTCATCCAAAATATCCATTTTTTCTCTTTTAACATTATAAACAAACCTTTCTACCAAGTCTTCAAGATTTTCATCTTCCTTTTGTGTCATTTTGAAGACTTCATCTTTAAGGTTACTAGGCATACAATAATCTCTATATTTTCCTAAGAAAGCCTCTTTCATTTGTCCACATGTTGTTATAGAATGCACTTCTAGACTCATGAACCATTTTAATGCTAAGTATTTTAATGTGGCAAGGAACAATTTTAACTTTTGAGCATCATGCAGATAGTCATGCAATCTACACAATACTTCAAATTCGAAGAGAAATGTCTCTAGATATTCATTCCTTTTCCTATGGAAGTTAGGAAGAATCGAGGGTGATATATTTTTCATTGTGAGGGTTGTATCTTCATCAAGAATAGGAAATCTGGAAGGATCTTGGTTTCCTCTGCCTCTACCACTTCCTCTACCTCTTCCTCTTCCTCTTCCTCCAATCCTATCTTCTTCACCATGGACATTGTGTACTTCTCCTTCTCCTTCTTGTTATAAGGAAAACTAGTGTCCATTCAGAGCTGCTAGCCCCACTAAGATGGGTAGCTATCTTAGAAACAAACAAACTAAAGTCACTTGTGTTTTCCTTTATGAGAAGTAGATGAGAGAGAAGCAGAGAGTACCAACCTCAGTGTTTCGCTTGGCTCCTTGCTTGTTCCATCTTCCCTTTGACAGATATTTGTCGCTCCTTCTTCGCTTGTCTCGGTTCAAAGAACACCTGTAGAGTCAAAGCAACATAATACCATCAAAGCATAGAGATCTATAATCATAAACAATATAGGATCAGATATATATTG
>APFE030922495.1:141518-164083 GCA_000404065.3 Pinus taeda
ATTAGTTGACCTTGTTCCTTTAGGGTATGAAACAACACTTTTAGGGACTTAGAAGCCCTTGGTTTATGGACATATAATATTGGGGTTGTAGTGCCCAAATATGTCTATAAGAGTTGCCCTCTAAAGCACGAGGTCGTAAATCTTTTGATGTCAGGTGAAATGTTTTGTCATGAGGATCCGATGTTTTTTCGCACTGGAAGGTGACCTGTAATAAGATACAATACAATACATTATCTTCATTATATTTTCATGATCTAGCTTAGGCGGGCATTCCCATGCTCAACTTTTATAAATTCATTTTCATTTACATAAGACAGACAACTGTCTATATGGCAGACTGATGATTCAGGTAGAGCCATCATCCTTTGGCTTGGATGATTATCTGTGCAGCTATGATGTACATTTGATGTCTTTATTTTCCTAGATATATCGTAGCTTGGATGGATGAAACTAGATCCTAGGTCTTCAAAATCATTCAATCTTCACCCGAAGTACAAGTCGATCCATGTGAAAAAATGTTTTGAAGTCGAACATGGAAAGACATCGCCTGATTACTAGCCAATGATGTAAGCTGTTAATAGGCACGAGAGGAATCACCGATAATGATAATGACCCCCAAGGTACTACAGCACAATTCACGTGGTGTGAAAAGGGGACTTGGCGTCGAACACCACGCAAAATCTTTCGGTCGAAGGCCATTGATGTAAACCTGTCGCCGGAAGTGAGAAACTTGCCATTGAGGTATGCAAGCTTCAAAGTACTGAAAGGGTTGTTCCTAAGTCAAATTCTTGGATAATGAGCTGATTGTCGACAAGAAGTAACCATCGTAGGAGGGCCATTAATGAATCCCACATCTACGACATGAAACAAGGCAAATGATTTGTGGAGGTGAAACAATCTGTGATACAAGGTTCAGGGTGGCAGTCATGAAAGAATGAAGGGTGAAGGTATTGCAGCGGATGAGACACAAGCTGGGTTGGTGATTCTTGAGCGACTTCTCTTACATATCGGTGACATTGAAAATGGATGGTAGTGTTAACCCCAAAATGATGGTATGGTGGCCAATGGTGATATGACGGTGAACGGAATAAACAACCAACTCAATCATGGTGATGATGGAAGTGTCATGTTCAAGAGCGACTTGCTACCAATAAAGTTTCTTCAAGTTTTCTTCCCAATTTTTCCCAGTCATTTTTGACCAGTACCTTTTTATTTTTGTCAAGCTTGAGGAGGATAACATATGCTTGTTCTATAATTTTCCCTTCGGGCAAACCCGTCGCTATGTTTTAATGAGCCTAGTGACAATGAAACTCGTTCTTGTCTGCATGGAAAAGTTTGTCGCCATTGTTTTAATGAGTTTAACAGCAAAGATAACTCAGTCCTTTTCAATTTTAGAGAGTCTAAAAAGAGTTGGAAAGGAAACTCCAGTAATCCTTTTTCGTAATATAATCCCTTAAGTTCGAAAAAGTGTAAAATAATACGAAAGGGATGAATTTTCGATATTTTTAACGAGATGAACAAGACAAGCGCTCGATATTTTTGTGTAATGATCCCTCAGGTCCAAAAAGATTAAAATCTAGAGGAGGGGTAGCACTTTCGATCACATTAACGAGCTGGAGAGGCCAATTGCTCGGCAATCTTTTCATATTTTACAAGTCAGATGAAAAGAGCTTAAAGGAGACTCGTTTTTTGAGGAACGAGTGATATTTTGGATAGTAGCTAGTTCCAGGCAATGTTTGGAACTTTTCAATCACGGCAGTGTAAGAAATTGGCTAATAGGATCACTTGTCGCAACTGTTCCTCAAAAGGGGTAAACAATCAAATGGAGGTGTATGATTGGCTAAAAAAGAGTGGAGGTGATGGTAAGAACATGACCAAGGCTCAAAAGCTGATAATTATGCAATCGCAGTGGTTATTTACCGAAGGTGGCTTCATTTTTTAATGAGCTTAAAGTCTGGTGAAACATATGCTCATTGCTAGGTTTATTTTTTAGCGAGCTTGAACTTCGCGTAAAACTGCTTGTGCCAGTCATATAATAAGGATGTCTCACCGATAGGTTCATTTTTTAGGGAGCTTGCCCCATTCAAAACTTTGCTCCAAAGCCTTTTGCATGCAAGCTAGGAATGACCAACTACTGTCCTAGGGGTTAAAGAACTACTAAGGTTAGGTAGGATAGCTTCTCGATGGGAAACATCTCCTTTACTTTGCTGTTTTCGTTGGTCCCAGTAAAGGTGAATGGTTGATCAGACCAATCACCTAACTTAAGCAGTCGAAGTCAGTAGAACTTATGGGGTTAGGGTTATGCTATTCGTTTTTCACTTGCATACAAAAAGGTTTGCGTGCCCCCAGGTATAACGAAGTAGAGTTTCCAGGTTACCATTCAATTTGCAGACAAAACACTTCCTTGGCTCTATCAGGAAAGGCATACCTTCTGATGGAGGAATCTTATTCCAGTCTATTCCCATTTTCCTAAACGGACGGGTGTGTCAGAATAGTCATTTTCCTATGTGGAAACCTACCTTATAACTGGGGTTTTCCCACAGAAGCAGACCAGGGCGCATGCCCCCTGGGTTTCATTCATAATCACCGAATCACTCGTGCTCATCAGGTGGACAGACTGGAGATTGATGAGACATTCCTTGCGCAAAAAGACCAGATAGGGGTGGCACTTAACTATTAGCTATGTGTGAACCAGGGAATGAAAGTTGGTCTACGAGCTAGACTACTCTGCCTTCATTGGGAAAACACATCACTCGAAAGAGTGAGGAAACAATAGCTCCCATGCTATAAATGTAGTCACGCCCAAGGAGTAGATTGTAATCTAAAGGTCCTTGGACTAACATCACACTCAGATAAATGGTTTTCCTTCTCAAAGTTATAGGAAAATTTGGAAGGATCCCTAACGGTCGACTAGTTCCTTTGTCGAAGCCTGTCAGATTTCACATCTTAGGTAGAAGCGATGGCGAACCAAGTGCTTTCCAAGTAGTTAAGGAAAGGATACTCATAGAAGCCCCTTCATCTATGATAGTACTGACCATGACCATTCTGTAAGCTTGTACAATTATTTGGAATGCTACATTAGATGGTAGATGGGGTCTGCCTAGTAGATTCCAGTCGAAGGAAACGACTAGGTTGCTTAGAGGTGGGATAGAATAAACAGCCAGATACATCTCCGATGAACTTCCTTCCTGCGGTAAAGGAATGGGTAGATTGCCCCCATGTTCATTGGAGTCTATGTTTACGAAGAGAATTTGAACGGTGTCATTCTCATTCTCTTTGGTGACTGTATCATCTGAAGGTAGACCTTCTGAAGACAAGACTGGGTCAACTGCCATCTCGACCTGTTGACTTTGGTCCGGTGTGGACTTAAAGGGTTTATCTTTAATGATAGATGCTTCGACCGACCACAAAGGTGTGTCAGTCAGATTTTCAACTAGCGATGGACTCGGCAAGAGTTTCTTGTATCCAGGAGGAAGCCGTAGTGATGAAGCAGGACGGTTATCCAAGATTCTTTTAGCTTCGTCTAGGAAGGGACAACAGTGGATGGCATGATCACCTTCACACAGTCTACAAGGAATTTTAGATCTTTCTTTCTGTCCAATGACTTCGTTTTCACTAGTTAGCGGTGTACTTTCAACATGATTGTCAAAGGTTGAGGACACCGGATTGTGAAAGTGGGGAGACCAGTCCCTTAAGATTCGTGGGATACAAGGATAATCTCGATGATAGTGGTCCCCTTTGCAAATGACACATGGAGATTTAGGTTTGGACGGTGCAGTGTGTGGATTTTTGCTAGACGATGCTTGGTTTCCCCCTTTCGCCGTTGGCTTATTCTTCTTCTTCTCCTTCCCTTTCTTCTTCTTCTGAGTTACTTGGTCCTTAGATTTACCATCTTCACCAAGCGAAGAGGAAGAAGGAGAGGGAGAAACAAACGAAGTAGAAGGTTGGGGGGTAACTCTAGTATCATCTGGTTGCTGATTTGATTGCTCAGGAATAACGGTGCTTTGAACGATAGAGGTCGAGAAGAGCCATACCGGTAGGCCAATTGTCAGTCCTGGAAGGAACAATGTGGCCATATGAGGTGCGCCAACATCTCCCCAAGAGAAGAAAGGACTAGGATTTCCCCCAAGGGGAAATCCTTGGTTGGTGGACTCCATTTTCTCAACCTAAGATCAACGAGGGAATAGTGATGTTATTCCGATTAAAATAAATTCTATGACGCTTTGATACAACTTGCTTTTTCAATTTTTAAGAGTCGAGAAAAAGCTAAAGATGACTCGAGTCGCTTTCAATTTTTGATGAGCCTAAAGTGACAAGTGCTCAGATGGACCTTTTCTTTTAAGGAGTTTGAAAAGGAATGAAAGAGACTACTCTGGAAATCTAGATAGAGGGATTACCAAACCAATCACAAAATTGCATAATACTTTTTATGGTACAACAGTCAATCTTCCCGAATGTTGTGTTCAGTGCATTGCTATCAATAGGGTAGCAGACACGGCTTCCTAAGGATAAAGGATATACCCTATTGTGGTCTCCCAATATATACTCGACAGTACGTGGGAGCACAGGTCCATACTGGCACTTGTCGTCTCAAAGAGGAGGAATCACCCAACCTACAATGAAAGAGATAGTTACCAGGATTTACGACACCAGAATATGTCTCTAGCCTAGACTTCTAAATGTTGTGTGTCAAGTTCCAGAGCGTTTTTATGTTCATTGAATTTATTTTATAGTTGATCTTTCTTAAGAAGTTTTCCTTTAAGGTTCACCACGTGATGTAGATATACAATTCCTAAATATGAAATCTAAGATGATAAATAGTCGTTTACTCTTCTTTTTGCAATGAAAATCCTAGATACTAAGGAAAGAGAAACATAATTCTTTCAAGGTAGAGCAGAGAGCACACACTAGATGCGCTGTCCTAAATCAAAATCAACAAGCAGTCTAAATGAAAATGCACATGCATGTATTTGTTTTCCACTTTCTTAATGTGTGAATGACAAAAAGAGTCCTAAGTACAAATTTGAACTATATTTTCTCTCAAAGCAACAGTACTAACAATTTTCTCTTCGAAAGACAAAAGGAAGACAAGGATGACACGTTGTGATTTTAAATTGAAAACTACTTTCAACACTTGAAATACTATTAATTCAAATAAAATAGAAGGGTAACAATGTAATCGATTATCAAAAAGAGGAGGATTCTTTTCTTTGACTAAAAATGACACTTGCGACACTTACAAATCAAAAGACGACAGTTCGATTAAGTTTCTGTTTGTAAAGGAGAACTATAAATGGTGAAAAATACATAAAAAAAATTAACAATTCTTTGTACATTAGAGGTTGAATAATGCAAAGGAAGGGAGTTTCAATAGTGGTATCCTGATCACAGACAACAAAACTCCTGAATAAAACTGAAGAGAGTGAAGAAAAACCAAAATCTGGAGGCAGAAACAGTCTTATCTTATCATCGCACATGTAACATAGGGAAACATGGATGCATCTCACCTACAGCACATGGGAGGTGCGATGCATCCAGATTGTCAAAAGGAGATAGTGCGATGGTCTAGGGATGAGACTTTAACTTGGTTTTTGGTCACAGTTTGCAGCTTAGTTCAGGGATTTAAGCTGAGCTAATGATAGTCAGTAAATAAAAAACATAGGGGCTGATCTAATGAGGTTACTTGAGCCACCACCAGGGCACTTAGGATGTTTGCAAGTCAGATGTTTAATTCATAAACTAACCCAGAGATTGACTGAAGCAACGTTTATCTACTTTGCATTTGCATAGAAAAAGCAGTTCGAAGGCTAGCTAGCATAACTTCAAGCTCCGCCTGTAGTTTATAAAGTAAACAAACTAGAAGCAAGCAAACAACCTATTTGCTCCCCAGCGGAGTCGCCATTTTTTTATCGGGAAAACTAGTGTCCATTCAGAACTGCTAGTCCCACTAAGACGGGTAGCTATCTTAGAAACAAACAAACTAAAGTCACTTGTGTTTTCCTTTATGAGAAGTAGATGAGAGAGAAGTAGAGAGTACCAACCTCAGTATTTCGCTTGGCTGCTTACTTGTTCCCTCTCCCCTTTGACAGATCTTTGTTGCTCCTTCGTCGCTTGTTTTAGTTCAAAGAACACCTATAGAGTCAAAGCAGCATAATACCATCAAAGCATAGAGATCTACAATCATAAACAATATAGGATCAAATATATATTGACCATACAAATGCATATATCAATTCAATATTCAAAGAAATACAAGAATATGGAGGAAAACTCAAATAGCTTTATTGATAGAAGTGATAGAAGAGAGGAGTACAACCCATTGATCTGACCCAGCGCCATCCTCCTAGCATGAAAGCCCTTCTTCACCTCATGAAAAGCTAGATCACCCAACACTATGATGTTCCACAAAGAAACCAAGAACACTTCCTTACAAGATGAAAAATTCCAGCCTCTAGATCTCTAGGATGAGGGATCCATATATAGATGTTTGCAGGTGGGTGAGTCAGCTTCTAGATTTTTGATTAGTGTCCTTTCTCTGATAGTTCTCAATTCCACTTAGAGATTTCATGATCTCTTACTCATCCCTGGCGAATTCAGAGGGCAAGTGTCACTAGAGAAGTTTCTGGAAGATTCCATGATCATCCATCTTGCAAATTGTCTCTGCCATTTGTCTACTCTCACCCATCGCACCCCATAAAAAGGATTTTCAGTATGCATTGCACCCCCTGTGTGCATTAGGTGAGATGGTCCAGTTTTGACCAGTTATGAGCAGTTTTTCATGGAGAACTTCTAGGAGATGATGTAATCAGCTGGCATTGTTCCTTTAGGGTATGAAACAACAGTTTTAGGGACTTAGAAGCCCTTGGTTTATGGACATATAAGATTGGGGTTGCAGTGCCCAAATATGTCTATAACACTTCTTCAGCCATGAGAGATTCTTCGACACTAATATAGTGTTCTTCGAATATTTATGGTTCCACTATCAATGGTTGCTCAAAATAAGTTTCCGATTCCTCTTCTTCACTAGGAACTTCTATTTTTTCTCCTAAATTTTTCTCACCAATGGAGGATAGAAAGATTACTCCTGTAGTTGGGGATGTAGGATTTTCTTCAATTAAAGCTTCAGTAGAAGAAGTGGGTGAATTTCTGGATTAGATTTCTAATCTTGAGATTTCAAGAAGCCTTTGTCGACCTCTGAAAGGAATTCGGGTTTGAGTAGGTTGTGTGGATTCTCGAAGTCTAGGTGAAGTGAGTGGATTTGTGGGAATTAAACTTCTTCCTCTCCCTACAAATCTACCTCTAGAGTCTCTATCCCTATGCATATCATGTTTTGATTGATTTTTTTCAACTTCTATTTTTACTTCCTCGACAATGATGCCACAATGTTTGGCCAATTTAAGGTCTTTAAATTGTCAATCATAAATTATCAACCAGGGTAGGTAGACTGTTGAAGTATAGGTGCACAATATGTGCTAGAAGTTATTCGATATGTCATTATGTATTTTCTAGGATCTAAACTTAAGATGAATATGGAGGTGGTGTTTGTTAATTATATTAGTGTCGCAATCCTTAACGTTGTCAACTAATTTCTTAGGAGTTATTCTCTACCTAATTAGTTTATCGATGATATGAGAGTGATCCTACTTGTATTATATTGTTTTGGGATTTTTGGTCTTGAATCTTTATGCTACAACTTCTAATTCACTAAGTGCAAAAAGAAATCTATTCTATCACTTGTGAAGAAATATTGTGTGAACTCAATTGTTTAGGAGAAAACTCTCACACTTTTACTTATTCAATTTTCATTCAAACAATATATTTCAAAGAACATCTATACTACGAAGTGAAGACAGTTGAACTATGATAGATAATAAGAAAATGAAGTAACCATGCTGTACCAGGTATAAAGCAATTCAAATAATAGACTAAACTAGGTGTGACACAGATGAAAGTACTTATGCAAATAACGATTCATTGGTGAATTCATTATGCTACATTTCCACACAAAATAGAGTATTCAAGGAATGAAAAGAAATCGAATTGCAATTGGTTAAGACTTGTCACTATTCGTAGGGGCCCTCCACAGATCAGTTCATAATCTCCAATCAATGCAACACATACACACAAAACCAATTCTATTGCTAGCAAATGAAATTCACAAACTGTTTCAAAATTACATCCTCCGGCGTGCACCAAGTCACAGTGCGACCATAAGTTGTATAACAGGTCTCTGGCATAACAACATGAGTAATTTAAGCCTAATATCTTTATATTAGCTAAACTAGATCGCTAAACCTTCGATTTTCTATTTCGAAAGCAAAATGATAAGATTGCGATTGAACTCGGATTATGTTTCAGTGACAATCTTGTTGAAAATAACAACAAGAAATGCTAAATATAGAAGTGCTAAAAATAACATTGCTATAAATAACATTTTGGGATACATTCCAATTTTAGTTAGTCCCTAAACTAAAATTGAGAATTAAAATTCGAATTTGATCTTAGCAGTTATTTGAAAAATAATTAATTAATTCATCTTGAGTTAATTAATTACTTGGAGAAAATCAAACATGAAGTCTATGTGAACACATGCAACAATTTTCCCTTTGATTGAGGAAATTATCCCTTAATTAAGGAGATCAGGATGAGTTGTACTTTGAGTTGTAATTAGTTAGCTCAGTTAACTGAGTTAAGTCCAGTTAGATTAGTTCCAACAGTTTGTGGAACTGATTGTGAGTTCAATTAGTTAATGCAAGCATGCATGTAACTAGTGTACTTCAGATAACTGAATATTCTCTCATAAATAACTCATGCATGTTAGTTCAGTCAGAGACCTAGTTGAGATTAGAGGATGGGACAATGTACTATCAGTTGTAGGAATATTCCATTGAGGATATCTCTTGCATGCAGAAGGAATTCATTCCTTGAGGATTACACAGTTAATTCTGAGTTTGGTGAGTTGTATGAGAGGTCAATTCACACAAGTGGCAGCTAGAGGACCCAAGAGAAATTGCACAAGGAAATAGAAGGCTTGGAGGTTTGAAGGAAGGCATACGTTGTGTCTATTCAGTCTATGAGCAACATTGAGGGATTGTACTGAGAGCTGGATAGCTTGTGAGCTAAAGTTTTCTGTAATCCAGAGATATTTCCACTTGTATGATAATACAAATAGCGGGGTTTTTAGCTGAGGCTTTCCCCAAAGTATTCTTCTATGTTCATGTGTGATTGATTTCTCATTCTCCATTATATGTGTTCTATTTGATCTTGCTCAAATCGATTAAGCTTCCGCAAGTTTGTTTGTAGAAGTAGATCAAGTATTTTGCTTTAGTATATTGCATTATTAGGTGATCTACAATGACAAATTTCTACATGGTATCAGAGAAAAGGTGATAAAAGTAGAGAACAATATACAAAGAAGGGATAAGTTCGAAGTTTGAAGTTCTTGATTCTAGAAATCGAATTCTTATCACATCTCAAATTTCACTAATGGCATTCAACGGTTTGAGACTCGAGTATGCTCGAATCGTAGCTCGAATTATATATCCAGGAAGGATCGCATGGAAGCGGTATTAGAGGACAATGGTTTGAAGGACTTCGTTGATCAAGAAGTCCCAAATCTAGTAGTTGCTAATGCGCAAGAGTTGGCGGAATGGAAGAAATGTGTGGCTAGAGCGAGGAGGATCCTTCTGGAGGGAGTTCGAGACGACATTGTCTCAAGTCTCCATGGGAAGGAGACACCGTTTTCAATGTGGAAAACATTGAAGGATCTATATCAGAACAACAATGATCAAAGGAAGCTAGTGTTGAAAGACAAGCTTCAGAATCAAGTGTGCAAAGGGGGACATAATCTCTACATATCTGAACAAGCTCACCACTTGCAGGGATGAGCTTGGAAGTGTAGGAATCATGACAGTTGATGATGACATGGTGAGTCTTTCTCTCCTCGGTCTTCCTAAGAGCTAGCATAGTTACCAAGACTTAGTAAATGGAAGAGATAAACTGCTAGATTGGGAATGATTGTGGTCAAATCTGATGCAGGAGGCGATAAGGAGAAGCACTAGAGATGGTTCTTCATCAAAGCATGATGATGAAGAAAATATAGCCTTAGTGAGTAAGGCGAGGAAAGGGAAAGGGAAGGCTTCCCATTCCAAGTTGAGTTCTTCCCATGGTGGGAAGAAGATTGAAAAATAGAAAGTGCAATGCTTTCATTGTCATGAGGTGGGCCATTATGCTATGAATTGTCCATAGAAGAAATCCAAGAAGGGATCCTCGAAAGGATCAGATGGTGAGGCACTAGCCTCATAGTTCAAATTGGATTTCACCCTCATCACATGCATGGTTTCATTGAGGGTGGGTTGTGTTTGGTACCTGGACAGTGGAGCTTCATTCCACATGACCGACAATAAGAGTCTATTCAGTACCATCAAGGAGAAGGACCTCCAGATGCGCATAGAGATGGGCAATGACGGAAAGTATCGTGTTTCAGGTGAAGGTAGAGTTGTGTTTCAGAGGGAGCATGGAGCTCCTCTCACCCTGACTGATGTAAAGTATGTGCTTGGTCTAAATAAGAACCTGGTGTCCGTCGCAATGTTGGAAGACAAAGGCTATGATGTAGTCTTTGGTAAAGGAAAGGCATTCTTGAGGCACATCGGCATTGGACAGACCAAGAGGATTGGGATTCGAGTAAATAATCTCTAAAAGCTAGAGGTATATGACTGTGCTACATTGAGTTCTAAAGTAGAGTTGGTGCAAAGCCAAGATATTGGCAAGCTATGGCATAGAATATTGGGCCACTTGCACCATGGGGCCTTGAAGATCATGCCAAATATTTCTACCGGACTTCCCAAGGGTAAAATGGAGCAAGTGGATTCATGTAAAGGTTGTACCTTGGGTAAGTATGCAAAATCTTCCTTTCAGGATTGAGACAGTCAAGCTAGAGCAATCCTGGAGCAAGTTCATACAGATGTGTGTGGACCATTCTCAACAGCCTCCACCGCTAAACAAAGGTACTATGTTATTTTTATTGATGATTTTTCTCGTAGATGTTGGATCTACTTCATGCAGAAGAGGGATCAAACCTTCTCAAGGTTTTGTGAGTTCAAAGCCTTAGTTTAGAAATAATCTGGAAAGAAAATAAGGGCCTTGCAAAGCGACAATGACGGAGAGTATGTCTCTCAACAGTTTAAGGACTTCTGTGTAATAGAAGGAATTAAACAGGAGTTGACGACACCCCATAACCCACAGCAGAATGGGGTGGCTGAAAGGAAGAATAGAATGATTGTGGGAGCAACTCGGGTGATGCTGCATGACCAAGGCCTACCACTTCATTTGTGGGCTGAGGCATGCAATACAGTAGTATACTTGTAGAATAGAAGCCTGCATCATATACTGGGAATGAAGACACCAAAGGGGGATTTTTCAAGGAAGAGACTAGATGTGAGTCACTACAAGACCTTTGGCTCATTTGTATTTTTCCATGTGACCAAAATATGCCTAGAAGAAGCTAGAGCCAACAACTGAGTTTGGGATGCTTGTGGGGTACACTGATACACCCCACAACTATCGGGTGTTCTTGCCTACCAGTTAGAGGATAGTGGTACGCAAAGATATGAAGTTTGATGAGCAGAAGGCCATGCAAGTATCCCTTAAGAGGGAGGCCAAGTTGCATGCAGAGGAGGAACTTTTGGTTCCTAAGGAGGAGGAGCCTCAGACTGATGTGGAGTAGCCACATGTAGAGGATCTAAGAGTGGAGACATTCACTAATGCATAGTCTTCCAGAGATGGGTGGAAATACTCAAGGGAAGCTGACAGATTGGTGATGGATGTGAGAGAGAATGTCAGACAACCATCTTCTCAGAGGAGACAAAGGAGGTCACCCGAGCGGTACACTAGTTACATGGCCCTGGTTGGGGAGTGTGTAGAGACCAAACCATCTTCCTTCGAGGAAGCAGTGTAGCAACTAGTCTGGGTTGATGCTATGGTGGAGGAGTATGACTCCATTGTTTGGAACAATGTTTGGGATGTTGTCCCAATACCAGAGGACAAGTCAGTAGTGAGTTCCCGATGGCTTTACAAGGTAAAGCAAGCAGCTTATAGGAGTGTTGAGAAACATAAGGCAAGGTTTGTTGCCCATGGTTTCTCATAGGTCGAGGGGATCAACTACAATGAGAATTTTTCTTTTGTAGCAAGGTACTCATCTATCAGATCGATGTTGGCACTATCAGCATAGATGGGTTAGAAGATCCATCAGATGGATTTGAAGACTGCATTCCTCAGTGGAAGGATTGAGGAAGAGGTGTAAATAGAGTAGTTGAAAAGATTTGAGACCTTCAATCATGAGTCGCATGTGTGCCGAATAAAGAGAGCTTTGTACAGGTTGAAGCAAGCACCTTGTGCTTGGTACACCATGATCAACAACTATTTCACCGGGTTGGGCTCACAAAGAGTGAAGTGGATGCGAACCTTTACCACATCATGGTAGAAGGTAAGTCATTGATCATTGTTCTTTATGTTAATGATATGATATTGATAGGTGATGATCAATTGATCAAGTCTTGCAAGGAGGACCTTGCAAGAGAATTCGAGATGAAAGACATGGGTCTCATGCACTACTTTCTAGGCATGGAAGTGTGGCAGAAGGATGGGGAAGTGTTTGTGTCTCAAGGAAATTATGCCAATGAGATACTCAGGAGATTCCACATGGAGAAGTGCAAGCCCATGCAGACTCCTCTAGCAGGTAACTGGAGGAAGGAGGATGCTACTTCAGGTGAGGTAGTAACTGCTACTATTTATCGGCAACTTGTGTGTTCATTGATGTATTTAATGAACACATGACCAGATTTGTGCTTTATGGTGAACCAACTGAGTCAAACTATGGTTCATCCTACCAAGCTGTTTTGGAAGGCAGCGAAGCATGTGCTGAGATACCTTAGAGGCACATCTCAATATGGATTATGGTACAGATGGACAAGGGAGTGAAGCTTTAGGGCTTCACAAATGTAGATTGGGCAAGGAGTCCATTAGATCGGAAGAGCACTTCAGGAGGAATTTTCAACCTTGGTTCAGCTGCAGTTTCTTGGTACAACAGGAAACAGAGGTTAGTTGCACTTAGCTCAGTAGAGGTTGAATACATGTCTACCAATTAGGTAGCACGTGAGGTCATTTGGATGCGAAAAATTCTAGTTGGATTTTTTGATCAGAGGATGGATCCAATTGTGATATATTGCGATAATCAGAGTTGTATCAAACTCTTTGAGGATCTAGTATTTCATGACACATCCAAGAACATCGATATCTGGTATCATCATCTTCGAGACTGTGTGTTGAAGATGATCATGTTTTTGCTACATGTTTTGATCGAGGAGAAGGATGCAGATATTTTGACTACGACATTGTCAAAATGCAAATTCAAGTTCCACAGAGACAGGATTGGGGTGACATATAATCCCTTTCTTTTTGAGAGAGAGTGTTGAAAATAACAACAAAAAATGCGAAATATAGAAGTGCTAAAAATAACATTGCTATAAATAGCATTTCGGTATACATTCAAATTTTAGTTAGTCCCTGAACTAAAATTGAGAATTAAAATTAAAATTTGATCTTAGCAGCTATTTGAAAAAATAATTAATTCATTCATTTAGAGTTAATCACTTGGAGAAAATCAAACATGAAGTCTATGTGAAGACATGCAACAATTTTCCCTTTGATTGAGGAAGTTATCCCTTAATTAAGGAGATCAGGATGAGTTGTACTTTAAGTTGTAATTAGTTAGATCAGTTAACTGAGTTAAGTCCAGTTAGATTATTTTCAACAGTTTGTGGAACTGATTGCGAGTTCAGTTAGTTAATGCATGCATGCATGTAACTAGTGTACTTCAGATAATTGAATATTCTCTCATAAATAACTCATGCATGTCAGTTCAGTTAGAGACCCAGTTGAGATCAGAGGATGGGATAGTGTACTATCAGTTGCAGGAATATTCCATTGAGGATATCTCTTGCATGTAGAAGGAATTTATTCCTTGAGGATTGTGCAGTGATTTATGAGTTTGGTGAGTTGTGTGAGAGGTGAATTCACATAGGTGGCAGCCAGAGGACCCAAGAGAAACTGGAAAAGAAAATAGGAGGCATGGAGGACTGAAGGAAGTTATATGTTGTGTCTATTCAGTCTATGAGCAACATTGAGGAATTGTACTAAGAGCTGGATAGCTTGTGAGCTAAAGCTTTGTGTAATCCAGAGATATTTCCACTTGTATGATAATATAGATAGCGAGGTTTTTAGTTGAGGCTTTCCCCAAAGTATTCTTCTATGTTCATGTGTGATTGATTTCTCATTCTCTGTTATATGTGTTCTCTTTGATCTTGCTCAAATCGATCAAGCTTCCACAAGTTTGTTTGTAGAAGTAGATCAAGTATTTTTCTTTAGTATATTGCATTATCAGGTGATCTACAGTGAGAAATTTTACAAAGCCGGTAGTTGACTTGGGGTTTGATCGTGATCTCCTGCACTCATCTTAATGAACAGTTTCAAGGGGATAGGAAGGGATCCACAAGGAAACCATTCTCTATCCATCTGCATCCTTCGCTACTAACCTGGAGCTTTTGAACCTTGCAAACAATGGAGACAGCTATAGAAATATGGATTCGCTGTGGAAACAGACTGATTCGGTATCCAATTTCATTCTTTAACAAAAAATAGGGTATAAAGTCAAATATGAATAAGAAGACATAGTATTGCATACCTTCATCAAAACCTGGTGGATATGGCTTTATTTATGTGGTAAATATATAGGAAAAGAGAGGAATATTAGGCAAAAACGGATTTCATGGTAAGACAATCTTCGAACTCTACAAGGTAAATGGTTGAAACAACTCTTGGAAGCTCCTGGAAGAGGAAGCTTTGGGATTCTTTTTAATTTTCCCAAATTTCTAGAATTAGCACACCCGCAATAAGGGACAACCTGTTGTTGATTAGCACTAGTGCAGAACTAAGCAACCTCCTACTGAAGAGAAGTCCCCAAAGGGACAAGGTGTGCTGGGCCTTAAAGCATTGAAATGAAGCAGTCAAACCCAAAAACTCAGGGATTTGGGAGAGTCAGGTTTAGGGATTTGTGTAGGGATGATGACAAGGTGTTCATGGATGTTGATTGATCCATTTTGTAGGCTTATTGACTAGATGCAACAAAATGGCCTATAACACAAAGCTTCACTAGCTTGATACCAAACAAAATTTTGTTTATGTATTCAAAGTTTCTTTTATAACTCTTAGCTAAGAAAAAGTCCTCATCTAGCCACATATAATTAGGGTTGGTATAATTTCTTATAAGAATAGCTTTATTGGTCATAGATATAGAGTTAAACTCTCCTAATAAGACAATATTACCACAATTCTTTCGACTGTGAATATATTCTTCTAGGATATTATAGGGGAAATTTTATCTAGATTGTTTTTCTTATATAAGGTAGAAGTAATAGGCACGAAATAACAAATTGCAATATAAATCCTCTTAATTTTAATTTCAAAAATTTCTATCCAAATGTATGGATTGGGAAGGTCTATATTATGATGCCAATATTTGATTTTCCTATGTGGTTTGTGGATCCCAGAGATCAGTGACCGCTACACTCATGAAATATTGGTTCCATGTAGATCCACCCAAAGGGATCACTTCTTTCCAGCTCAACCACAAATATTGACCGCAAGGGTGTCAAGAGAATTGAACTCATGTCCTCTCAATATCAAAGGTGCTTTAATGACGGGGACTTGACCAATTCAACTAACCCTTTAGGCTATCTTATGAAGCCAAAAGTGTGAGAAACATTCTTTTTAATATAATAAGAAATTCTTCCAAACCCTCTATGATATAATTTCTTATTCCATTGACCACAAAACAAGTCCATTTATGTGAGGGAACTTAGATTCATGATGCCCCATGTTTGAACTAAAAAATAATCTCAATTTCACTTGGGATCCAACTTAACATAGGACCTTTGCACCATGGAAAACAACAAAAAATGTACAAATGAATCGAGAGTGTTCTAAATTCCTATCTATTATTATTAGTCTAGCATTTATCCTTAATAATACATTTTATATTTCTAAATATTACTTATTTTCCTTCCATTCTAGCTTCATTTACCTTTTGAACCTTCTTCCTTAACTCAAGATGGTCTGTTGAATTGATGGCTTCATTTATAAAGATTATTAACCCTTTTATCTTAGATATTTACTAAGTATTCCAAATTTATGGTCAAACATCTTACTCTAATGATGAATCTTTTAATCACCTTCCTAATTTCTTAGATAAATAAGTAGAAGTCTTATGCATTTAATTATAATTAGGTATTGTTATAACACTTGTGCACTGTTGTGCACTATATATTTGCCAAGAAAACCATTCAAGCATAAATTTGGGTGTTTTGTTATAGTTATAGGAAGAATGAATACGATTACAAAAATGGATACTTTAAATTTTCCAATAACGTCACTCAAGGCTAGGACAGATCAAATGAAATAACAATGCAAAAGAAGATGAATTACTTTAATTCAAATGCCTCTAGGAACCGACTATGGGAAGTAAATGACAATCCTTGCATGAAATTAACATTTCATGTAATAGAAAATAAACTACTCTATTCTTAAAACAACTTTTTCTTCAAAACTTTAAATCTAATTGTTAGAAAGTATGTAAGTCTTTCTTGGAAAGGAAATGACTCTGTATGAAAGGAAAACTATGACTATGATCTTGCTACTCAATAATAGATAAACTCTTAGATTGTAATTAAATGAACATTAGACTCATAATAGAACATGAAATTATAGATTGAATCTAACAACCTTTTTTTGTATTAAATATTTCCAACGCAAACATTAATTCAATCTAGTTCATATAAATTATAGAGCTATTATGATTGTCCACACACAAGAGAATCTAATTGAAACCAATTGCTTCATTGAACTATAAAATTCATATGACTGTTTACACATAAGAGAGAAATTATATGTTATTTCCAAGAATATGACACATCCTTCAACTTTGTGAATTAATATTACTACACATAGGATTAGAAGAACAAAGCAAATATTAATAGAAGTAAACAATAAACCTAACGAAAATATTATTTTACCTTACTAAGCAGGGGCCTACCTCCTTAGACAAAATGTTGGGAAGAAAAAAAAATAACTACTCTGATTAAATCTTGATTCACAACAAATCTAAGGCATAACATTTAAACAACTTAATATCCCCCTTCCCATCTAGACTTGAGAGATGTGGTTTTTTACACATTTATGTAGATATCTAATCCCATAATGTTGTTCTAGAAATTGTTGAATTTGTAACTATGGTCAGTCTTTGTAATGTATATTTGGTCAGTTGATGTACTTGTATTTATTATTGTAAAGCATATTTTAAATGTTAGAGAAAAAGAAAGTTTATCTTGAGTGAATGTCCCATTATGACTTTTAAAAGAAGAAAATTTGAATTTTTGAATTGTAATCTTTGGCTCCGAAAGTATTAAAGTCAGCCTTGGTAGAAGAAACATCTATTTGGCTAAGAAGGATCACTATATAAAGGCAGTTCAACCTCCTTCTTGGGAAATTTCCATCTCTCACAAAAGAAATTATTTGGGCAAGAAAGTAAAGGACAAGAAGGAAGAATAAGATGAAGAAGAAGATGAATTGGTCTCTTTCTCTCTCTCATCAAATCACACATGTGTATATAGTATCTCTCTCTTGGTTCACAAATTTTCCTGGAATTTTGTTGTAAGGGGGCGAAATTATAGACAATTGCAAGGGCCAAAATTCTGGGCAGCTAGCAGCTATAAGGAGTTCGAAATTTCTAGGCCAGATCAGGCAGAGTGAATTTCTGGATCATATTGGGTGGCTTGACTTGGATGGGAAGACCAAGCGTGACCATAGGTCTAGGTGTGTCTCTTGTTGAACATAAGAACTTCTTTATTGAAAAGATTGTTGGGTTCTTCCCCTTGGTGGGTTTTCCATAGGTAAATTTTGTCTCTTCTTTGTGCATTGTGATATATACTACTATATTGTTTTTTATGGTTGAATTTATGAAGTATATTTACTGAATGATATATTGGAATAAAATTAAAAGAAGATTTGCATCAAAAGTAATTATCAATTTTTCAAAAATATTGTTCTAGTCGTCATTGCACTTAACAAATCAACATGGTATCAGATCTTTGGTGAAGAAAGGAATTTTGAGATCACTTTTGAAGAAACCCTTATTTGAGATCATCATTTTTTAAGTCCTTCTTGATTCATATCCATGGCCTTGTCTATGAAATCTAAAAACAAGTTAGAGGGAGCCTCAAACTTTAGGGCTTGGAAACTTAGAGTTGATATTATTCTTGTAAAGAACAAGGTATTGGATATTGTAACAGTAAAATTTAGGGAACCATCATATACAATAGGGAAGGAGAAATATCAATTCCATGAGAATCATTGTGGACCCCATTAGAGATCATGTAATCCCCTACATCACAAATTTGGATACTTCTTAGAAGGTGTATGATGACCTACCTAATCTCTACATTATCAAGAATGTTGGTCAAGCCATGAAGTTAAAGAATGAACTTTGTGATGTAACAATGAAAAATGATGACATGCTTGTTTCTCAAATAAAGTATCAAATTAAATTGATTGGAGAAACCATTATTGGAATTGAACTCATGACTACAACACTCAATTATCTACCTAGATCATGGGATGCATTTGCATCAGGTATAAGCAACATGAAGGAAACTCCTACATTTGAATAACTATGGGCCTCTTGTGCTCAATAAGAATCAAGGATTATATCAAGAGATAGGGAGGAAGAAGCTTCTCTAGAATTAGTAGACCACTTCAAGCATAAAGGAAAGAAGAAGGGTGACTCTCAACACAAGAGGCCAAAGAAGAAAGGCATGTCAAAGATTCAATTCTATGGTTGTTAGGAATTTAGGCATTTCAAAAGGGACTGTCTTGAGATAACTAATAACAAGAAGAGAATGGGAAACCAACATGATTTCATAGCTGATGTTGAAGAGGAACAACCCGAGAAGACCAAAGGTGAAAAAGATTTATTCTACTTTTCTTATCTAATAGGTTCTATTGCAGATGATGCTGACATGTGATTGGTAGATAGTGGCACATCAAGGCATATGGTCAGAGAGCATGGAAATGTTTCTAACATAATGGAAAAGAGGTTGTCCAAAAGAGTTGAGCTTAGATACAATCACAACTATGTAGTTAAAGGAGTTGAAAAGGCATCCATAAAGCTAGCATATGGTAATAATATGCATCTCAAGAATGCTCTATATGTACCATGTTTAAAAAATAATCTTATCTTTATTTCTTATTTGGAAGATAAAGGAGATAGGGTAGCTTTTATGGATGGGAAAGTATGTGTTTGTTCCAAGGGATCTATTATAGATGATGCTATGGGTATTGGGATTCATGAAGGAAGATTGTATAGGCTTGTGAGTCAACCAACGCAAGCACTAGTTCATGATGAAATAAATCCAAGTGATCTATGGCATAGAAGATATGGGAATCTTCATTATAGAGCATTAACTAAATCAAATCAAGTAGTTTTAGGTGTTCCTAAACTACAAAGAGACCACGAAGGTGTATGTAAAGGTTGTGCTTTTGGGAATAACATCAAGAAGCCATTTCCAAGTAGTGACAATAGATCTAAAGAATTCTTTGATTTGATACACTATAATATGTGTGGACCAATGCTTGAAAGATCACTTGGAGGTTCATTGTACTATGTGACATTTATTGATGACTTCTCCCACAAAACATGGATTTATGTTTTGAAGACTAAATATGAAGTCTTCATAAGGTTTTAGGAATTCAAAGCTGAAGTGGAGAACTTGATAGGTAAGAATATCAAAATTATGAGATTTGAAAATGGAGGAGAATACACCTCAAAAGAGCTTGTGACATTCAATAAGAAAGTTGGGATTAAGAGGGAGTTGATTTTTCCCTATAATCCACAATAGAATGGTGTAGAATACTGAAATAACAAGTCCATTGAAGAATATGTCAAGGCTATGCTACATGACCAAGATTTTCCATTGTTCTTATGGGGAGAAGCATTGTTGAAAACAATATATATTTAGAATGGGAGACCTCATTGAATTTTGGAAGGTATGTCTCCTGAAGAAGCATTCTCTAGAAGGAAGATAGAAGTTGGGCACATGAGAATCTTTGGTTTTCCTATCTATATTCATGTTCCTAAGGATAAAAGGAACAATATTGAGCCTTCAAGATAGAAAGGCATATTTTTGGGATATAGTGCAGCATTTAAGGCCTATAGAGTCTATATTCCAGAGCAATGACTGATCAAGGTCAGTCAGGATACTTTTGATGATAAAGTGGTACAAAGAAGTTTCAATGGACTCCCTTGATGAAGTTAAAAATGAGCACAAGAATTTTATTTCTATAGAAGTTCTTACAGAGCCAGAAAGGCCTCATGAACTAGTGGAACCAATTTTTTGTTTTAGAAATAAGGAAAAGACAAGCATGGATTAAATATACATTGGAAGAAGTAGAAGGATATGCATCCTTTGATGGCACATCTAGAGAAATTAAGAGACCTAAAAGGTTCTCTAGCTATGCAACTCTCATGACCAATCTAATTGATGCATAAAATTCCATTTATGAAGAAGTGGCCAACCAACAGGTGTGGAAGGAAGCTATGAATGAAGAATATCAATCATGAAGAATGATGTCTGGGATATTGTGCCTAGGCCAAAAGGGAAGTCAATGATAACTGCCAAGTGGATATATAATATCAAGCATGTTATAAGGGGGAGCATTGATAAATACAAGGTACGGTTCATGGCTAGAGGGTTCTCCCAGAAAGAGGGAGAATATTATGAAGATACCTTTGCTCGAGTTATCGGGTACACCTCCATAATATCCATCATTTCTCTTTTCTCTTCAATTGGATGGAGTTTACATCAGATGGATGTAAAGATTAATTTCCTCAATGTTGTGATTGAGGAAGAGGCGTACATAGAGAAACCACAAGGTTTTTAGGTGCATGGAAAGGAGTCTCATGTTTGTAGATTAAGAAGGCCTTGTGTGCACTCAAGAAAGCTCCAAGAGCTTGGTATTCTCATATCGATAACTATCTAATGAGGTTGAGATTCACCAAGGGTGAAGCTTATCCAAACCTTTATTTTAAACAAGTGGCATCTAAGTTTGATATGAAGGATCTTCAGTTGATGCATTACTACATGGGACTGGGAGTATGGAAAAAACCTAGCGACGTCTTCCTTAGTCAAGGAAAGTATGGGATTGAGATTATTATGAAACCAGCTCAAGAAAAGATAGAAAATATAGGTCAATGCCTTAGAATTCAGCCTCTTCGAGGGGGCAACCCCTTTACATTACATAAATGAACAATTCTTGGATGATACAAATGAAAATACCTCCTTTCTATATATAGGAGTCTAAGGGGTCATTATATAATCAGAGCCTACATAACAATAATAATGTAAGGGCACATAATAACAATAGTGGGCTTCTATGGGGCACAATAGTAACAATATGGGCACTACATGGGTACATCAATATAATAAGTGGGTTGTACTAATAACAATAAGGGGTTACACTAGTAGTATAGGGGGCTAACATGCCCCTCTCCTTCAAAAAGTGTTGTCCTCAACGCTTGAGTAGTTCTTGATGCTTCTGTATAAAATTATTGTCCTCCCATGTGGAATCTTCAGTGGCTAAATTCTTCCACTTGATGAGATACTCTGAAATTGATCGATTTTGTAGCTGTCGGGTTCTTGTTTCTGTGACTGCTCCAGGTTCCAATATGGGTTTTCCTTCCTCTTCAATTTCTGGCAATATTGTTTGAATTGGGATCTTTTGCAACTTTTGAATAAGTGGCCATACTTATTCGTCCTTCTCCCATTCATCCCTTGTTTCGTTTATCCAATCTGGTTGGATAATAGAAATAGCACAAAACAATGCTTCCACATCCTCATCCTTGAAGAGTCTTTCCATTCGGTAAGGTCGCCATTTTATAAGTGCATGTAGTATTGCCAACATTTCCTTCTCATAAATAGCTTGCTTGAGATGTAGCAGTAAAAATATCCAATCACCTACATCAAAACATTTTTCACTATTATGTTGATCTACCTATTGTTTCGTTTGATTTTGCACCGAAGTGGCGTTATCCTTTAAAAGTTGGAGAATTTGTTGTTGATGCTCGATGTGATCTTTCACTGCTTGAACCATTTTCTTCTTGATATGTCCTTCTATCTCTAGAGTTTGGGGAGTGGTACTTTGTTCCAATCCTTTACAAGATATGGTCGGATTCATTTATTGATGCTCGATGCGATCTTTCAGTTCTTGAACATTTTTCTTCTTGATATGTCCTTCTATCTTGATAGTTTGAGGAGTGGTAATTTTGACCAATGAACTACAAGATATGGTTGGATTCATTTCTTCTTTCTTGATGTGATCTTTCACTTCTTGCACCTTTTTCTTCTTGATATGTCCTTCTATCTTGAGAGTTTGAGGAGTGGTAATTCTTGCCAATGCTT
>APFE030922495.1:164103-181378 GCA_000404065.3 Pinus taeda
TGTATAAAATTCTTGTCCTCCCATGTGGAATCTTCAGTGGGTAAGTTCTTCCACTTGATGAGATACTCTGAAATTGATCGATTTCGTAGATGTTGGGTTCTTGTTTTTGTGACTGCTCCAGGTTCCAATATGATTTTTCCTTCCTCTTCAATTTCTGGCAATATTGTTTGAATTGGGATCTTTTGCAACTTTTGAATAAGTGGCCATACTTCTTCATCCTTCTTCGATTTATCCCTTGATTCGTTTATCCAATCTGGTTGGATAATAGAAATAGAATAAAACAGTGCTTCCACATCCTCATCCTTTCTTGAGAGTGCATCTGCAACAAAATTTTGCTTCCATTTTCTATAGATGATGTCAAAGTCATAACCCAACATATTTGTGACACATTTTTTCTATTCTTCTAAAGATAAAAGTTGTTCTAAAAAGTATTTAAGACTATCATGATCCATTTTTACCTTGAAGTGTCTTCCCATTCGGTAAGGTCGCCATTTTTTAAGTGCATGTAGTATTGCCAACATTTCCTTTTCACAAATAGCTTTTGAGATGTAGCAGTAAAAATACCCAATCACCTACATCAAAACATTTTTCACTACGATGTTGATCTACCTATTGTTTCATTCGATTTTGCACCAAAGTAGCATTATCCTTTAAAAGTTGGAGAACTTTTTGTTGATTCACGACGTGATCTTTCACCACTTGAACCTTTTTCTTCTTGATATGTCCTTCTATCTTTAGAGTTTGAGGAGTGATAATTTCTTCCAATCCTTTACAAGATATGGTCGGATTCATTTCTTGATGCTCGATGTGATCTTTCACTTCTTGAAAATTATTCTTCTTGATATGTCCTTTTATCTCGATAGTTTGAGGAGTGGTAATTCCTGCCAATGCTTTACAAGATATGGTCTGATTCATTTCTTCTATTTCTGGGGTTGGATCCTGGCGTATATCCTCTTCTTTTGATGTTTCTTGATCCTTTTCTTCCTCCTCTTCATACTCTATGTAAAATAATTTCTTCTCAACACACTTATGACCTTTAGTGCATTTGCTATCACAATGTAACAAAGCCCTTTTTCTCTTTTTTCTTCCAATTGTTGTGGTGTAACCCTTGTAGGTTGTGGAAGGCTAGGAGAAACAACACTTCCATCTTCATAGCTGTGAGGGGTAGAATTCATTGTTGCCATAATTTTACTTTCTAGTATGTCACAAAGCCTTTTACTCTTTCCAATTGTTGTGGTGTTGCTCTAAAGAAGGCGTTGCTCTTTGTATCCTCATAATGTGCTATCATTTCCTCTGTGAGAATTGACCACGTAACAAGTCGTTTACGAGAACAAAGCCCTTTATACCATAAAAATTGATCCGGTTCTAAATATGAAGATGCATACATACCTTTTGTAACAGTGGTACACCATGTAGATCAAAATATTGCTCCATCTGAAGTATCCAATTTACCGGATCCTTCCCATCAAACTTCCTCATCTTGTTTTTTCTTGATTTTAAGAGCTCGATCTTAAAACGACTGTAACTCTGTACTTTCAGATATTTAAGTTCTGAAATTGTGATTTGCAGTAGCCCTCTGTGTCCTCTTTCCAATGCCATCAGTCTGACCCCAATTGGATTCTCCAATGAAGAGTTATGCCAAATCTCCCACAGTGACCTGATTATAGACCTTTCCAGAAGAGCGAACTTGTATGAAGTGCCACGTGTCACTATTTCGACCTTTGGCTCTGAAAAATATATAGAAGAAACTACAGTCCATCCTCTTTTTGTAACTTTTTTTGAAATTTCAATCCGATGCTCAGAGAGAAAGTTATGACGATTTTCCCCAGGTCACCTGTTTGGAATGTAATTCAAGAGTCTGTCAAAAGACCAACTTCCTCAAATCATATCTCCGTAAATATAGCGCGAAAAGTTCTGAAATTCGGACCCACGATTCAGCGCAATTTCATCTCAAATGGGTTTTTTTTAGCTTCTGAAACTTCGCAAAAAACAATTTATATCGAAAATTTCACAATGACCTGTTTGGAGCAGCGAAACCCTAGACTCCAAAGCTCTGATACCAAATGGTATGAAACCAACTCAAGAAAAGATAGAAAAGATAGGTCAACGCCTTAGAATTTAGCCTCTTCGAGGGGGCAACCTCCTTTACATTACATAAATGAACAATTCTTGGATGATACAAATGAAAAGACCTCCTTTCTATATATAGGAGTCTAAGAGGTCATTATATAATCAGAGCCTACTTAACAATAATAATGTAAGGGCACAATAATAACAATAGTGGGCTTCTATGGGGCACAATAGTAACAATATGGGCACTACATGGGTACATCAATATAATAAGGGGGTTTGTACTAATAATAATAAGGGGTTACACTAGTAGTATAGGGGCCTAACAGAGATCCTTTAGAATTTTGGTACAATGGATTGTAAATCCATGGCTACTCCCATGGTGATGAACTTGAAGAAGTTAAGAGGCTCTGAATTTAGTTTGGTATATCCCACTATGTACCGAAGGTTGATTAGTTCACTAATGTACTTGGTTAACACCATGCCAGACATCTACTTTGTTGTAAGAACGTTGAGCTTGTTCCAGGTTGAACCAAGGCATGAGCATTGGATTGCATCAAAGCACATTTTGTGATATCTTCATGGTATTGTGAACTATGGATTGAGATATGTTGCAAACAAGGATGTGCAACTTATGCGGTATATAGATGCAGATTGGTATGGAAGTGTTGAGGATAGGAAAATTACCTTAGGAATATGTTTCAATTTGTGCTTTGCCATGATATCTTGGATGAGCAGGAAGCAGAGGTAGGTTGCATTTAGCATGGCAGAAGAAAATTACATCACAACTAATGAGGCTTGTACCAAAGAAGTATGGCTATGAAAGTTGTTTGTAGGACTTTTCGGCTAAGAGTTGGAACTGATCGTGATACATTGTGACAATCAAAGATGTGTGAAGCTTTTGGAGAATCTAGTGTTCCATGAAAAGCTAAAACATATTGAGATCAAGTACCATTACATCCATGACATGGTGCAGAGGCAAGTGATAAGGCTCACGTAAATCTCCACTAATTGGGTGCCATTTGATGTTTTGATGAAGTCATTGCCTAGTCACAAGTTCATATACTTTAGAGACAAGTTGGGACTTGTGGGTATTACCCCTATTGTTGAGAGGGGGTGTTGATATATTTTCAGCATAGATGGACGTTATACCGGTAGGGAGAATGGGTTTGAGAGGCCCAATGTGTTCAACAGATAGGGTTGAGTGAGTTTCTCTTAGAGGAGATGTGATCACACACTAGGAAAGTGTGTTGTTAGGTCTGTGGATCCAATCACACACCAGGAAGGGTGTAGTGATGTCCTTCAACATCTGGACCTGATCACTAACCAGGAAAGGGTTGAGTGAGGTCATGGACCTGATCAAACAATGGAAGTGTTAGGGTCCCACCCTAATCCCCTTTTTTATGTAATAGGATCGATTCATAGTTATAGAGTCAATAAAGCCCATATTAGTAATTGTAAGTGGTTAACCCACATTTAATGAAGGGACCAAAGTTAGTTACAGATGGGCCATGGTATTATATAGATGGTATTAATAAGAACCATGGTATTGCCCCATGGTATTGCATGTATGAATCCTATATAAAGGATAGAGACTCCCCTTGAGGAGTATCATGTCTTATTTTGTAATTGAGCTCATCTCTATTGGAGGTTGCCCCCTCGAAGAGGCAAGTGAACATTGCTTTTTGAATAATAAAATACTTGCTATTATTTCTCATTGTTCTATGTTCTTGGTACATTTCTTCACATATTTGGTATTTTGGTATCGTCTTGCAGGTTAAGAGCATAACAAGTGGTATCAGAGTGCTTTCCAGGGCCAGTGGGATCTCCAATTTTTAGCAATTTTTTTTTTGGCTAGAGATGTGTTTCGGCATATTTAAACCACGAGATTTGTCATTGAGCACATAAACCTGCGGATTTGGGGAGGCATGCACGTAGGAAATACAAGAGGTGGTCACACTTTTTGGACTCCCTTGTAACCCCTGTGGGTACCCTTTTGAGTAGTAGAGCATTAGGCAGAACCACGCACGGACTCTCTTCCAAGTACCCTCTGGGTATATTGGAAGCCCCCAAGCTCCCTTGAAACCTCGCCATAGATAAACCATCGGCCATCTTTTTGCTACAATACACTAAGAATAGCACTCAGAGAGATTACTCGTGCATATGATAGGGTAGTCGGGTTGTACGGCTAAGGGTACGGTTGATCCCCCTTGGTTAGTGCCCTGAAAAATTGGGTCGAGTACTATTGTCAGACCCTTATGTATATTGCGATCTGTAGCAACTAACACTCCTGAAGACCATAGTTCCCTTCTCTATCTCTGGATCATGCATAATCTTTTCCAGATCAGATCTTGCAAGTGGGGTTTTGTTGCAGCAGCATCAATCAGTTCCGCTATTCAGATCTAACAGATCAACCATTCAGATCTATTAAATCCATCAGATCCATAGCAACAATCAGTTCCGCCATTCAGATCTATCAGATCAACCATTCAGATCTCTCAGATCCATCAGATCCACCATCCAGATTTGAGTAGTTGTGTGGGTTCCTATACCTGGGCATGATTTTCACAGGACTTTTGGTAGCATTGATATTTTTGGGATTCGGCTACTGCAACATTCCTAAGCAAGGAGTCTGAGACCGCCCAGGGTACTTATTGATGACTTAGCCCATAAGAATCAGGACGACGAGCTGAGCAAGGTGGTACCATTCAATTGTTAGTGCCAAAAAATTTGGGCGGTCCCAAATTTCAAGATCGATGCATGGTACAAACTAGAGCTCAAGCTATGGCAAATGAAAGGATGGACAACCTTGAACCAACATTGAAAGAGGTCGTGTCACAGTTGCATAACTTAAATGCAACACTCTCTAAGGGCAAGTTGGAGGCACGCGAGGAGGCATATATTGGTAATGAAAACAGTGAGGGTGAGTCTAGCCAGTCTCTTCACCTCTTTGGCACCCACCAAAAATCCCATTCGAGACCAAGCAGGACATGTCTAAATTTGATGGCTCTCACCCAGCCGCATGGATAACACAAATGGAGCAATATTTCACACTGAATTACATCCTGGATAATGCGACTCAGCTTAGTGTGGGTATCATGTACTTGGACAATGAAAGCTGGCAATGGTGGCAATGAAATCAATGTTGCTATGGAAGGTCCTTGACTTGGGAGACATTCTAAAAATCTCTTATGGATCGCTTTGACCATGAATCTAACTTTTTGGGTCGTCTCACTAAGCTCTGACAGACAAGAACAGTGAACGAATATATTGCCACCTTTGAAGCCTTAGATTTCCTCACTGGAGGTCTACACGATGAGTTTTACGTGGAATGTTTTGTCAGTGGTATCAAAGAAGCCATACAAGCCCACACCCGACTGCACTACCCTAGCTCATGGCTGCATGCTTGCAGGATAACTTGTGAAGTTGAACATGCATTAGTGGCCTAGTCTAATTGCCCAAATTTTGTCGCCAAGGGTTGCCCCCCACAGGCTCAAAGCACTACCCAAACACTCAAGGTTCAAAAGGTGTCACCAATAGAAATGGCGGAAAGAAGAAATCAAGGATTATGTTACTACTGTGATGAGAAATACTTCCTTGGGCATAAATGCAAGGAGCCCAAATTCTTTCAAATTGATGCTATTGATCACAGTTCATTGGAGGAAGCCCCAACACTTGAGGAACCAAAGGCAGAAGAAGAGGACAACCAACAAGACAATGTACCTAAAGAACCAGTTATCTCGCTGCATGCTTCGGCAGGGATTTCTTCACCCCAAACTCTCAAAATCATAGGTTTTATTAAGCATCGCCAAGTAGTAGTCTTGATTGATAGTGGAAGTACACATAATTTTATCCATCAAAGAGTTGTGGAAGCAGTGCATTGTTTTGTCTGAGCAGTTTCTAACTTCCAGGTCCAAATTTCTAATGGGGGGACAATGAAATGTGAAGGCCATTATGAAAATGTCAAATATCAAATGGGGGATTATCAGTTAAAGACCCACATGTTTGCCATACACATGGGAGGGTGCGACATTGTCCTCAGTGCTGAATGGCTTCGCACACTTGGCCCAATCACAATGGATTTCTAGAAGTTATATATGAGCTTTAAGCAGAACAACCACACACATACCCTCCACGGACTCCAAGCGAGAGCTGCCTCTATCATCAGCTCACATTGGATGGAAAAATTGTTAAAAAAAGGTCACCATGGAGTTATAGCTCAATTTAATGCCATCCAGGCCTTCGAACACAATTATTTTCATATTCATCCTGAGATGCAATAGATCTTAAAAACCCATCTGCCAGTCTTTGACAAGCCTCATGAGCTTCCACCCTCGATAGGGGAACATGATCATAGCATTACTTTGGTCCCAGGGGCCCAACAACCAAATGTGCACCCATATAGATATCCGTTCACCCATAATAATGAAATAGAAAAAATAATCAAGAACTCTTGGAAGCAGGCATCATTCGTCCCAACATTATTCCTTATTCATCGCCGCTGGTCATGGTGCTCAAGAATGATGGGGAATGGCATATGTGTCCAGAATTTAGGGCCCTTAATAAGTTGACAGTCAAAGATAAATTTCCCATCCCAGTTGTTGATGATTTGCTAGATGAACTAAATGGGGCTCAATTCTTTACTAAGCTCGACCTTGGCTTAGGCTACCACCAAATTCGCATGTAAGAAGTAGACATTCCAAAGACTGCTTTCCGAACTCATGAAGGCCATTATGAGTTCCTGGTCATGCCATTCGGTCTTTGTAATGCCCCATCCACTTTTCAAAGCCTTATGAACTACCTGCTCAAACCATATCTCAGAAAATTTGTCCTTATTTTCTTTGATGACATCCTCATCTACAATCGCACTTGGGCCACACATCTTCAACATGTAGATCTGCTCTTACAACTGCTCTGCAAGCATAAATTATTTGTCAAGATATCCAAGATATCTTTTGAAATGGAAGAAGTTGAGTATTTGGGCCACATTGTGGGGCATGAAGGTGTCAAGGTGGACCCCAAAAAAGATCCAGGGAATGTAGGAGTGGCCTCAACCTAAGACCTTAAAGAGCCTGAGAGGATTTTTTGGTCTCATAGGCTACTATTGCAAATTTGTCTGCAATTATGGTCACATTGCTAGACCCCTCACTCAACTCCTCAAGAAAAATTCATTCCTCTGGAATGATGAAGCACAATAGGCCTTTATAGCTCTCAAACATGCCATGTGTTCCACTCCAGTTTTAGCACTACCCAACTTCACCAAATCTTTTGTGATTGAATGTGATGCTTCAGGTACAGGTATTGGGGTGGTCATAATGCAGGAAGGTTGACCCTTGGCCTTCATGAGCCGACAAATAAGTGGGAAGAATCTGGGACAATCTACCTATGAGAAGGAGATGATGGCCATCTTACATGTAGTAGATACCTAGCAACCATACTTATTGGGGAAATGTTTCCAAATCTGCACCGACCATCAAAGCCTTAAATATTATTTGGATCAATGGATATCCTCACCACAACAAAATAAATGGCTCACCAAAATGCTAGGATATGATTATGAGATAATTTACAAGAAAGGGCATGAAAATATTGTAGCAGATGCATTATCCCGCCAATTTGAGGAGGAAAGTACCCTGCTCGCAATTTCCCTTCCCATTCCAGAATGGATTGAAGAGGCTCGCAAGGAATGGTTTTCACATCCCTGGCTCTCCCAACTCATTAATCAATTGCAGGCGGATTCAAATTCCACAGTGGGCTACTCGTGGCAGGATGGGATTCTTCGCTACAAGGACAAAGTCGTAATATCACCAACATCCACCCTCAAAATCTGCGTTTTGGCGGAGTTGCACTCATCTCCCACTGCAGGACATTCAAGATTTCAGAAGACGTATGCTCACACTCGAAGATCATTTTTTTGGACAGGCATGAAAAAGGACATTCTTACTTTTGTAGCTGAATGTGACGTCTGTCAACTCCACAAAGGAGAAACAATCAAATCCCTAGGCACATTACAGCCATTTCCCATCCCGGCCTTAATCTAGATGAAGGTTTCTATGGATTTCATTACGGGTCTTCCAAAGTCAGGAAACAAGTCGGTCATCATGGTGGTTTTGGACAGACTTTCTAATTATGCTCATTTTTGCACCCTACCCCACCCTTTTACACCGACTTTGGTCACTCAACCTTTCATGGATTAGATCTTCAAATTGCATGGCATGCCCACTTCCATTGTGTCTGATTGTGACACAATCTTCACCAGTAACTTTTGGTAGGAACTCTTCTGGCTACAAGGTACCCAACTACAACTCAGTACTTCCTATCATCCACAAACTGATGGTCAAACTGAAGCAGTCAACAAATGTCTGGAGACCTACCTTAGGTGTTTCACTTCAGAAAAGCAACATCTCTAGGTACAGTGGTTACCTCTAGCCGAATGGTGGTATAACACCAACTATCATGCCACCACCAAAATGAGTCCATATGAAGCAGTTTATGGTCAACTCCCTCCTTCCCCTACTTCTTATATCAAGGGATGCTTTAAGGTAGAAGAAGTGGATCAACTCCTACAGAACCACACAACCATGCTGGCCCACCTTAGAGAGAATCTTCATCAAGCTCAAAACTACATGAAACAACAAGTAGATCAACATCGGTCAAAATGCCAATTTCAAGAAGGGGATCAGGTATTTTTGAGGCTGCAACCATATAAGAAAACATCACTCAAAGACAAGGGCTGTCAGAAACTATCTCCAAAATTCTACGGACCGTATCAAGTACTTCAGTGCATTGGAGAAGTTGCCTACATACTAGCTTTGCCACCCACTGCAAAAATCCATCCAGTCTTCCATGTCTCATGCCTCAAGAAAGTGATTGGGAACAATTGCAAAATTTAAACCAGTCTACCTGAATTGGATGAAGAAAGGTCAATCTAGCTCCAACCTGAACATGTTCTTGACACGTGAGAATGGCACCTGCATGGCCGCATGATCAAGGAAGTCCTCATCAAGTGGAAAGACACCTCTCTAGAAGATGCAACCTGGGAACCAACCATTGTTCTTTAGCATTTTCTGCAGCTTTAGCCTTGAGGACAAGGCTATTCTTATGGGGGAGGGCATGTTAGGGTCCCACCCTAGCCCCCTTCTTTATGTAATAGGATTGAGTCATAGTTATAGAGTCTATAAAGCCCATATTAATAATTGTAAGTGGTTAACCCGCATTTAATGAAGGGACCATAGTTAGTTGCAAATGGGCCATGGTATTAGATATATGGTATTAATAAGAACCATGGTATTGCATGTATGAATCCTATAGAAAGGATAGAGACTCCCCTTAAGGAACATCGTGTCTTATTTTGTAATTGAGCTCAGCTCTATTGGAGGTTGCCCCCTCGAAGAGGCAAGTGAACATTGCTTTCTGAATAATAAAAGACTTGCTGTTATTTCTCATTGTTCTATGTTCTGGGTATATTTCTTCGCATATTTGGTATTCTGGTATCGTCTTACAGGTTAAGAGCATAACAAGAAGGGTGTAGTGAGATCCTTTTAGCATCTAGAAATGATCACCAACCAAGAAGGGTTGAGTGAGGTCTTGGCACATAGTGCTCAATAGGAAGGGTGAGTGAGTGCTAGCTAGTGGAGGTCTTAAAATTTTGACCTAGGGATAGGTCATGGGGACTAATCACTCTGGAGGAGTGAGTATCGATATGCTTATGACATTCCCATGGGTTTTGGTATTTCCCTAGATATGGCCACTAGCATATGTTGATGGTATAGGATGATGTTGATGATGATTATTAGATATAACCTTTTCTTTAGAGAAATTTGTCAACTTGAGAACACCTATGACAATGATTATGAATACCTCCCTAGTTAAGAGGGAGTATTGAATTTTAAACAATGGTAGGTATTCATAATGTACAATCTACTACTTGAGGTGGTTGTATTTATTATTGTAAAGCATATTTTAAATGTTAGCGTCAAAAGAAAATTTATCTCGAGTCAAAGTTCCATTATGACTTTTAAAAGAAGAAAATTTGGATTTTTTAATTGTAGTTTTTGGCTCCAAAAGTAGTAAAGTCGACCTCCCTGCAAGTCAAGTCAACCATGGTATAATACAAATCCATTCATCTAATACAGATAACTATATAAAGGCAATTTGACCTCCTCCACTTCGGAAATTCACATCTCTCACACAAAAAAGTTTATAGGAAAGCAAGTGAACGATAAGAAGGACGAATATGATGAAGAAGAAGGCAAATTTTCACTATTTCTATCTCTCATCATCTTGCACGCATGGATATGCTCTCACTCTCTCTCTCTCTCTCTCTCTCTCTCTCTCTCTCTCTCTCCCTCTTGGTTTATAGTTTTTCTAGGCATATTTTTGTAGGGGGCTGAAATTCTAGAAAACTACATAGGTCAAAATTCTAGGACATCTGGCAGCTACGAGGAGGCCAAAATTTCCAGGTCAGTTCAGGAAAAGAAAATTTCTGGATCAAATTGGGTGGCTTGACTTGGAGGGGAATACTAGTTTTGACCATAGGCCTAGGTGTGTCTCTTGTTGAGCAAAAGAATTTCTCTATTAACAAGGTTCTTGGGTTTTTCCCCTTAGTGAGTTTTCCCAAGATAAAACTTATCTCTTCTTTGTGCATTGTGATCTCTACTGATCTACTTTTCTTTATGGTTGAATTTATGAACTATAATTACTAAATGATATATTGGAATAAGAATAAAATAATATCTAAATCAAAAGTAATTATCATTTTTTCATAAATAGTGTGCTAGTCATAATTACACTTAGCAAATCAACAGAAACAACCAAGAGAATCTATATTTCTTAAGATGTTTTAACTTATTGACTCTAACAGTCATATGATTTTAAAAACTTCCTTCGAATATGATGGCATTACATTTTATTACAAGGTATCCATTTCATTTACGAAAATTGACAATAATGATGGCAAATTTCAATAAAATCATCATGCATAGGACACCATGACTATTATATCTAAAAAATTCGCTCATGGAAGATATAATTATTACCTTGAAATGTGTAGAAGAACGAGGGACCATAGTTGTGCATTTTCCTCTTACCAAATTAATGGAACCATGATATCAGAGTAGCAACATCAACATTAATCAACATCAATGTAGTAGCACCAATCAACATCAGTGTATGTTGGGAACAGGTCCCCTGGGGCTCAATTTTGGGTTAAACATCCAAGTTTTGGGGCAGAAGGCCCGAATTTTATGTAAAGAAATGTAAAGTGTCCGCATTTGTCATCACAGAGTGCGAAGATGTCTAAAGATAAAAGGGTTTTCCACCCTTAGTTTAGATAAGTTATGTCGGTTTCTGAGATCTACCCATGGTCCACGGACCATGGAATTGTATAAAAAAGGAGGAAAGTAAGTAAGTTAGGGATCATGAGTCTTTGGTGAGTTTTGGGAGAGCTAAGAGTGAGGATCTTAGCATAGGAAAAGGCTCTGCAGCTAAGTGTGCAGAGGCCTAGGGTGGAAGTCCGCAGCTGAGTGCGTGGACCCCTGCAGCTGTGTGTGCAAGGTAATTTGAGTCTGTAAGAAGATCTGAACCATTAATAAAGAGATTTTTCTGGAAATATCTATGTTTAGTCCCTTTTACTTTTGTTATGAATAAATGTGAATATGTTATGATGAATAATGGGTTTATGAATTAATGTTGTGTTGATGTGCGAATCTGTATGTTTTACATTGTTATACAAATGCAAGTCATAATATTTGTTTGCATGAAGAATATCTTAATGCATGTTAAAGTTATCAGATACTTAAGCCGATCCAGGTAATAACAGACTTAGGAGTGATTACAAAGGCGCATAAGTTGTAGATTCACCTGTTCAAGGTCTGCGGAAGATAGTTGTAGACCTTCGCGAAGGTTTAAGGGTGGTTAAGAGAAGTATATCGATAAGCCTAAAAGGCTTATCAATCTGCGTGAAGGCAGAGTTAGGGAATAAATGACATCATAACCATCTATGGATGTGAAAACTTGGTTCCAACATCCCTCCATACTGCTTCGGGTGAGACTTTAGTCTGCGCTTTATGGATTGATATCAAAAGGGACAGTAGTGTAGGGATTCGTTTAGAAAACTTAACTCTGAACTTGGGTCAGGACCCATCAAGCCAACAAATGGTTATGTTGCTGGGATTGGGATCTACATAATGAGATGTGTGATGTCATATCATTGGAATCAAACTAAGAAAGAGATGGAAACCTGGTTGGATAGAAAGATCCATGAATTTGTGGCACAACAAAACAAGAATCCATGATTAATGAAAGATCAGTGGTTGGATAGATACCTGTACATAGAAACACATGAGATCTTCTTATGTTCCTTCCCAGTTGAGTTGTATGAGTGGATCGTGAAGTTGGCAGATGACCAAGGAAGGTGGAGGCTTGATAATTCGATTGTTTGGACACTGGATTTAGTAACGAGGTCTGAAGCTTTTGAAGATAAGATCACGCATGTTGTTGACCATTGACTCGATTGCATCATAAGAGGATTTGTGACAGAGTTCGTAGCTTATACCTCTATTAGTTATAGTGAAGCAGAGCACCGCATCTTTAAAGGACCGCAAGATAAGTATTTAAAATCACTAAATACTTGGATTAAGATGCTCTTGTGTGAACAACAGGTTATGCGGTTACCTTAATTTTTGGAGCTATACAAAGTGGAAAGCCTTTTAGGGATGGAGGAAGAAAAGGTGTTGCGTATAGCCCACTAATTGGACCTCCTTTGAGTGACGACGAAAGAGCACCACAGACTTCTCCCCTGAGCACTAGTTAGTTGATAAGGCAAGGGCTCCCGCGAATACCTACACCACCTCCACCCTCATCCCATCCATCTACACCACCTCCATCCTTGCCTCGACCGCTCACCCCATCACCCACACCATCACCACCTCCACCAGTGTTCAATATGGTGAACTCCATAAAACTACCTATATTCAAGGGCATAGGGAACAAAGATCCGGACCAGTTCTAGTTTGTCACGAAGGTTGTATGGGAAGCCCAAGGTATCATAGATGACCAAATGAAGAAAGCCACGTTGGTTAGTGCTCTGCAGGATCACACACTAACATGGTACATTAAGTACAGCACTGATAACCCAATGTCCCTATTGGCAAATATCCAAGCCATGTTGAATAAAGAATTTACTAGACCTAAGTCTCAAGCACAATTGATTGTAGGATTCAGTGAGATCATGATGAAGCTAGGGGAGATGCATTGGGATTTGGATCAAAGATTGAAGTGTATGACCTGTGAAGCCAACATGAACCTAACTGATGGGCAGCACCACGAATGGTTTGTGGACTTGCTCTTGCCCTACCTAAGGGTTGCGCTATCATAATAGAATATTGGGACCCAAGCAGAGGATCTGGAAATTGTGATGAGGCTGCATGAGACACCAATGCAGGATGCTAATCTGGGGGTTCAATAGATTCATGCACAATTACAAAACCTTTGTCTTGAAATGAAAAGTTTGAATCATGATAGAACAACTCGGGCAGAGGCGCGCGAGGAGGTTTGGTGCATAAAATGCAAGGGTCAGGGGCATGACAAGGATCACTACCCAGTCTTTGCGAACTATGTTGTAGTAGGAGGACCATTGCCTCTACGATTGGAGGCCACGACAGGGCCAAGTGTAGGGTCTACGCTATTTTTAAGGGATAAATTCCCCTAGGGTCTTGGGTTGATACCCTAGCATATTGGAAGTTATCTACAAAGAAAAACACACGTTCTACACAACCATGATGCTAATATAAACAAACTATATGAAGAGAGGTTCACCTGGGGGTCCTTCGTTTGGGAAGATCCAGTCAGGGTCCAAACCCTCTTAGAGTTCCTTTTAGTCCTTCAACCTGCAAAACAATCAATTCCAGAAAGCATAGTAGTATATTAACTAAGCATCATAAGGAAATCATCTTCATAGCATATTGAAAGGTAGTTAGTTATACAATTAAAACAACCATTCATATGTGAATCATAACATTGATATCATAAACATGAAGAAGATCTGTATCAGGAACACGATAAGTGTTTCTTTAATTATAGATAACTAAAGTACAGAAAGGAATGATTTCACCTGAGTCATCCTTTCGTAGGCTCCAAGCGGAATTGTCCTCTAGATTCGTCAAGTCTCAAGCCTTCAACAAACTCCTTCCATGACTTACTCCAAGATATCTCAAGTAGTAGAAAGACATCATAACATAAGGAAACAATGGTTTCCTGTGATGGGGGAAGTGTTGGAAGCACAAGGATTTTCAGACCTGGTCAGAGATAATCTCAGCAGAGTGATCTTTCTCTGTCTTCTCCTCCCTTAGGCCTTCCCACTAAAGCCTTTTTATACTTCTCCCAAAGTAGTTTTTTAGTTGGGAATTCGTTGGGAACAGTTGGGCCATAGGCACTAATAGGTAATCAACAGGTAAAACCTGTGATCTCTACCCAAAATTAAGGAGATTTAATTTTTTTCAAGTGTTTTAAGACATATATGCGGGTTGGGTATACATAGACCTGCATACACACACGTTTAGCTCAGGGCAATGTCGTGTACAGGGAGTAAAACACTGTTTTTTAGGTATTTGGACCAGGCCTGGAAGGAGAGGTTTCCCTAGGCCATGAGTGCAACATCACAAACATCAAGAGTGGAATTTGGAGCTATAACATATTCCCCCTAATATATGAGGTCAGAAAGGGTACATGATGGCCGAAATGTATTAAGCAAGTGCATGGAAAGGAAATCTGTCAAAAACTGAGAAGGACTTCACAGAGTTCAGCCTGCCAAGCCACAAAAGGAGATCAGAAAGAAACATTGTCTGAGGTAGGCATACCCATTCTCAAAGAAAGTAAAGCATGTCCACATATCAAGTACAAGCGGATCCACTAAGTATACAAGTATAAACACTGGAAAATACATAATGGATTATCTGATCATGATCGAACAAGTACATGTCTGAATATCACATATAAGAATGCAAATGATGCTAAAGGATGAAGTGGATCACTAATATCAAAGAATGATCCTAAAAAGTACCAAATGAACATGATGGAGTAAGATGGTACTACACTGCAAACTCAGGTGCCAGCATATAGAATGTCACCATGAATGACTGCAACATATAAGGTGATGTGGTATCAACTAGCAGCAACAGGAGCAACTGTCAAGTGAACCAATGAATGCTGATGCAACTTGAGGTCTTCATTGACCATCGTGGTACATTTCTACACCATGGGAATAAATGATCTGAAGTCGACGACGTGAGAAATTATTTGATTATTGGTCATTGATGTATACCGTTAACAAATGCGAGACTACTCACCGATAATTATAATGAGTTTCAAGGTACCCAGTACAATCTAACAAGTGTGAATAGATGAGTTGAAGTCAAACACCTGTAAGAATCTATCAATCAGGAGACAATGATGGTTTCTCACTGTCGATAATGAAGGATCTACCACTAATGACTACGAACCCCAAGGTACTACCAAATGGACTCTAGATCTTTGCCCCAGAGCAATGAGTCATAGTCGATAGGGAAAGATCCACTAGAAGGAAGGCATTAAGGCATCCTTCATCAATATAGCACGAGTGTAACCCGTAGGCCAATAATGTGGAGGGAATCGGACGAAAAAAGATGTAGTAACTCGACTAAAGCACGTTTCCGGTGTACACAAGATGTGGCTAGCGCACGACATAAACCCTCTGAACCAACCAATAATGAAAGCCGACACAGAGGTGAGGTATCCACCAATAGGGTCAAATGGAAACCAAGGTACTGCATGAATCCCAATGTGTGATAGTGTAGTTTGATGTCAAACACAAGGTAAACCACTCAGTCAAAGACCCATGATACTAATTGATGCTGAGCACAAGGTGACCTATCAATAATGAAAATAGGGCCAGGGTGCAGTTGTAGGCCTGTCCTTAGAGCAAGATGTCGTCGTTGATAAGGACAAAACCCACCAGCAAGAAGTCAATGGAGACCTTCGCAAACTGGCATGAGTAAAGGACCAATATAATTGATGTGAAGATAGACAAGACACTGACAACTAGGGATGGCCGACTGAAAAATGAGTCAAGAGACACCACAGAGAGACCGACTCAGGCTAACTTCCCTTGAACAAAAGCATGACTCAATGTGACGATGTGGTAGCATATGATGACTCTGTATAAGTTCGTCATGTAGGAGGCATGAACGAACCCTCCATATGATTGGAAGAGATAACATATAACTGACTCAATAACAAGGTTAAAGCATACCTAAGTCAAACTAAATCCTGCCCAAATGGAGGAGACTTTGTTTTGAGTGCTTTGTTCAAGGGTGACACGACTGACTCTAGCTGCCAACAATAAATGGAAATATTGTCCCATTCACACTCTTTTTGGAATATATAATTTTTTTGTCTTTTTCTTTAAGCCGGAAAAAGAATAAAAGAATGCTATATTATAGTGGAAAGAATGAATGTCGGTGAAACAGATGATCTAGTTCCTGGGATTGGAATAATCCTATGCTTAATGCAGGGAGGTGAAAAATGGTCAAAGACACTCAAAGGTGTTGTTATCATAAAATCATGTACTAAGGGCTGCTACCTAGCAAGATTTCATGAAACTATTTCAAACCATGCTTTAGACTAAGGTTTAGCCTCCTTAGTCAGAGAGGGCTCTCTCACAGATTTTTGATATGCATTAAGGGCAAGAAAAGATGGCTAACTCTTTAAACAGTAAATGAAGTTTAAGCTGGTTGGAACAACAAAATTAGACTTCTTCCATTGGGCTCATGGAGTCATACACTTCTGCAGTAAATTATTAGCTACTCAATCATGGAAGCCAAGGCATATAATGTCTCAACACTCAGAACATTTCTCAAGAAGAACCTCAATTCAAAAAACATACACAGGAAGTCTGAGCACTAGGTGAATTCAGAGTGATTGCATATTTAGTGAACTGTAAAACAAGAAGAATAAAGACCAAACCACATATACTCTGAGCATTTGAAACACAAGATGAATCTTGGGAAGAAAAAGTACTGCTTCTATTACCGTCAAAGTCTTTTTACATAAGCCAACATGAAAAATTTGTTTTTATCATAAATCTCCAACCCCACTTACATCAGAGTTTCTCCTATATATAGGAAAACAAAACTCAAACTACTTGAGACTCCTCCTCCAGCATGAGGGG
>APFE030922495.1:181490-203254 GCA_000404065.3 Pinus taeda
AACTATTTAATACAAAAGACAGCTAACTAGGAGTCCTAGAGACCTAAAACAATTAGGAGTCTAACTCCTCATTATGATCAAAACAACCTTATCTAAACATTTAACACATTATTTGACACCTAAAACTCCATGATTTCGAACTTGATGAAGTCTCCCACGTGGTCACCCAACTGCTGATGACAAACCCTAGAAATTAGGGAACATGTTTCCCTGTTTTTTAGGTTTAGATCCTTGAAAATTGCAGAGCCTTTATCTCTTCATCTATGACACCTTTTACGAAACTGAAGGAGGTTTTTGTAGCCCATGTTGTCTAGAACAAAAAACTCTCCTTTTTTTTCAAAACATTCCTCCAGCTGTTCAGAACCTGTCCTTGAAAAACACGTGGCAAACAGGAAAAAATCCGTTTTCTGAAAGTAGGGTCTCAATGAAAGCTTAGTATCTCCCAACTGAAAACACTTATGAATAAATTGAGATAGGTTATTGTAGTAGGAGAGTTGATGAAGATAAACCTCCTTCAGAATTCGAAAATACCCTTTCATGTGACCAGAAACGGATTTTGAAAAACAGGTGTAAAACCAGTAGACAAAGCTTGACTTTCAGCAGTTTCGTAGCACACGTTTAACCATAAATTCCTCCTACCTCAGAACGAATTTGAAGAAACTGAAAGAGTTTTTTGTAGCTTGGTATGTTAGGAATAAAAGCCTCTTTAAGTTTTCAAAATTAAGTTTTCAGCTGCTCAGAAACCCTTCTGGAAATTTACTAGTAAACGCAGAAAACAGAGTTTTTTCTGCTAAAACAGGCTGCTACAGGGGTTTCGCAGCGCGCTGCGAAACTGCTGTGTAATTTCAAAAATCAAAATTTTACATTTGTAGCCGGCTCCACAATAAAGTCTTCAGGCAAATTCCTTGTGATGCTTCTCCATATCCTTGTCTACAGATATTTTTGAGCCATTCAAACGTGAGGATTTATATTTAGGACAATACCAAGTATTGGAGATCTATCAAACAAATGAAGCAACATCTAGAAACCTAAGTCTCCTTGAGCACTGATTTTCAAGACAGTAGAAGCATAATCACACCAATCATCGGTAGTTGCAACATTTTGCAAAGTTTTACTAAATCTAGCTTTATTCTGTTATGAAGACTTTGTTCTGCCACATGTAAAGCATTTCCATCCTCAGTTTCTGTATTTCCGCTAATAAAACCTTCAGGATTTGCGCTGTCATAGGCAGGACCAGAACCACTCAACTCTTGACCATGTGAGGTGGGAGCTAATAAGAAACCATGAGGTAAAGAAAAACCATGTTTCTTGATTATGAAAGCATCTTCTGCTGCTTATAATGAACGTTTATATCCTCCATCAGGTGTTTCCCTGTATGATTTACCATTGATGGTCTCACAGTCAGACCCTGCAACTTCAGTATCAGCATCACAGGAACCAGAGCACGGAATAGGATGTTTCCCATAGAGCATATCTATGATTGATTTCTTAAACATGGGATGGGAAAACTTTCCACAATCGTCTTTTACAGATTCATTGGATTTTTGTTTGGCACCATCTGCATTCAAGTGAATGTTGTTTTCAGTTATTTCCTTTTCACTAGCCAATGAATTTTTTGCATCCTTAAGCCAGGAGGATATTGAGATTGGATCAAGTGTTCCACATACACGTCTTTCAAAATTCCCGTTCATAATACAAAACTGTCTGTCTGTGTTAAAATCATCACCTACAGCAGTTTCGTAGCGCGCTACGAAACTGCTGTGTAATCACCAAAACACAGTTTTAATGCCAATTCAACTCTCTTGATCTTTCCTTTGGAATCTTTTCAGTGATAATAGGTGTGTTCCTTCTACGGATCAAGGTGTGTCAAGTTGCAGAAGTCAAAGGCATGCAAGTTTGATTTTGCAGTTGTCATGGTCAAAAGTTGGCTTAAACAAGAGTCCAAGTGAAGTCGGCTCAAGGCCAAAAGGTGCAAATGGTCAAAATGCAATGCAGTAGTACAACTCAACACAAAGGAGCCTCTAGGGTATAAGGCCAGAACGAAGTGAAGAAGCAAAGAGGAATAATTCTTCATCGCTTAAGTCATGGTGGGACTATAGAGGACTACTGAGCCTACTCAAATCGAAGCAGCATGCACAACAAATGTCAGTGAGGTGCTAACTATGATGCCCATGAAAAGGATGGCTCTACCACTGTGTCATGATTTAAAAATTGGCGAGTGAAGATGGTTTACGAACCATAACACGATGGGATCAACCCTATGGCAAGTGTATCGACAAATGGAGGCTAGAATGCATAATGCAACGGAAAAATGATTTCCCTAACCAATATGCCTATGAAAAAATGATACCTGCCATGACTGGTCAGCAGTCATGGAACCATATTGAAACTGTCGAAAAAGCGTCGAAAATGTCCTGAAAATCAAACCATTCTCGACATTCCAAGCTCCCAAGTTAAAAGTTACATGAGACAAAACAAAATCAAGTTTTGAAAAAATTTTGCATTTTCAAAGCCTATAAAATAGTTTTTGGACTCACCATTTTCACCATTTGATTTTGAGAGCAAAGGAGTGGAGCAAAAGGAGCAAATTTTTCCATACGCCAAATTCAACCGTTCAGATCCTTCCAAAATCACTAGGTAATCCTTAAACTTGTCTTGCACTCAATTGTGACTAGTTTTATAATTTTTAATTTAAGTTTTACTGTTGAATTTTTGTCAAAAATTTCATCACAATGTATACGTGGGTTGGATATATGAAACCCACATATACGCAGGCCCTACATGCGACTGTGTGTAAAATTGACCCGCGTATACGCCATGAAAACTTCAAACAAAAAACTAACGGTCTAAATTCATTTTTTCTTCTGGATGCCAGTCACTTGGCGCGAAAGAGAGCATACCTCAGTAGATGATGAGGTTATGAATGATCCTAATGCTTTGGATGCCTTACGGGGATGTGGTTTGCTAAAGTTATTTAAAATGCCAAATATGAAAGAAAACACTCACCTGCTTGAAATGCTCATTCACTACTGGAGCATTGAGGATGACTCATTTAAGATTGACTAGATGCCACTCAAGATAGAGGTTGAAGACATTTATTTCATCATAGGCCTTTCCCAGAGGGGAGAGGTAGTACATTCCACGGGTAGATCACGAGGTAGTCTCTCGATCGAGGACTACATACATATATATTTCCCGGGACACCCAGAAAATATTGGAAGTCAAATTCCAATCAAGCATGTGGAGAGTTTATCGTTGAGGATAATGCTATTCACCATAGCTAGAGTGAACAGATCAACTTATTTGCACCAGGCATCACGACTAGCCATGATCTTGGCAGTAGACTGCCTCACCACCATCTTTGATTGGTGTACTCCTCTTCTTGCAAACTTGAAAAGCCAACTTACTTATCAAGAAGGGACAAACCAAAAATTTTAGATATGGAACTATCTTGTGCTCTTTTTTCTTTGAGAGGGTCCCTGCACTTTGTCCTAGAGTACCGATTTCAATCAGCACCCCATGAGATCCACGAATGGGTAGGTGGGCTGACTTGATGAAACGTCTAGGAGGGGGGGACATCCCACGAATTGCATTCGATGATGACTTCTTCTCTTGGTGGGAGCAGCAGATCATCACCATAGATGACTACCCTTATGCTGGGTTGGACTTCTGAGGAGATCCAGATCTAGTATTACCACCGACCACAACATGGGGTAACATAGGTAAGTGTTTTTGATTTTATGATTTTTTGTGATTTTTCAAATATAATAATAAATTTTGAAAAATATTTTTGATAGGATTCAAATGACTAATATGATGATCATGTTCAAGATATTGGGTCGGTGTGACTAGATGGGTTCCCACGGCATGGACGTCATGGCCGAGGGGCTGAAGAGGCGGCTGCAGACACAAAGTGACTTCTACACACAGTTCATTGGCACTTGGTGAGACTAACTCACCAAGTACCGATGGAGGCCGTAGAGGATCTCCCTATAGATATGCAGCGTCATGTGGTTGGCATGCCACAAGACTGGGTTCGCACTCTTAGGCATGTGGCCAGCGCAGTAGTTGCATACTTAGCTGCTCATCCTGAGCCGGGGCATTAGATGTACTGGACATGATTATGGGCATTTGAGTCCCAATTTTTGTATATTATTTTGGACACACTTATGTACACTCGAGGTGTTTTATGATATATATACACACATATATATATATACCGTTCGACTTTTTGATGTTTAATTTTATTGTGATGAATGATTGATATGCCAGTCTAATGCTTGATTAGCGATAGAATCAGCTAACCAATTATGAGATCTTGTAATGTGAAAATAATTAATATAAGTAAATGAACTTTGCAACAACCTCACCCTTAAATACTGGTGATATAAACATGGATCCCTTGCATGATAAATGTTATTCAATTGTGACACTATCAATTGTGAATCAAGAAAGACTACCAATGAATCGATTTCATAATAAATTGCTTTAGATAGTAAATTAATGATGGCAGTATACTCAGCCATATTATTTGAAGCAGGACCAATGCATACACCCCTTGACACCATCAACTGACCAGTTGGATAATAGAGTTCCCAAGCTGCGAAAGCAAGGTTCCGAGTGTGTCGACTAGCACCATCGATGAATCCAAAATAGACCAAATCATCCATCAAGACTTGTCACAATAGACCAAAAAGTGTCGATATCAAAAAAATCCCGATAAAATATGTACAAATATACAAAATGTACAAAGAAGCCATTACCTAGTTGCTACTTAAGCAAAGTACTTCTTGAGGTAGAGCCCATTTCGGGGCTCTGCCAACTTGTTTCCTTCAAAATCGATTAACTCATACACCTCTTTTTTTAAAACTTCTTTAACTATGAAGGGACCATACAACATGGGCTTGAACTTGCCTGCCCCTAAGGCATCCTTATCTTGGTCATAGACCAAGACAAGGTTGCCTTCAGAAAAGACTCGAGGACGGACAACTTTATCGTACTGAGTTTTAACCCTTTTCTTATGAGCCTCATTGATTGTGGCGGCATATCGACGCTGCTCATCGAGATGTTCCAAATGAAGGAGGCACTCTTCGAGACTAGAAGTCTCTGGAAGGAGCTCAACAACTAACTTAAGAGATGGAATTTCACATTCAATAGGAAAGATAGACTCCATCCCATAAACTAATTGAAAAGGTGTAAAACCTGTAGCAGTCTTTACGGAGGTTCGGTATGCCCAAAGAGCCGGATACAACATAATATGCCAATGGGACCGATTTTTGTCAATCTTCCTTTGCAGGATCGTCTTAAGGGTTTTGTTCACTTCCTTGACCTATCCACTGGCCTAAGGATAATAAGGAGACGAATGTTCCTGCCGGAAACCCAATTTGAGAGCCAATCTAGACATTAGCTGATTCTGGAAATGACTGCCATGGTCAGTGAAAATCTCTCTCGGGATACCGAACCTTGAGATAATCTGATTGAAAAGGAACAATGCCACTATTTTACTATCTTTTTTATAAGTGGGCATGGCCTTAGCCCACTTCGTGAAGTATTCTACGACCACAATAATGTAGTTGTAATTTGTTGCTGAAGGTGGATTACAAGCTGTAAAATAAATACCCCACTTAGTAAAGGGACCGATAGTGACAAAGGGAAAAATAGGAGCTGGATGTGCGCGCATCTTCTGAGTATAGATTTGACAGGGGTGACAACGTTTGACTGCTTCAACACAATCTTTGAAGAGCAAAGGCCAAAAATAGCTGGCACGCAAGATATGATGAGTTGTAACAAGCCCTGAAAGATGACCACCAGAAGCTCCACTGTGGCAGTCATTGAGCATTGACTGTGCTTCCTCTAGGATTAAAAAATGCTGAAGGATTGAATCAACCCCTCGACGTTATAATGTATCTCCAATGATAACATAATTTTTAGCGAAGTTACATAATTTTCAGTGTTCATCCTTAGAGAAAGTAGAGGGAAACTTTGAAGTCTGGAGATAGACAATGATATCTCCATACCAAGGGTCGAGTGAAGAGATGAGGAATAAATGTTCATCAAGAAAAGTTTCCTCATAAATAGTATCCTCTCTACAAGGTAGCTCGGAAATTAACTCGGCAAAAACCATGGATTTCTTAGACTTGGTGGACAAGAACTCAAGATCAAATTCTTGTAAAATGACTATCCATCGATTATATTTGCCCCCAATCACTCGCCTACTGAGGAAAAATTGAAATGGATTGACCACCGCTAAGACAAAAGTTTTGCGTAGCAAGATATAATGGTGAAGCCGTTTGACAGCATGGACAGCTACCAAGGCCAACTTCTCAACAGGAGAATAGTGAAGTTCAAGACCTATCAAGCCTCGACTCAAATAATAAATCACATGCTCTGTGAGAGCATCATCTTCCTGAATAAGAACCATACCTATGGTTGATTCTACTGTAACAAGATATAAAAGGAAATCCCTACCATAATCCAGTGGACTCAAAAGTGGGGTAGAGACTAATGCCTTTTTCAAGGCATCAAAAGACTGCTACGCAAAGTCATCCCATACAAATGGAACTTCTTTCCATAGCAAACACATAAACCCTTTAGTGATCTCGGCATAATTTGCTATAAACCATCTTAAGAAATTAGCCTTCCCTTGAAGACTTTGAAGTTGCCGAATTGATAATGGGGGAGGCAACTGAATTATTGCCTCTACCTTGAAAGGATCAACCCTAATCCCTTCATGTGACACGATGAACCCTAATAATCGTTTAGATGTAACCGCAAAAACGCACTTATTGGGATTCAACCGGATTTTATAAAAACGACATCGCTCAAAAACCAATCGAAGATGACTAGGGTGATCAGTTCTCTTTTGAGAACGAGCAGCTAGATCGTCCAAGTATGCTTCGATGATATGTTTAATTTCATGGAAAGCATATGACATGGCCCACTGGAAGGTAGCTCCAACATTTTTTAGACCAAAAGGCACCTTTCTATATGCAAAGGTACCCCAAGGACATATAAAAGTTGTCTTATGCTGATCTTCCGGATGGATAGAGATCTGATTATAACTGGAAAAATTGTCCATGAAGGAGAAAATCTCATTACCCGCACACTCATCAATAATCTGATCAATAAATGGCATGGGGTAATTATCTTTGGGACAAGCCTTATTTAGGTCCCTAAAGTCAATGCATACTTGGATTGTTCCTTGCTTTTTATCCACATCGACTGGAATAGAAACCCAATCGGTAAAAGGAATAGGGTATATGAAACATGCCTTGACCAACTTTTCTACTTTAGCTTTAATGGCTACTGCTTTCCTAGGATTAACCGGTCGAAGCCTTTGACAAACCGGTTTGGCGTTTTCATACGTCTTGATCTCATGTTGAACTATAGATGGATCAATGCCAGGAATTTCTTCATAAGACCAAGCGAATACATCTCGAAATTCCTTAAAAAGGTCGGTGTAAATTTGAATTTCTTTAGGGGAACATTTGGCTCCGATGAAGAGATTCTCGATTACACTAGGGTTGCTAGAGATGTTTATAGATATCGTTTTTGAAATCACTGACATATTACCTTCGGCACGAAAGTGTGCTGGAGCCAAAGGATTTGATACCGTACAAACATCACTAGTAAAGAGCTCGAAGAGCCTAGATTCTACTTCCTGCAATGGAGGAAGAAAATATGAATGATGGTGTAAGTCTTCCCAAGGTCGATCTACACCCATCATTACTTCTAGGATTGCTTCTTCGGAAGGTAAAACTGTATCTAAGCAGTGCATAGCAGAGGTAGAATCAATGGTCCAGGCCGGGGCCACATCACCATCTAGCTCCTCCTCAGATAAAGGAGTAGAGTGGTTGTCTGCAGAGTTGACGATAGACTGATATATAAGCTCTACTGTAGACATAGGGAATGCCATTCCACCAACTTGCCCTTCAGCTAATGTGGTCATAGGTGAAGGCAAGGTCGAAGGGTCTAAAAAATAATGAGTTCGGAAGAACTCTTCTTGTGAGGACTCCTTGAATGATGAAACAACATTGATTCTAACAATAGGAGAGGGAAAATCAAAGTACCCATCAATGAAGAATACATCCCAACTCCTAGATTCTCAGTAGGCGGATGAGGGTTATCCACTAAAGGAACAATAGAATCTGAAGCTGCCCTAAGATTGGTTGGAGAATAATCCAACTGATCAACCTTAACAATTTTCCCCTCATGAGGAAAGCAAATGACACGAAACAGAATCGAAACAATGACATCCATTTCATATACCCAATTCCTTCCTAAGAGGAGATTGTAATCTAGCTTGGTGTCAATGACTTCTACTTCGATATTGATGACTTTTCCCCCAACACATATGGGAAAGGCCGGGATGATCCCATGCAGCCTATGAGAATGTCCATCAAATGCAGTTAAGAGGGTAGGTGAAGGAACAGCCGAAGGCGATCCAATGGCCTTCTAGCATGACATTGACATGATGCACGTGGAAGCTCCTTCATCAATAATGGTACGAGAAATGTTAATTTTTTGGTATGTGGACTTTATTTGAAAAGCCATGTGATGAGGGAGTCGTTTTTTGACATTCAACATGTCGAAAGTGAGCACTAAAGAGCTATTTGGATCAACTACCCCTATCGTCGAAATTAAAGCACTTCGTTGAGCTGGACACAACTAGAGAACCTCTAAAAAAGAAGACATAGCACATGGACTCTAAGCCAGATTCTCAACAATGGAGTAATTCTGGGCAGCCCTAGCATTTGGATTAATAGTTGTGCATTTAGCAAAACCTTTTGGTATCCATGGTATAGTCTTGACAGGGGATCACTCAATATGAAGGTTGGTATTTCCGGGAGTAGCTTTGTCCTTGGATGTTTCAGCTTCACCGTAATCACGTGACCGAGTGGCCACATGGACACTAGAACCCATCATGAAAACCTTTGATGATTTTTCCCCTTCCTGGTTGCCGCTTGCAGAGGTACCAGGATTTGAAGTTGCGCGAGCAAGCAGTTGTTGCCCTTGAGGAAAGGGTTGGTTAGCACAACTTGAGAACTAGAAGTCCCTTGCTACCCTAACAAGCACTGAGCATCTTGGGCATAGATGAGTTCAATGATCTCCATTGCATAACTTGCACGAAAACTTGACTTTCTTTCTAGACTCATTTCTATCACCACCAGCACTATTGTTGGATTTATTTGTGTCGGCCTTCCCATCTTGACTCTTTTTCTTACCTCGTCCTTTCTTCTTCTGATTGGAATTTTGATTTCCTTTGGGGTTGGCAGATTGGACGGCATTAACCGAAGAGAGTTGGGAAGACGAAGGGTTAGACGATGTGACCTGGTTGTTAGGAGTAGTTTGCAAAGACAACTGCTGCAATTGGATCAACAAGTTCATCGCATTTGTGTCTACCGATCCAACGATACCATCCGCATGGGGACCTGGCTTCGAATTGGCTATATCAACCTGAGTCCTGAGAGCATCAGGCAAGATTTTTTGTAGAATCCCAGACTGAGAATAAATCAATTCTAATTGTTGGGCCCTAAAAATAGCTTGCTCCTTAGAATAGACTCCAGACAGGGAGACATCCTTAGAGATTTCAGATTGTAAATATTTCAAAAACCATTCGAGATGGTATTCCAGAGGAATTTCGGCTTTAATGAGCCTCTTTCTTTGTCTCCATTCCTAAATGTGATAAAAAATGTGAGTTGTTGTATCCTAACGAAAATTGGCTATAAGTTCAGTTTTAGCATCATAACGAACAGGCAACTGGAAATGATTTAATAAAATATTAGCTAAGTCGGCGAAAGATGTAAACCTGCCCCCTGGTAACTCTATATACCACTTGGCCGCATTACCAGTCAAGGTGCGTGGAAAAAGCCTCAACCTAATCGAGTCATCAATAAGGGAGTTTGATGAGCACCAGAAATGGAATGTGGTTACATGGTCACCCGGGTCTTCACCGCCCTTCCCCTCGAACTTTGGAATGTTCGAAGGGAGTTTGGTTGGGACCGGAGGCTAGGTTGGATTCTATTTAATTGGATCGTTCATTAATTTCCTGAGATCTGGCAAGTTCAATGTTGCCAGAAAAGGAAGCCTAGGAGGACTTTGGGGATTCCACCCAAACTAGGTGGAGCTCCCAAAGTTCTGAAAAGATTGGCCTAGATATTGGAAGGCACTAGGCTGCCCCGAAGTAACTAGTAGAACCAGCTGAACCAAAGGCGGACATTGTGATCCAACAAAACTCGGAGTTTGACCAACTTTGGCTGAAAAACCCCCATAACCGGCGAAGCTCCCTCCTAAAGGATTATAAGGAGTTGATAACCCTTGATAAGGATTCCAAGCAGAAGCTAAGAGAGGAATACTTCAAAATGAACTAACTATGGAGTACGACCTATTCCCTTGTTAGCCGAAAAATAGATTCCTAGTTCCCATGCCACTAACCACAGGGTTAGTCCAACCTTGAAAAGGATTGTTACTTTTTCCTATAGAAAAAAAAGGGATAGATCCTATTGTTGGGTTGGAATGTGATATATGACCACTTCCAAAAGGAAAACCCTGAAATGAAGCTGACCCACCCATCATGGATGTGGAGGCACTAAATGGAACTGATGGAATACCCTGTGAATGGGTGCCAAACGGGAAGAATCCAGAACTAAAAGCAATGGCTTGGGAATTTCCACTTGTAGAAGGAATGGAGGTAGACCCAACTAAGGATGTGCTAGAAAAAGACCCAAATAAAGATGCAGAGGGGATGGAAATAGTTCCTACCCCTTGTACTGATGTTGGAGTTTGCATAGTTGTAGCACTTGTGGTAGAAGCCATGCTTCCAGTAGTGGCCATCGATGGTAAGTGCGTACTATGACCTAGACTTGACGGTCTATGCGTCGGAGTCCCAATGTATTGTAACACGTCTGGATATTTAGATGGTAGAGGAGAATTCATAGCTGCTAACGATTCTGGGATTTCTTCTACCTCTATGTTATCTTCTGATTGAAAGAGAACTCAAGAAAGAAATGGCGTGCTCCTCTCTAGTTCTGTGGAAGTACCAGGCCTATGCTGAACACTAATGTCCCTGAGAGGAGGATCAATCCTCGATGCATCAGCTGCCACGGGATGAAACCCATCGACAGTATTACCTCTGCGCCTTCTAGGAGAAGGTTCTAAACTTGGTGGTGAAAGACCACAAAGTCTTCGAGACCGTCTAGGTGATCGGTCAACCACTTTGAATTTTTTATTAAGATCTAATTAAAGACTCAAGAAAAAATGAAAGCTAGGCCAACTAAGAGCACAGAGCACACACTAAAAAGTCCCTAAAAAATGTCAGCCAATCAAACAACTTTCAAATAATTCTGCTCCGGGTGATGATGAACGAACACTAAAATACAAGAAAGTGAAGTAAGGGGCCTTCTGAAGATAGTTTTGGATAATGACGGCCCAGTCCTACCAGTGAAGGTAACATAGGAAGTTATGTTGACCTCCGAACAACAGCCTGCGTGGTGCAAGACCCCAAGATTCACAAGGTTGCCCTCCAGTAGTACCATTGAGAGTGATACAACGTCGACCTCAGGTGCCACGGGATTCCCCTTCGCAGCCACCTATGTAGATCCCTAGGAGAAGCAACTAAGGTTACCAACTCGTGTCAGAAGCCAGGCATAACAGTCTTGAGGTAAGATCGGACAAGTAGGAGAGGGGGTATCTCTCTTCCTTATCTTAAAAAACCCTCATGCTTAATTCCTAGATCCGGAGCTTTCCTAGTCTCCCTGACACTATTGGATTTGCACTCACTATTCAGACTCCTATGTTTGACAGTTTAAATGGCCTTGGAGAGTTTTCTCTCCACTCGCCTAATCCAAGGCCCTAAAATATCCTAAAACTTGTTGGTGTGTTTAACTTGACAATTATCAAAAAGTTTTTGTGCATTTTAATTAGCGCTTGTTTTTAAATGGGTTGTTCTTAAGTCAAGGGATAAGTGGAAATGAAACTTGTGGTGTTTTGACGCATAAGAAATTAATAAAAACCAAACTATATGAAAATGCACTCGTTTTGTTCTTCGATGAAAGAAATTTCTACAAGGTTCAGAGGAACTTCAAAGAAAGCAACAAATTTTTGTTTTCTTTTCTTTTACTCAAGCTTGGCACTCACAAAAATTAACAAAACTATGGATGTCCTAAAAAATGCACAAATTTATCCTAATGCAATGAGTACATGCTGATGCAAAACTTAAGACTACTCTAAATCAAGAAATGAAAGTAACTTGTTTATTAATTCTAATTTGCCACTTAAGATGTTTAGATAGAATATAAGTTGCTAATGCTCATTTTCGTCCAAACACTAAAAGCAAGTTTCAAGACAAACAAAAATGCACTTTTCAAAAATGCTCTAAACAAGACTAAAACTTTATGATCGAAGAATAGGCAACAAAACACTTTGCAAGTTGACAACACAAAACGGGTGAAAACTCAATAAAAATGTGTTTCAAGATGCTCTTAACAATAAAAAAGCAACAACAAGAGCTTGGCAATAAAGACCAAAAGATCGAAAAGACAACTTTCAAGAAAGTTTGAATTAACAACTTTCGGAAAGTAAGAAAAGTAGATGGTCATAAAGATGTAGTTTTGACACGGAAACAAAAAGTCACCAAAACAAGATTTGACACAAAGATTGAGATCAATATTTCTGCCCTAGAAGACCAGAGTAGACAAGATTCTCAGTAAGAAATCTTGTGTGCTTAAACAAAAAAGATGATGCTTGCAACAAAACAAAACAAGATCAACACTTTCCACAACAGGAGAGAGTTTGAAATCATGTACTTGTTGTAAAAATAAAAACTGACATAGAAAAGTAACTGATTCAGGACTGATTTAGACTAGTAGACAGATCTACAAACACAAAAATATTTGAAAAATCTTTAAAATTTTAGGGTATACGCGACTGTGTTAGTGCACAACTGCGTGTATATGCTATTGTGCCTAAGGAAACCTGTGTATACGTGGGTTCACTTAAGGAAACATTCGTATATACGCTTTTGTAAACTGGAGAAACAGTGTAGATAAAAGATTACGAGAATCAACAAAAACCAGTGTGAAGAAACTGATCAAACTTACAATTCAAGTTCCTATAGGAACAGACTACACAGTAACAACAAGCAAATAGATAGCTAAGCCCTCATTGGCTTGAACAAACCAAAACTAGGAACAACAATACTATTGTCCCCAGCGGAGTCGCCAATTCTATTAAGGGATAAATTTCCCTAGGGTCTTGGATTGATACCCTAGTAGATGAAAAGTTATCTACAAAGAAAAACACACATTCCACACATCCATGATGCTAATATAAACAAACTATATGAAAAGAGGTGCACTTGGGTGTCCTTAGTTGGGGAAGATCCAGCTAGGGTCCAAACCCTCTTGGATTTCTTTTTAGTCCTTCAACCTGCAAAACAATCAATTCCAGAAAGCACAATAGTATATTGACCAAGCATCATAAGGAAATCATCTTCATAGCATATTGAAAGGTAGTTAGTTATACAATTAAAACAACCATTCATATGTGAATCATAACATTGATATCATAAACATGAAAAAGATCTGTCTCAGGAACAAGATAAGTGTTTCTTTTATTATAGATAACTAAAGTACAGAAAGGAATGATTTCACCTGAGTCTTCCTTTCATAGGCTCCAAGCAGAACCATCCTCCAGATTCATCCAGTCTCAAGCCTTCAACAAAATCCTTCCATGACTTACTCCAAGATATCTCAAGTAGTAGAAAGACATCATAACACAAGGAAACAAGGGTTTCCTGTAACGGGGGGAGTGTTGGAAGCACAAGGATCTTCAGACCTAGTCAGGGATAATCTTAGCAGAGTGATCTTTCTCTCTCTTCTCCTCCCTTAGGCCTTCCCATTGAAGCCTTTTTATACTTCTCCCAAAGTAGTTTTTTAGTTGGGGACTCGTTGGGAATAGTTGGGCCACGGGCACTAATAGGTAATCAACAGGTAAAACCTACGATCTCCACCCGAAATTAAGGAGATTTAATTTTTTTAAAGTGTTTTATGACATATACGTGAGTTGGGTATACATAGACCCGCGTACACACACGTTTAGCTCAGGGAAATGCCACATATAAGGAGTAAAACACTGTTTTTTTAGGTATTTGGACTAGGTCTGGAAGGAGGGGTTTCCCTAGGCCATGAGTGCAGCATCACAAACATCAAGAGTGAGATTTGGAGCTATAACAGCTATGGTGCACTATATGCCAGGTGGTTGGGAAACATGCGATCGACAATTTCCATTTGCTGCAGAAATTCGTGTAGACACTGCAACAACTCTTTTGTAATTTATGTCAACCAGGAGGCCATGATGAGCGCAATTGTTGAAGTTTCGAATTGATAATGTACATGACACTTGCATACAAGGTGCAAACAGAAACACGACCTCCAGACCAAGGCATTGGGAAATGTGAGGTGAGTATCAGGGGCACGACTGAGGCTGAGGTGGAGGAGGGCCTGGGAGAGGCTAAGGACAACTGATTTGTTACAATTGTGGAGGCCCAGTAACTATACGAGGGATTGTTTGAATCCGATGCGATTGTCATGTTTCTATTGTACTCAGTTTAACCATGTGACTGAGGATTTCCCAATATTATTGGCTAAGATCCGTGAAAAAGGGGCACAACCCTTGCAGTTGATGTAGAACCTCCAGATGATGAGGGCGGAGTCCCGCGAGGAATACCCTAAGGTAAACATTATACTACGAAGTGGAACTATGACAGGGGAGGATCAAGGCAAGTAGCCTGCAGAAGTTGAATGGGTCCACAAAGCACCAGAAAGGGAGACTGGGTTTGACCTGGAGTGCACAAAAGAAACATTTATGGAAGCAAAGAAAAAATTCACTGAGGCCTCTACCTATGGAAGTCAGGAGAAACTAGCTGAAGAAATGGACCCATCCATGATTGCCACATTCTTGGAGACCTGCATGAAGCCGCTTCATGACAGTAAGGTTGTGAAGGGCCTGCAAGAACTGATCAATCAGTGCACTAGTAAGGATGGTGCTATTGGTGAACCACGCATGGTCAGGAAGCTTGGAAAGCCCAAGCCAAGGACTGGGCGTGAAATGAGACTCTGACGCGAATGTCTTATCAAAACAGAATTGGGAAAGAATGGGGAGACTTGCACTCCAGTGGTCTCTAATATAGTTAAGAATGGAGAATCAACAGAAAATTATCCCAATGGGGAGGCTACAATGGGTCACAGTTGACATTGAGGGTGTGAGCGCACTGGTGTATTTTGAAGTAATAGAAATTGTGGATGATATAAATCCCTACCCTGCACTCCTTGGAATCGATTGGGCCATTGACATGAATGGGGTAATCAATCTAAAGAAGTGGAAGATGATATTTGAAAAGAAGTCATTCCGCGTAGAGGTATCACTGGATCGTGCAAAGGGATCGTGCTATACAGAACCAGTATAAGATTATGAAAGTGATGAAAATTTGGACCAGATTTACAAGATAACAGTGTGAGACCAGGATTGGGTGAATTCGACAATGGACAGACGTATTGCATGGGACTGCAAAAGCTCCTACACATTAGATTCAGACAAAGAATTGGAGCACTAGCAGAACTGGATGCATGAAGTATATATACTGCATTGTAATATGATGACCAAGTCATTGCATTGTGTGTCATCTGAAGTCAAGGATGTCCCACATTACGATGGGCTAATTGATGTTGATTGCTTTTTGGATGCATTTCAAAGAGAAGTGCCAGAGAAACATCGCTTACAGGACTTGGACTGGGTACTGCACACTACATCCGCAAGATGGTGGGGTACGCACAAGGATAGTTTCGGTGATTGGTGCGAGTATAGGAGGATGATTGATCCAAATTGGATCCAATTTTGCCTCTAGATCAAAGTATTCAAATGTAGATGAAAGTGGGATCAAGTCAAATTTTTCATCGACACAATTCCAACGGTGTGAATGACACATAAATTTGAGTCTGGATGAAAAAGTTAGAGCCAGTCAAAATTTATGGAAAATTAGGGCAAAAAGTCAAAAAGTCAAAGGTCAAAGTCAATGGTCAACAGGGTGATGTCAACTAGACACATGCCACCCCGGGAATACACCACTTGTCTTAGATGATGTCAGAAGAGGAGTTGATGTGTTGTGATGTGGTTGGTTGATGTGGGCCAAACTGGTGCTGAAACGTGGCAGCCTGGATTTTTCCCAATGTGGCCTTATTTCCAAAATTTTGGGGATCAAGGAGGATCAAGCCCCTAAGCTCCTGGAATGGCTATGTTGGGACTTGTTAATATTCAGGATAAGTTTATATTTAAGGTTGATGGGTTTTGAGTCGCCGGAAAAAAGGGCCAACAGCCAGGGTCAACCCCATAGCCGTCGGAACCCTTATTTCATTATGTATTATCCCACATTCACCACAAGACTAAGCCAAACACGGTATATAATTCCATATGTTCGATGTATAAACCAACAGAGCAGAGTGATATAGCCGAAACCTTATCATATAGTGTGAATATCTATGTATATCCAATATAAGACATCGGGAGTCTCAGGTGGGGGTTTCGACCCAATGACCTCCAACCTTATATATGCAAATGCCTTCACAAGAATTTGCTAACCAACATGTCAGGGGTGGGACTTGGTTAACCAAGCCACCATAATTTTTATTAAACAGTTACAGGTACCGAACCCATCATACCACCAATGCGCAGACTAAGGCAGTTTTGTGCAGGGTAAGGTGGTTTTTGTCAGTAAAAAGTGGTTTTGTAGGGACAGAGGCAGTTTTGGATCATACCAAGGGGTCTGGAGGTCACAGTGGCCAAATATGTTCATGATTATACTCGTTTGACTTGAAATTTCAAGCTGAATGCAATGGTGAGGTCCATTTTCTCATTTGAGTCTCTATTTTTGAGCTCATACTTGTAACAACATTTTGAAGACAAAATAAAGCGGTCAACACTAGAAGCTAAATGACCAGGAGACGTAGCTAGGAAGTCTAGTGAACTCCTTAATTAAATTTTGCTATGATGATGTGTTTGAATATTTTAAATTTGTTTATGTGTTTATGTTATTTGCAATCTTTTCGATCTGTTGCACTAAGTAACATAAGAAACTTCACATAAAGTCTATAATACCTTTTTCATTAATGGATCAAGTGGTATCAGAGCTAAGGTTTTTAAGGTTTGACAAGATTGTGTGGAGATTTGAATGCCTACTAGGTTAAGGATCAGACAAGGTGAAGGTGAACTTGTTGAGGTGAATCCAGAGATTGGAAGGGTCTTTTCACAAGAAGGATGGCAGATGAAACCCCACTTGGGTCAAAATCTCAATTCTTGGATATTTTATGATGATATGTGCAATGGTGGAAGAGATGTATTGCGAGTTTAAGAAGAACAAGGATGAAGACACTTCATCACCTAAAGATCAAGAAGATAAGGGAAAGGGAGAAATGTTTCCTCCACCATCTCCTCCATCATCACCATCATCACCATCATCATCCTCTTCTTCTCATAAATCTAGTCCTTCTAATAAGAAAAAGAAGAAATCCTCTTTGATTGAATTACATGTAAAATTTGATTTTCCAATTCATGATGGAGAAGTTCACGCTGAAAAGTTTAATTGGCTAAGACAAATTGAAGTGCATTGGAGGGTGCAAAATGTTGTTTCAGAAATGAAGAAGATCCAGCTTTCTAGCCTTCGACTTGGAGGAATTGCACTTGGATGGTGGGAAGGCAAGACACAAGATGATCTCCAAAAAGCATGGTAAAATCATTTCAACTTTGAATGAATTTGTTTATGCTATTAAAAAGCAATTTTATCCTTTGGCTTATATGAGTTGGCAAATGCTACACCAATTAAAAGGTCAAAGTGTTCAAAGTTATTCAGGAATTGCGTAAAAGAGCTTTAGCATTAGGCATATCATTGGACTCACCAGAGACATTGTTGAAATACATAGGTGGTCTTCATAGTTATTTGAGGCATACCATACTTATGTTCAATCCAACTAGCTTAGATGATGTGTCAGTTTAAGCAACTCATCTAGAAGTTAGAGGAAAAAATGTAAACCAAGATATTTGGAAATCATCCAAACCTATTGAAAGCAAGAATAAAGGCAAGAAGAAACTTAAATGGAAGGACAAGAAAACAAACACTGTGAAGAAAGATAAACCTTCATGCACTCATTGTAAGAAGGAAGGTCACGATGAGGCACACTGTTGGTCATTACATCCAGAATTGAAGCCTAAGAAGTTTGAGAGTAAAGAGTGAAAGAATGTTGCTGCTATTCAAAAGGACTTGGGATCAGATTCAGGTGATGAGACAACAATTATAGCTACAGGTATAAAATTTAAAGATTCTAAAGCATCTACAAGTACTTCTTCGCATTTTGTTGATAATGATAATGATGAGAGGAAAAGAAATAAGATATTTCACATTAGAGTCATTTCCAAGAATACTAAAATTGATACTTTATTTGATAGTGGATCACAAGTTAATTTGATTTATGAAGAAATTGTAAAGAAGTTGAGTCTAGAAACAAAACCTCATAAAAATCCATATCCATTAGGTTGGGTGTGTGATAAAACTAAGCTACAAGTTACAAAACAATGTAAACTTCGTTTTGCTATTGGGTCAAAGTTTGTAGATGAGGATGAGTTAGACATAGTCCCATTGGACATATGTGGAATTGTATTATGAAGTCCATACTTTTACAATAGAAATGCTATCTTATATTGAACCGAAAATAAGTATCAACTCACTAAGGATAGAATTGAATATATTGTAAGGGCTCATAAACTCAAAGATAACTTATCTCTCATAAATTCAGGACAGATGAAAAGAAATGTAAATTCAATGAAATAATTTTTACTTATGATTGTAAAAGCAAAGGATATTGATAAATCCAATGCTTTCCAAGGCTGTAATCCTAAACAGAAAGAAGATCTAGTTAAACTTGTTTCGGATTATGATATTCTATTTCAAGATCCTAAAGGGTTTCCACCCAAGTGAGAGATAGAACATGAGATTTATTTGTAGCAAGATGCTCCACTACCTAATATTGGAATGTAAAGGGTATCAACTATAGAGAATGCATAGATAAAGAAGCAGGTACATGAGTTGCTCGATCAAGTGTTTATTCGACCAAGCACATCATTGTGTGGATCACCTATTGTGTTAGTGTGAAAGAAAGATGGTTCGTAGAGAATGTGCATTTATTTTAGAGCATTAAATAAAATCACAATAAAGAGTTGTTACCCTCTCCCTCATATTGATGATTTGTTAGATTAGTTAAAATATGCAATTTGCTTCTCTAAATTGGACTTACGAAGTGGCTACCATTAGATCAGAGTTGCAGAATAGGATGTACGGAAGACTATTTTCAAAACAAAGCAAGGACTCTATGAATGGATGGTTATGCCTTTTGGCTTAACTAACGCTCCTGCTAGATTCATGTGAGTCATGAATGATGTATTTATACTATTCATTGATGATTTTGTAATAGTCTATTTAGATGATATTCTTGTTTTCAGTAGAACATGGGATGAACATGTAAAACATGTAAAGTAGATTTTAGATGTTTTGAAAGAGAAAATCTCTATGTAAAACTGTCAAAATGTGAATTTGGAAGAACATCTTTGAATTCCTTGGGTTATATTGTAGGGGGTGTTGAATTGAATATTGATCCCTCTAAGGTCGAAGTCATTGTAAATTGGCCTAAGCCCAATGCTACTAAAAAAGCTAGAAGTTTCTTAGGGGAAACACAATATTAGAGAAAGTTTATTGCTAACTTTTCTTTGATTGCAGCTCCTTTACATGCTTTGACAAGTGTGAAACAGGTGTTTCAGTGGGGAGGCAAACAACTCAAAACCTTCGACACATTGAAAGAAAGGATCAATACAATGCCAGTACTAGCACTACTAGATCTTCAACATCCATATGAGATCGAGACAGATGCAAGTGAATATGCCATGGTGGCAGTGTTGATGCAACACAGAAAGCCTATATGCTTTCATTTTGAGACATTCACATCAACAATAGTTAACTATCCTACATATGATAAAGAATTGTATGCATTAGTTCAGAGTGTTAAAAAGTGGAAACATTACATAATGGGTAAAGAAACAATCATACACACAAATCATCAACCACTTCAATATTTACACTCGCAAACTAAATTGCAACAATCAAGACACTATCAGTGGATGGATTTTCTACAACAATTTCATCTTGTTATTAGATATAAGAAGGGCATACATAATAAGGTTGCAACATTGTTATCAAGACCAATTATAAATGCATCCACAATACTTAAGCATAATTTAGTAATTCAAGAAAGTTATTATGAACAATATGCTCAAGGCACAAATTTTAAGGATGTATATGCAAATTTAAGTCATGGAAAGCAGGTAGAAGAATTGGATTATTTCATAAAGGACAAACTCTTATATCATTTTGGAAGGTTATGCATTCCACAAGCTGAAAGAGTAAATATAATTCGAGAAGCACATACTTCTCTCATATTAGGTCATTTTGGTGTAAGTAAAACAATTGCACAATTACAAAGATTCTTCTATTGGCCACGAATGAATGAGACAGTTTCTAGATATATTAAAAGATGTACTATGTGTGCTACAAGAAAACCAAATAATAGAAAATTAGGCTTGTATACTCAACTTCCAATTCCTTCTCATCCTTGGGAAAGTGTTTCCATGGATTTTGTTGGGGGATTGCCAAAGTCTAGAAAGGGTCATGATTATTTGTATGTAGTTGTGGATAGGTTTTGTAAGATGCGTATTTTGACACCATGTAATAAACAGTTCATAGCTAAACAAATTGCAAAGTTGTTCTTTCAAAATGCATGGGTTCATTTTGGGTTACCCACTTCTATTGTATCTGATCGAGATTCTCAATTTGTCGGGAAATTTTGGTTAAATCTATGGGAGTTAATGGACACGGAGTTAAAGAAGAGCATGGAATTTCATCCCTAGATAGATGGTCAGACAGAAGTGTTCAAAATGATAGTGATACAGTTACTTTGAGGATATTGCAGCAAGCATCCCAAACTTTGGGATGAGAATTTGTGTTATGTGCAACATGCTTACAACCATGCAAAACATTCTTCTACTCAAAGATCTCCTTTTGAGACTTGTTTTGGATTTCTACCAAAGTCTCCCTTGGATTTTGTCTTTGGTAAAGACATAGTAGTAGATGGACACAGTGATGTGGACAAAGCAACCAGGTTCATTGAACAAATCCAACAAATTCACCAGGCAGTACAAGAACAGTTGGAAAGAAGCCAAGCAAAGTGTAAGGCACGACATGACAAGCATCAAGTTGAGCATAGTTTTCAAGTTGGGGATCAAGTCTAGTTGTACATCAGCAAAGAAAGACTACAATGGGAAGGTAAGAAGTTGAAACCAATTAGATATGGTCCTTTCAAAATTGTTGAAAATTCTTTCCACCTGTTAACACTCAGGTTGTCCCTTGGCTCCTTAAGGGATACGGCCGAGGTAACCACAGACCAAGCTTTGGACTGCCGGTCCTAGCCTACCAGCAGTCAGAGAGGGCTCTCTCTTCGGGATTTAGCTTTGTTTAGGAAATGATTTCAGGCTAGTTATCATGCACATGGTTTTTTGTTTAAGTTTGGCGGGATGACTGATCAATTCAGGCAGTGTTTGGCATGCGAAGCGCAAGAGGTTTAGAACATTGGGCATGGAGTCAAGGATGTGGACTGAAGGATGGGTTTTCTTTG
>APFE030922495.1:203264-215993 GCA_000404065.3 Pinus taeda
ATATAGGATCAATAAAAACATCATGTGGGATAGCTTCTTCTGGGCCTTCTTGGTCGGATGAAAGATTTGCCTCTTTGATAATAAGCCCTGCAACTAAATCTTCAGTCTTTGCCTTGAAAACATAAACATAATTATCCTCAATCTGTAAGTCAGAAGGTAGTACTATTTCCTTATGACTTGGGGAAGGAAGATTTTGAAGAAATGCTTCAGGATCACGAAAATGATATGACTGGATTTGAGATTGCAAGAGTTCAATTTCATTTACATATCTTTCAACAACTAAGTCAAAGAAAAGTTTATGCGAGCCTTCTGCTGTTTTTAATAACATCAATTCGAAAAACTCTTCATCAAGCTCAAATTTTGATAAACTCTCCCTAAATACATCTAGAGCTTTATCAAATGATCTTCCACGAACCCGGTCATCCTGTCTTACTGATAATGCTTTGAAATATGGACTATTTGGTTGTAGAATTGGTTCGTTCCTCAGTGGAGTCTTTGAATGAAAATGAAGTGGAGTCGCCAGGTGGATGCATTTACTTTGGAGTGCCTGATCTCTGTCCACCATCGAAGATCAGAACTAAACATGAACACTCTTTCAGGTCCCCAGTGGAGTCGCCATTATGTTAACACTCAGGTTGTCCCCTGCTCCTCAAGGGATACGGCCGAGGTAACCACAGACCAAGCTTTGGACTGCCGGTCCTAGCCTCCTAGCAGTCAGAGAGGGCTCTCTCTTCGGGATTTAGCTTTGTTTAGGAAATGATTTCAGGCTAGATATGAAGTACATGGTTTTTTGTTTAAGTTTGGCGGGATGAATGATCAATTCAGGCAGTGTTTGGCATGCGAAGTGCAAGAGGTTTAGAACATTGGGCATGGAGTCAAGGATGTGGACTGAAGGATGTGTTTTCTTTGGCAAAGAAGGGACTACAGAGCAGGATAGCTCCACAAGGAATAATATTAGGTTTGAATGAGGATGAAACAGATGTCTGGGAATGAAAGACAGCTAAGTAATTTTCATTCATGCTAATAGAGGGAACGTGAATGAATATCATATAGGAGCAATTAAGAAATTCCTACAAAAATTTTCATATACGGAGGAAACTAGTGCAAATATGAGACTAAGAGGAATTCATATTTATAGGCTAATTTAGAAAGAAAACATAGAGAAAAAGCAGGAATTGAGGGCAGAGCACAGCTAAGTGACATCTGAACTATTCTTTCTTCCTGCAAGTTTAGATCATGACACAGATAAGATATAGCAAACATAGCAACTGTAGAAAGAGATGAGGAAAACTTATTAGTCCATGAGGAAACACGAGAATTCTGCAATCTTGTTCTTCAGCCATCAAATACACATTTAGACAGTCCAAACACAAATGTTCCAGCAAGCTCTATTTATTAAATTTCTTGGAGCGTACACAGCAAGTCTCAAAATGAGATTAACGATCAAAACATCTCTCACCCTTTGAACAACGAACAACATTGTTTAAATAGGCAAAATATCTATTACAAGAAGATCTCAGATCGATCTGATGGAGTCACAGCTTCTACCCTAATCTGTACTGAAATAAATGCAAGAAAATATCTATCTAAGCGGCGCTGGAGGCAGCAGTATTAAAATGGAGTTTAAGTATGGGTCATTTCTTGTGATGCGCTGGCTATTTGGCCACAACTCTGTAATAACTGCCCAGGAATCCTTTTTCGGTATTGTTTAGGCGGTTCCATAAAATAATCTTCGCCTTTTGGATTGTGGCGGTGGCTGTCCCTTCAGTTTGATGAGTTGCCCTTCAAATCCAGAAAATGCAGCTCTCACACACTCTACAGGGCTCACGTTATCTCTTTTCTTCCCTCTGATGGTGCTTACTAATGTATGAATTGTTGCATAAGATTCCACGTCCATAAGATTGGGTACATGTACAGTTCCAGGTTCACACACACGGCCAAGATCATTTCGTAACAGGTTTACAATCATTAAATTTTCTGCTTGGTCCTTCTCACTGTGTTGCAGTTAAGATCGCGATTTCTCATCATCAATCTGCGAATTTTTTTATGCATCTGAGATTCACCAGCCACGAATCAAAATGCTTCAGCTCAAAGAGCTCAGAGGCGGTGGCGCTGATAATATATCGAGAGAGAATAAAAATAATTACTATAATGAACCAAATTACGATGAATGAAAAGAAATAACTTTGGCGCCTTGTGACTGCAACCTGAGATTTTTCTAATCACTGAAAAGAACTCAAGCAGACATTCAGAAAGAAACGATAAAGCTACAATCATCCGTCCACCTATAAATATGGATATATACACACAAAGGGAACTTTCCCAAATGCAATGTTAAATCTAGCAGGCTGCAGCAAAGCAAAAATGGAATGATGTGTTACTTATCATAAGAGTCACTTGCTTTTCTTTGCCGCCAGTCTTTGAGAGAAATCATCATCCTTTTCGCTGTTTCCACTGTTGGATCCACTTGCTTCTTTTGCCTCACGACCCCTGTTTCTTGAGATCTTTCGTATTGGAGTCGAGGCATTCTTGGCATTAGGATATAAAGGCAGCGCAGTTCTATGAGGCATCAGCTCCTGACCATTGCATCAATCTCCCCTGTCTTGAGGGCATATTCGGGATAACCTGGAAGCGTAAAATCAAGGCAAAGATCCTCAATTCTAACATCACGAAAACATAGTTCAGATATTGCTTTCCTATTATCACCTGACCTGGCCTCCAAGAAATGCTTCTTAGAAACAAGGGCTTGCATTTCTAGCAATATTTTTCCAAGCTCAGGATCAAAAGATAAAATATCATATAAATCAAGTTCCTGTCCAAGGATGAGTTTATAAAAAGCTGTCGAGAGAGGTAAATCTAGGAGTCGGCCATCTTGTAGAGCTTCTGCCATAACTCGTCCCAGAAGTCGAAAATTATCTAATACTTTCGAAAACTGGCTTCCATATGATACCAAAGCATTGCAGCCTTTATGGTCCATTGTAGTTTGGCATAGCACAGGGAGTGAGACCTGAGAGAGAAAGGGCCTTTCTTTCTCATCAATACGAGCCAAATCTACATCTGACTGCCTTGGACGATTTACATGAAGCGCACCACCCACATCTTTCCTTTGGTGGTTCCATTGATTTCTCGTTATTACTTGGCCAACAAAATTGGACAATTGCCTTTGAAAATATTTTCACTTGTTCTGAGATTGTAGCTGAAAGAGTCTTTTTAGAAGACCCCCGCTTATTCACTAATCTGTTGTCTTCAACTGAGATGGACGCTAGATTAGCAGCTGAAGATACAACAATATCACCTAGAATATAATAATTGATGTATGCATTTGGCTTGAAGCTTGCTTTATAAACCAACCTGTTAGTACCCAAATCCATCTTCACAGCTGCTTTGCCAATGTCATCAGTTTGCTTATGGACAACACACACATTCAATATACTCCCATCCTCTTGAACACCTGTCCTATCACTGATTTCCTCTTTTGCTTGTTGCTGCCCGGGTATGGGACTGCTCTTAAGAAAATCCATCTGCATAACAGTGCTATCAGTGTCAAGATCAATCTGTTGTTTCTAAAGCATTCCCACATTCTTGTGAATTCACACCCACTGAGCTGCTTGGAACAACTCCTGTAGCCTCTTGAGAAGATCTGATCTTAGTTTCTTTGAAATTACTAGGATCAATTACCAACAATTCATTTTTTCTGTCATAATGTGTCATGTCTAAAACATGTAAACCCTCATGATCATCAACACTACAATCCTTTTCTGGTTTTCTTTCAGAGCTCACACTTAGAAGACCTGATGCGCTAGCATCTTCAACCAGATGCTCAGAGATAGACAGACATGACAAGTCTATTGGGCTATTGCCAGAAGTAATATCTGTCCTTTGCAGGAAAACTGAATCTTGTTTGCCTTCTGCAACACCCCAGTATTGTAGTATTGAGTTTTTAATGTCATCATAAAAAGGACTTGATAATTCTAATGTCTCCATGACTTTTGTCAAATCCCTTTTGTCGTAATACCTGTATGTGGCAGTTGGATTTGATACAGAGTCAGACACTAGTAGGTAGCCACAAATGCCAAAGAAGACACGCCCATATGGATCAATACCAAATATCTCAGCCCCATTCAATGACTTCGATGCTCTAGATCCCAGGGCATCAATTTTCTCTACAGCATACTCTAGACAATACCATTCCCCTTCAGGTAAATGAGCTTTGGAAAGTCCAACACATCAAAAATGATATGCTGAAGGGCAACCATCACAACAAATCAAATTTCCATCCATTCCACACAGGCAGCATTCATCACTATTGAAATCCTCGACATCATCCATCCCAGGACTCATAAACTCAGTCTGTCCATTCTTAGAGCAACTGTGCTTGTTATGTGAGATTGAACTATCTGAATGAAAATTTGTCTTCTTGAGTGTCACTTGTCTTAAATTGGACCTCCTCTGCCCATCTGCTTTGGTACAAGAAACCCTCTTTCTTTTCGAATAGCATGGATTTCTAGCAATCAATCCAGTTGCACCAGAAGAGAAGTTCATTTTTGTATCTCCATCTGTATCTTCATTTTCCTCAGTAAGGGCTGCATATTGTGTCTGTTGAAGCTTAAAAAAGAGTGCTCCTTTTAGTGTCAAATTTGAGGATCAAACTCTTCATTTATTGGATCAAACCTTTCACCTCTGTGTTTTTTAAACACATCTGAAAGATGCTTTTCAGTCACCGCCACCCAAAACACAGTTTGGTATTGAGAGAATAATTGCTGCAAACTTGGAGAAGATTCCCAATACCAACAACCATATACAACATGCAAATCCTGCTTGGCGTGATGCACAGCAAGAAAGAGAGATAACTCCATTGTTCTGGGCATATGTAGTTACAGGTGTCATTGTTCCCAGTGCTACTAGGAAAGTATTTAATCCATCGGCTAATATTGCACCTTTAATTGATTTCTCAAAGCTAGGCCCGAATGGTTCTAGGTGACTAGTTTCTGCTGTGGCAAAACTGCTGGGGCATAGAGTTTAAGAGGAAACACATGCACCCAAAGGAAGCACACTTGACATCCACAACTAAATCTGAATTATCAATACTAGCAGGCCTCTTTTGGCAAAGTAGGAATAGTAGACAAATGCTCATATGACTTTGGATGGTGCACAGTGGTGTTCTTGAGGTGATGTAAGAGGATGTGCGTAGAGAAGTGATTGGTAGTGGTTGGTCATTGACCAATCCTTGAGCTATAAAGTAATGTAACAATAAAAGATGATGAGGGGTCTCAATGTCCTCCAAGAAGTTGCCATTATATCAGTCATAACAGCATGTCCATGCCTGAGAAATGTTTAATAGTGCCTGGTCCATGGTCCTCAATAATACATGCAATGACTTTTGTGCCTGAGGATTTTGTGCCCTCTTTGCCACAGTAGCAAATTTCAAATATGGAACTTTGCTGTAAGCAAAGCATGACATATTTGGCCTGTAAATATGTCGATCACGAAAGGTGAATACCTGCTATGAGCAGGAGGCTAACAGTGGCTCCACTTGGGGATGGCTTTTCCTTGTGAAAAGTCAAGAACAACAAGTCAGTATGCCTTGGTCTTTGATGCTGTTCTCTGCAAAATTCCCTTTGCCGGCTGCCTTATTAATCCTACCTACCTATCCTAACCAGCACTTACTTCGCTGTCAGGTGAAGTCAAGTAACCAGTGCAGCCATTTAAGCAACTGTAAAAATAGATGAACTGGCTCACTGATTGTTAATGAACTTGGAAGCACTATTCGGTCATGTGCCCCTATGATCAAAATTGTGGTATAGAAAGGCTGCTGCTGATGTATTTGGTCCTCACGGAGCAAACATGCTAAAGAACTTGATTTAAGAAGTAGTTCCATGTAGTATGCTATAGGATCAATAAAAACATCATGTGGGATAGCTTCTTCTGGGCCTTCTTGGTCGGATGGAACAATTGCCTCTTTGGTAATAAGCCCTGCAACTAAATCTTCAGTTTTTGCCTTGGAAACATAATTATCCTCAATCTGTAAGTCAGAAGGTAGTACTATTTCCTCATGACTTGGGGAAGGAAGATTTTGAAAAAATGCTTCAGGATCGCGAAAATGATATGACGGGATTTGAGATTGCAAGAATTCAATTTCATTTTCATATCTTTCAAAAACTAAATCAAGAAAAAGGTTATGCGAGCCTCCTGCTGTTTTTAACAACATCAATCTGAAAAATTCTTCATCAAGCTCAAATTTTGATAAACTCTCCCTGAATACATCTAAAGCTTTATCAAATGAAAGATCTTCCACGAACCCGGTCATCCTGTCTTGCAGATAATTCTTTGGAATATGGACTATTTGGTTGTAGAATTGGTTCGTTCCTCAGTGGAGTCTTGAATGAAAATGAAGTGGAGTTGCCAGGTGGATGCCTTTACTTTGGAGTGCTTGATCTCTGTCCACCATCGAAGATCAGAACTAAACATGAAAAGCTCTGAAGAAAAGGAGCACTTTCTCCAAAAAGCGGGGTTTACAGTGATGAACAAAATGATTCAGGTCCCCAGTGGAGTCGCCATTTATGTTAACACCAAGGTTGTTCCCTATGACTCCAAAGGGAATACAGCCAGGGTAACCACAGACAAAGCTTTGGACTGCCGGTCCTAGCCTACCAGCAGTCAGAGAGGGCTCTCTCTTCGAGATTTAGCTTTGTTTAGGAAATGATTTTAGGCTAGTTATTATGCACATGGGTTTTTGTTTGAGTTTGGCGGGATGGTTGATCTACCCAGGCAGAGTTGGCATGCGAAGCGCAAGAGGTTTAGAACATTGGGCATGGAGTCAAGGATGTGGACTGAAGGATGTGTTTTCTTTGGCAAAGAAGGGACTACAGAGCAGGATAGCTACACAAGGAATAATATCAGGTGTGAATGAGGATGAAACGGATGTCAGGGAATGAAAGATAGCTAAGTATTTTTCATTCATGCTAACAGAAGGAACGTCACTGAACATTCTATAGGAGCAATTAAGAAATTCCTACAACAATATTCATATACGGAGGAAACTAGTGCAAATATGAGCCTAAAAGGAATTCATATTTATAGGCTAATTTAGAAGGAAAACATAGAGAAAAAACAGGAATTGAGGGCAGAGCACGGCTAAGTGACATCTGAACTATTCTTTCTTCCTGCAAGTTTAGATCATGACACAGATATGATATAGCAAACATAGAAACTGTAGAAAGAGATGAGGAAAACTTATTAGTCCATGAAGAAGCACAAGAATTCTGTAATCTTAATCTTCAGCCATCGAATCCACATTTAGACAGTCCAAACAAAAATTACACAGCAAGTCTCAAAATGAGATTAACGATCAAAACACCTCTCACCCTTTGAACAATGGACAACATTGTTTAAATAGGCAAAATATCTATTACAAACAGATCTAAGATAGATCTGATGGAGTCACTGCTTCTATCCTAATCTGTACTGAAGTAAATGCAAAAATATCTATTTAAGCTGCACTGGAGGCAGCAGCATCAGAATTGATTTTATGGGTCATTTCTTGTGATGCGCTCGCTATTTGGCCATAACTCTGCAATAACTGCGCATGAATCCTTTAGGCGGTTCCATAGATTTAAAAATAATTTTTGCCTTTTTAGATTGTGGCGGTGGCTGTCCCTTCAGCTTGATGAGTTTCCCTTCACATCCAGAAGGACTTAGGCCGCTGAGGTTCAGGGGGTGCTGAGGGGACTTGTCGAAATTCACCGAACGCTTTCATTTTTATTGGATCCGATCATCTCAGCTACACCACAGAACTGGCCGCTTGCATTAACAGAAATACAATAATATTGGATAGTTTCCTGTATTTCCTCCTCAGAAGCATCCTTACTGATGCCAATCTGCTTGTGTGGACATCAATGAATCCATATTCTACATACAAAAAAGGGAATCATGGCTTTATAGGCTAGATAAAGTCGGCCATTGTTCAGAAGGAAAGTCCTCACACAGAACAAAACTTGTGTTTTTGGTTCAAGATGGAGAGGATCCTGGTTCACCAGAATGGCCAGGTGGAGTAATAGGCCTTATGGTGTTCATGGAGACCTGTTTTCTCGATGACCTCATCTTGTGCTTTGCATAGCGTGCTCGCAAGGCAGGGCCATTCTTCTCGTTGTATTTGATCATAAGAAAGAAGATCGGTAGATCTTCAACGACATTCCAAAACGAACCATAACCTTTGCCAGAAATCCTTGATATTCGCCAATATGTCCCTGAGAATAATAACGTATGCAAAGAATCGAAACAATCTTCGAGAAAACTGACATTAATTTAACAGAGCTGCAGGTCTCGGTCACAAAATTCAGCAGTGTGTTATTGAAAATTGTTACGTATGCTGAGAATTGAAACAATATTCTGGGAAATTGACACAGAATGCTCATCAAGCTCACTCCCTGTGCTTGTAAGAACAGCAGCAAGCCCATTACCAACATTGATAACTTTGCCATCAAACCATGCCAGCTCACTGTCCTCAATCCATACTTTCATCCCCGCAATGATGTTCCTTTCACTTGCCATGAGAGTAAGTCGGAAACGACTGCGCATAAACCGGCTATGTCGATTGATGGGATTCTAACTATTGAATCCTTCAATTGACATTGATTCAAATAAAAATCATTGAGAATATGATGACCAATTCCAACCATTTGGACCGATTTGTATTGATTTCAAACACATTTTTTAAGATATATTCACCACTGATTTTGGGCATTCCTTGAGTCTGCGGTTTGAAATCTATTGCAAGCAAGTCGTTCTTGTATTGGCCTTGTAATGCCTTCCGGGAAATAGACTCTGACTCCCTCTGCGCAACAAAAATATGAAGATCATCTTTACCAACCTGTTTTAAATTATCATTCTCTACAGATTTTTTGCATGTCTGAAATAGAACCCCCTCTTACTTTTGCTCTTGAGACTATAGATTCATCAGGTTTTTGTACCCTTTCAAATATCTTTAATGCACGAGGGCTTCCATCTTCTCTTTCAATAAAAAACACGTCATCCTCATAAATTGCCTTCAATGCTAGCACCTTTGGATTTCGTTGACCACAGTTTGGACATGGTTGACCAAGATGAGGCGAAAGTTCCACTCGAGCTTGCTGTGCAAGTTGGCGATCATTCATAGCCCTCTCCCAGTTTTGAATATCTTTTTGCTCAAATAATATGCAATTTCCACCACTGAAGTGGTCATATCCATCCACTGCTTTGCTGCACCTATAACAAAAATACTGACCACAATTATAGCAAGTCATCTTGTTGCAGCCCTCTGTTTTGGAGATGGCCATCTTGCATGATGGACATTGTTTTGCATCACGTAGTATCTGCTTCATACTAAGCAGTTCATTAATTAAGTCATGCTCCCTTATTCTCTGCTCGGAGCCCATCTAAACTGAATTTTGGCGCTCCTGCAAAATACAAAGCCGCATCTCTGGGGTCATACAAGTTTGCCCTACATGTTGTCGCTCTCTGCAGAGACTACAAAAACTGTAGAAGCACTTGGCACATTGTGCATGATGATCTTCATCCTCCAAACATACTGACTCACAGCGAGGGCAGTATAAAATATCCATCATTGAATCTAATGCCTTCTGCAACAGCAAGGATTCCCATCTTTCAAATGCCTCATCCCCAAGAAGTTTCTTCAGTAGGCTAGGTGGAATAGAAACTTCACACTTAGGATCTGGACAATTGAGCTTGTTGATGGTACCATCCTTCACAGGAACATGTGAATATGTTTCCATACACTTCCAGCAGAAGATATGTTGGCATCGTAATTTGACAAACTCAGTCCCTGGATATTCATTGAAGCATATAGGACACACATGCAAAGTGCTACAGAATAGTTGATTTATTTTTTTCATCATTGTATCGCATCAGCCGAGGAATATCAACATCTGGAGATGAAAACATAGAAATCGCTCGCCAATATGTTTTGCCCTGTACATTGAATGGATCTAGCAATATCTCATGTTGAAATCCCAGGTGTGAAAGACATGAACTATGGAGCCATTCTGCCCATTTATATAGTACAACTTGGCCTGAGTCTCCAGCCCAAATGTTGTCTAAGCTGTTGCAGAGCTTAGAAATACTATGAGAGTCCAACCAGTAGGCCAAAATCGTAAATTGTGGGGGCATATAGCACGGATATGATTTAGGCAGAACACATGTCAATGCAATAGGAAGAAGGCGCTGAACATTGAATGTGTAAACATTTCCCACCAGAACATCTTTTGAGGAAGACCTGCTATTGTTTCCACTGAGTTTACATATACTGGAAGCCGATGGCAGCCTCACAGTATTAGCAATATTCTCAGGAATTTCAACATGTATAATATGAGATCTTGAACGCCCTTTTCTCCTTTTACTTTCTGAATTGCCCCTCTTCACTTGTACCAATAGAAACTTCTTGACTCTCCCGAGGTTCCAACTCCTCCCGTTCAAGGTCTTCTTCATCACCATCTTCATATGTTAACTTGTACCAAGAAGTTTCTTGATCAAATCCAACTACTTCACCCATGTACTGCCTATTTCCAAACCTTTTTCTAACTTTCTGACCAATAAACACATCTCCACCACTATTTTCATCGGGAGTTTGTATTGCATATTTCTCTTGCTTTAAATCAGAACCTAGTTCTTCATCTGGAACACTCTCAGGCTCCATTCAAGGAAACTTATCTGTGGAAGCCCGATTTTTATTAGAATCCAATGAAATTATCCCAGATACGGTACCCAAATGGCTCAGTGTTCTCGGAGAAAATTTTGACTTATCTGAAGACTCTATATCTGTAACAGGAGCAGTGTCTCCCCTACATGGCCCAGTGATATCATGCACACCATCAATTAACCTAATCGTATGTCGAGCATCCACTGGTGATTTAACATCCTTGACAGAGTCAAAATCAGTTTTATTTTTTTATTTTTTGTTTTCAAGCATGCTCTGATCAGAAGAAGGATGCCTTATGCCAGTATCCAATGCAACTCCAGCAGAAGGATCATCCCCAGTGATTGGTCCAACATGGATTTATCTCTGAAGCACATCATCTGCAGCATCTACAAAAGAACTGGAGACCACACGGGTGTTTGTTATCCCATTGGATGTATATTCTGCATCTTTAGACATTGAAGATATCTTCACTTCAGACATGAATTTAGTATTTTCATGTCGTTTAGGATTCACCACATTTGCGGCACTGGAAGTCAAATTTGTCTCAAAAACAGGGCTGGAAATAGAGACAGTATTGGTAGACCCTAAATGGTTCCCTGTGTTTGAAACATCAACAGAGGAGTTCTCAACAATTACAATGGGTCCATTGTTGCTAGATATTCTTTCAGCATCTTTGTCTATTATGTCAGCAATTTTTGTAGCTAGACCATCTTGACCTGGAGTCTTCCAAGTAGTCTGTATGTAATTGTTACCCCCAACTTCAACCGGCTGAACATTAATATCAACATCTGCAGATGCTAACACTTCATTTCTAATATTTGATTCAGCACTCATAAGAAGACTGTAAGCTACATTGTTATTACTTCCAGTACTAAATTCAGCACCAGAAGGTAGACTTTGAACTAAAGTAGGTCCAGTTCTGGCTGTTGAAATTTATGAGTTTCAACTGTTTGGTTCTCATTAAAGTATCTCCAACACTGCCAAGTAGTCCTCAGGTTTTATCCCTTGTTATGCCTGGGACACCCTTCTATCTCTGATTTGCAATCTTTTGCTTGAACAAGACAAGGAAATGTACCTAAAAATGCTTGAGGTGATGTAAGAGGACTTGCGTAGAGAAGTGGTTGCTCATCGACCAATCCCTTGAGCTATAAAGTAATGTAACAATAAAAGATGATGAGGGGTCTCAATGTCCTCCAAGAAGTTGAGTTATCAAAGCCCCATGCCATTTCACAGTTCGCTCAGGTGCCATTATAGTAGTCATAACAGCATGTCCATCCCTGTCTAGTTCTGCAATCTTCGATCTATTAGAAGATGATGCTCACGCCCAACTAGCAAGTGCCCATGCTGCCAATGGCACTGCAGCATGTCTACTTTGCAAGTCATCCCAGAGTCTAAGATATTCAAAGTTTTCATTTGAAGCAACTTGCCTTTTAGCATTCATAGTATTTTTGGATGCAGCCTTACTAATGCCAATGAGATCAGTCAATAGTAGTGTTAGCCATGCTTGAGAAATGTTTAATAGTGCCTGGTCCATGGTCCTCAAGAATACAAATGACTTTTGTGCCTGAGGATTTTGTGCCCTCTTTGCCTCAGTAGCAAATATGGAACATTGCTGCAAGCAAAGCATGACATATTTGGCCTGTAAATATGTCGATCACGAAAGGTGAATACCTACTATGAGCAGGAGGCTAACAGTGGCTCCACTTGGGGATGGCTTTTCCTCGCGAAAAGTCAAGAACAGTAGGTCAGTATGCCTTGGTCTTTAATTGATGTTGTTTTTTGCAAAATTCCTTTTGTTGGATGCCTTATTAATCCTACCTACCTATCCTAACCAGCACTTACTTTGTTGTCAGGTGAAATCAAATAACCAGTGCAGCCACTTAAGCAACTGAAAAAAGAGATGAATTGGCTCACTGATTGTTAATGAACTTGGAAGCACTATTCGGTCATGTGCCCCTATGATCAAAATTGTGGTATAGAAAGGCCGCTGCTGATGTATTTGGTCCTCATGGAGAAAGCATGCTAAAGAACTTGAG
>APFE030922495.1:216359-237239 GCA_000404065.3 Pinus taeda
TTAATGATTATAAAAATTAGCTATGACGCTTGTCCTAGCTTGCCACCCCCTAAAAGTTCGGATTGCGCCCTAGCTGTCTCAAAAACTAGTGCCCCTACCCGTGTTAAATTTGTTAACTTTGTTAGCTCAACTTTTCATTTCTTTGTACTCTGTAATTTTGAAGAATTTGAATAAAGATTTGAGGTTCCCAACATGGAAGGAGATGTAAAGTAGGAGATGTTATGGAGAATATTAGAATGTAAGCTAGAGTAGATTTTATTTTGTAATTTTTCTTTGATTTTATTCAAGTATGTCATTTGGTTTTTATGATTTCTTTGAAGTTTTATAGTTTATATTTTTCATTCATGCAAGTTTGATTCATGCAAATGTGTTCAACTAGTTGATTGCATATTTATCTAACTATGTAATCTATGCTTAACAAAATAGTCCAAGAAAGTAGTCCTCTTATTTTCCAATTGGTGCTTGGAACTTTAGAGCACATAGTAGATTAGTTTTCCTTTACATGTTTTGTATTTTCTTTCCATTTCTAGATTTATCTAACTGTGTAATCTATGCTTAACAAAATAGTCCAAGAAAGTAGTCCTTCTATTTTCCAATTGGTGCTTAGAGCATTAGAGCACACAGTAGATTAGTTTTCCTTTACATTTTTTGTTTTTGCTTTCCATTTTTAGATTAATATAACTGTGTAAACTATGTTTAACAAAATAGTCCAAGAAAGTAGTCCTCCTATTTTCCAATTGGTGCTTGGAACATTAGAGCACACAATAGATTAGTTTTTATTTACATGTTTTGTATTTGATTTCCATTTCAAATTAACATAACTGACTTTGTTTCCTATGCTCTCTAAATCATATCAAGAGGGTGGGTCGACCATTTTCGAATTGGACTAAATTTGGTTGCTTGTTCACACAGCAGTGATAGATTCATTTCCCATTCTTTCTTACGATCACATCTATTGTATACTCAACTGCTTAAGTCATTTCAAGAAGATGATTTTGACAGCTTCCTATATTGAATGTTCTCAATGGTATTTGAGCTTGCAATAGATCATATTTTTTTTTGTATTGTTTTAAACTAGGATTATCATTTTTTCTCTCATTTCATAGATATTTTTCCAGCCTAGATTAATCTAACTATTCAAAGTTTTTGATTTGTTTTATCTAATGTTCATTTCATTTTCTCCCTTATTTAGAAATTAGATTTTAACATTAAAATACATTAGTTTTAGTTGTCCATTAACATTTAGAGGTTTCATCTAGAAGCATAATTTTCTTTCTTAGACTAATTTCCTTAAGCATAAGAAACAAAACCCCCAAAATCAACATAAACTATAAAAGAACGAATTAACAAAAAGGTTAACTAAGCACACATAGTGCACTACACTTCATCAATTTATGATACCCGGATTGATAATTTATGTAGAGCAATTTAGGACACTAAATTGACTAGACATAAGGTAAATGATATGATTTCAAGGCCTATTGTAAATTCATCTATTATACGCAATCATAATTCTATTTTGCATGAAAGTTACATATTAAAATATGCAAATGATAGTGAATTTTAAGAAGTATATGCAAGCTTGAGTCAAGGAAATGAAATTGAAGAGTTGGATTATCATGTCCATAATAGTTTGTTGTATCACTTGGGAATGTTTTGTATTCCACGGGGAGAAAGAAACAATATCATAAGCATGGCACACATTTCATTGATTTCCGGACACTTTGGTCTAGGCAAGACAGTAGCGAATCTTCAAAGGTATTATTATTGGCCACACATGTTGGATAATGTTTCTCATTTCATAAGACGATGTTCTTTATGTGCTACAAGTAAGCTTGGCAATATGAAACTTGGTTTATACACTCCACTTCCGATACCTTCACGTCCATGGGAGAGTATTTCAATTAATTTTATAGGAGGTCTTTCATTGTCACTTAAAGGTAATTATTACTTGTATATAGTTGTATATAGGTTAAGAAAAATGAAAATACTAACACCATGTAAAAATGAAAATTATAGCTGAACAAACAACCCATCATTTCTCCCAAAACATTTGGATTCATTTTGCTCTTCCTAGCTCTGTTGTAAGTGATCGGGATTCTCAATTTGTTGGGAATTTTTGGTCAAATTTATGGGACATGATGGACACAAATTTGAAGAAGAGCACAACGTTTCATCCACAAATAGATGGAAAAAACAAGGTGGTCAATCGAATAGTTATTCATCTTCTTAGAGTATATTGTAGAAAAAATCCCAAGTTGTGGGATGAATAGCTGCATTACATAAAACATATATACAACAGGGAAAAACATTCTTCCACAAACACATCACCATTTGAGGTATGTTATGGGTACTTGCCAAGATCACCATTGGACTTCTTATTTGAGAAATATGTTACCATCGAAGGTCATAGTGACATCGATAAGAGAAGGAAGTTCATAGAGAAAAATCAGTTGATACATCACACAATGCAAGAACAACTTGAGAGATGTCAAAGTAGCTACAAGGTAAGGCATGAGAAACAATGGCTTGATCAGAAATTTGAAGTTGGCAGCGGAGTTTTATTATATATTAGCAAAGAGAGACTTCAAGGGTAAGGTAAAAATCTTAAACCAATCCGTTATGGTCCTTTTAAAATTCTGGAAAAGATTGGTAACAATGAATTTAAGCTTGATTCGACTTCTTATATGAAAATATACTCTCTTGTTAATGTTAAACAACACTGGAAGGGGACAACATTGGCTTTAAAGACTTCATATCTAGGAATCAGCTCATGGATCTTCATACCTCGAACGGTATGTTTACATGGACCAATAATCGAAGAGGATCTCAGCACATAGTCAGAGAGCTTCAGTGGTCGCGTCCAGAGTCAAAGAGCAATAGACCTTTCCGCTTTGAATCCTTTTGGTTCTCTCATCCTAATTTCTAATATGTGGTTATAGCTGCCTAGAAATCCTTCACTCGCCCCACGGGAGCCAAGATGTTTCAATTTCAACAAAAGCTAAAATACCTTAAACAAGTGCTGAAAACTTGAAATCGCACTCAGTTTAGCAAGATATTCGATCAAAGGAAAGCATTGGAGTAGCAAATGAACACGTTGCAATAATGTGTCATATCAGAGGGTAGAACGGAGGATTATGCACTACAAGAGTAGGTACTCCTAAATAAAATTGAAACACGCAAGCAGTAAGAAGATTCTCTTTGGCGACAAAAATCCAAGATCAGATGGCTTAAAGACGGGGAGAAAAATACTAAGTTCTTTCATAGATCAGCAATTCAAAGGAGAATGCACAACAACATCGCCTTCATCAACAATCAACAAGGGGACTGCCTGGAGGTGCATGAAGACATAGTACAGGAATTCCAAGAATACTTTCAGGACACTCTTAGAGAACTGCAGGGTAGTAGAAATCAAGCCATACAAACTATAGTGCAGCACAGTCCTAAAATCATTAATGAGGATCACAACAATAGGCTTATCCAACCTATCCCCATGCAGGAAGTCGAGGACGCAATGGCCCAACTCAAGGATGGTAAGGCACCCGACCGTGATGGATTCACAACCAACTTCTTTCATGCTTTCTAGGAGCATATCAAAAATAAGGTCTGGGAGCTTGTGGACGAATCACGAGTGATGCACTGGGTTATTCCTTCCCTAAATACGACCTTCATAGTACTCGTTCCTAAAGTGGAAGACTCCAAGACTCGTGATAAATATAGGAAAATTGCATTATGTAATGTCATCTACAAGCTTATATCTAAAGTAGTGGCAAACAGACTCAAACCTCTTCTCCCTCTCCTTATCTCGCTAGAGCAGACAAGATATGTAGAAGGGTGCCAGATTCTGGATGATATCATTCTCTCCCACGAAGTGATACACTCACTCAAGGTATTGAAAAAACCAGTATGATTCTCAAACTAGATCTCTCCAAAGCTTTTTACAAACTTAGCTAGGCCTATATTAAACATATCTTACTAGCATTCGTCTTCAATGCCACCTCGACTCGATGGATCATGGAGCTCATTTCCTCCCCCTGCTGCTCCATCCTTCTCAATGGAGACCCCTCCCCTCCATTTCATCCTTCTCGGGGTATTCGTCAAGGAGATCCTCTTTCCCCGTTCATTTTTGTTCTCATGGATGAAGGGTTAAGCCACCTTCTTCACTCTACTACTAATTCACACTCTTTAAGGGGCATTTCACTGCATGGCTAGTCCCCCATTACTCACCAATAGTTTGTTGATGATAATATGATTTTTGGCTATTCGTCAGTGCAAGAAGCCTCTGCCTTCAAACTCCTGCTCAATTTTTTCTCAGACGCCTCTAGCACATCCATTAGTGCCTCCAAATCCCAACTCTTTTTCTTCCATACTACCATTGTCATTCAAAGGAATATAGCCTTGATTTTGGGATTTTCGATAACCAAGCTTCCTTCAAAATATTTTGGGGCTCCCCTATTTTACTCTGCCATCAAACATGTCGCCTCGAGGACCCTCCTTGACAACATAGAAATCAGGCTTTCCTCCTGGACCTACCACTCTCTCAATATTGCAAGCAGAATCATCCTCATTAAATTTGTCCTCCAATCCATGCCTCTGTACCTGTTTTCAATCTTCGCTACCCCGAAATGGGTTCTTAAGGATATTCACAATCTTCAAAGAAATTTTCTTTAGGGCTCCTCAGGCCACAATAAAAATGGGCCCTGGTTAAATGGTCGGAGGTCTATCTCCTGAAATTAGATGGGGGATTAGGCCTGAGGGACCCCCTCCACAACAACAATATCATGGGTGTGCGTATATGGTGGAATTGGCTCTCCAAACCGCTTACTCCCTGGGTCATCTACGGCAGGCCAAATATGCTCTACGCAGTCCTGTGGAAGAGCTAATACGATTCAGCCCAACCACTCCTAGCACACCAATCTAGAACACTGCAACAATTCATAGTGCCTTCATTCAAGCTCACAGCTTTTGGAAAATCCACTCAGGAAACACTGCAAGATTCTGGGAAGATTCTCGGAAACAACTTCCCAAACTTGCCTCTCTTTTTCACAAACCCAAGTGGCAAATAACCGTGCAGCAAAATGAGCAAATCTGTGTACATCAATTCTGGCAACAACATTCTTCCACGGATTTCAACTTTGGAGATCGGCAAACACATGGCAAGCCAACTGGCAGGAGGAAACCTATGATGAGATTGACAATGAGCTCAAGATCAAGAAAATCAAACTATCAGATCAGAAAGATCAATTGAGATGGGGATACACTACCAAGGGCCTATTCACTACCAAGGAGGCTTATCAAATCCTTTATCAACCTCTACAAATTATAAAAGATCCACTTTGGGACCAAGTCTGGCAACCAAACATTTGGCCTAAGGTCTCCACCTTCCTTTGGCTTCTAAGCAAACAAAGGATCCCCACATGGGATAACCTGCAAAAGTGTGGATTTATCGGGCCAACCAAATGCTCCAACTACAATATTCATTCAGAGAACATTAAACATCTCTTGGATACCTGCCCATTAGAAACTCAAATGTGGGAAAGGGAAGCTCAGTGCAATATAAGATCAGGTAGAAAAGAAGGACATATAGTAAACACCATCAGAAATTATCCTCGGAACTCTTTCCGATGTCCTGTTCTTAATGCCCTCTGGCACCTCCTTCCATGCTTCATCTATTGGATCATCTGGAAAGAAAGAAACAATAGGATCTTCAAAAATCATAATTCACCTCTTGATACCCTTTGGATTATTCTCAAGCAGAATCTTCAAGAAACTTTGTCTCTTAGATGATGGCAATATTCAGATATGCCAGTCCAACCCCAGGAGAGTCTCATTCTCGCCAATTGCAACCTTGATCTGACCTCTGTAGATCTTATCAAACCCAACAAATCAATTCACTCTGAGTCAACTCATTTTTGGTCACATCTTACCATCCACCCTTACAAGCTGAATTTTGATAGTGCGGCTAAGGGCAATCCTGGGCCGGCTAGCTATGGGGGCATCTTTAGAAACACGGAAGGCTCGGTTTTTCATATCTATCATGGATCATTAGGCAGAGACACCAACAATGATGTCAAGCTAGAAAGCTTATGGCAAGCTTTACGCATAGCAGAAACTGAAATTTTTCTCCCTCCAGAGATTGAAGGCGATTCACAAATCCTAATAGAGGCTGCAAACCGGATACAATCAGGATCCTTAGCTACGAAAATAGTTTCGAGTTGGAGGCTTCTAAGAAGATTGGAACAAATTGAAGAATGGCTCAAAATTCCTCACAGCATATCCTTCAAGCACGTCCGGCGTACAACTAATAAGGCAGCAGACAGACTGGATAATAAAGGGGCTGATCAACAACTCCCATTTTTCTCTGGTCTGTTGAACAATTCCAATGATTCACAACTCAAGTACGACTACACTCTCCTGGTGCAACAAGATCTCTCCCACCTAGATGCGAGTGTATAATGTGGCTTGCAGCTCGATGGCGGCGTGGAAAGGAGGCGCGTGGCTCATCACTAATGTTATTCAGCCTCACGTGAGGTTTGCATTAATCAATCAGGACTACAAATTAAATGCTTCATTAATGCAACACCCCACCGCCCATCAATTTAATAGCTTAATTGTAATGGTACTTTGTTGGTTCTTCATCCTGGCTCCTCCATTGTGCTTCAGTTGTTCCAGTGAGACTAATGCTCCTAGGTCTTGTGAAGGATTAGTACACTGTCTAGCTCGGGCTCAGAACATTGCCATTCATCATTGCATCCATCTTCCTTTTAATCAGTCCTGCACCCTCCTCTGTAGCTCCCTCTCTCTCTCCTTTGTTGCTATTTGTTCTGCTCCTCCTCCAATCCTCAAAATGCCCAGAGTTCGCTCAAGGATGAGCTACAAGAGAGGCAACTCTCATGGCCATGTCTCCCACTAGCCATCCTCCACGACCTTGGGACCTTCGTCTGATGCTTCAGCATTCATCTTTAATAAATACCCTGTAACCAGAAGTGGTCGTGGCAGAGGAAGAGGACAAATTATCACCGATGCTTGCTCTTACCATTCTCAATCTCACACAGCTCAGTTCCGCTTCCCCTACTCCTTAGGCAACTCTTCCTTCATAGTGTCAGTTACCATTGAGCTGTGTGAAGACATTGTTGGTTCAGGAGCTATTGGTTCAGGGGTTGTGGGTCCAGAAGCTCCCTTGGAGCCAAAGATAGCAGACAAGAACAATTCGACGCAGACTGAAACTACTCAGCGGAAGGATCCAGGCGACTCAACAAATCGGGAAGCTACCATTCACGCTGGTCCTAGTGCTCCTATAGGGGGTGGTTCTTCAGGTAAAGAAGGCCAACCATCTGAGTCTGAAGATTCTGACCAATTCGACTGTTGCATTATTGCGGAATCGCCTCCAACCTCGCTTGATAATTGAACAAGTCTGCACCTTCTGTTTTTTCTCTGTAGTTGTAAGAAGATGTCTTATCCTCTCAGAATCCAAAGTCATTTCTTGTCTCACAATTATTAGTATCAAGTCTTTTGCTAATATTGACTTGCTGATTTCCCGTGCGTGGGTGGCATTCTCCAGCTTTTTGGTTACTGTCATGATCGCTGCCTTACGGTCTCTGTCCTCTTCGATTTTGTATTGGCCCAATATTTTTATGGGTCATCATTCGGTCATGGAAAGGCCACGCAGTTTTGATTTTTTGACTGGTTCCAAACACTCTGTCCCGGTTTTCAATTACAGTTTCCAGACACATCAAGTTTCAAAGCAAGTCACTATGAAGGATTTTTGGTTAGGTTTTCAAGTGTTTTTTTGTAAGCATGCCTTCTCTGAGGCTAGTACTCTCGAGGCCTTTGGGTCTCTGTAATTATATTTTGTATCAATATAGGAGTAGCCAAATTTAGAAAAAAAATAAAAAATCCTTTTGGCCTTTAGTATTAATCCCTTGGGTTTAATATAATTCCCTTAGGTTTATAATATCAATCCCTCGGGTTTAAAATATCAATCCTAGTTAATAATGGTCAATCATAGGTAGCCATGGCCAACCATTGTCGAATGTCCCATTGTGACAAAAATTGTCTCCATATGAAAATTGTAGACAATCATGGAAAATCATGGTCGAACATCGTATTGTGACAAACATTTCTTGATATGAAAGTCAACCAATGTCAACTATAGTTCAATGTCACATTTTGACAAATATTGTCTCGATATGTAAATCAACCGTGGTTAACCATGGTCGAATGTCTTATTGTGATAAGGATTTTATCAATATGAAAATAAACCATGTTGAAGCATGTTTATTTTAGTGTTTATGATATTTATCATAGGGTTTATATACCTTGTGTTAATATCATTTGTCCCTTGGTTTCATTATCCCTTGTGGTTTCAGTATTAATCCCTTGGGTTTATTATTCCCTTGGTTTTATAATATCAATCACTTAGGCTTATTATTCCATTTGGTTAAAATCATAGTCAACCATGGTCAACCATATCCAACCACGTTCAACAATGATTGAATGTCACATTGTGACAAAGATTGTGTCCATATCGAAATCAAACATGATTAACCTGGTCCAAATTCACGTTGTGACAAAGATTGTCTTGATATGAAAATTAATCATGGCCAAGCATGGTCCAACGCCACATTGTGACAAGGATTGTCTCAATAGAGAAATTAACCATTCTCAGCCATCCTCAGCCATGCTTATTGTAGTGTTTATAATATTTATCATAGCGTTTATATACCTTGGGTTTATATTTTTTATCCCTTGGGTTTATAATATTAATCTCTAGAGTTTAATTTTATTCCTTTAGGTTTATAGTCCTTTGGATTTTTAGTATTCATCACTAGGGTTTATTATTCACTTAGGTTTATAATACCAATCATGGTCAACTATGGTCAACCATGGTCCAATGTCACACTGTGAAAATCTTTGACCTAATATGATAATCAACCATGTTAAAGCATTATCCATTGTCACATTGTGACAAAGATTCTCTCGATTTGAAATCAATCATGGTCCAAGGGTTTATAATATTTTTATTATAAACCGAAAAAATTATTATTATAAACTGATGCAGGAGTAACCAGCAACAAAGCAAGCAAACGTGTACCAGAGGATTAGAACAAAAGAAAAGTTTGTTTTAAAGCAGGAAAATACATTTAAAGCGGATAAGTTAAAGAAGATTTAAAGCGGATAAGATGGATACAGCCATCCACGCTTTTTGGAGAGCTTTCATTGTAGAAAAACTAGGAGAAGATCTTACCAATTCTTCCTAATGCATCTTATATAAATGTAATGTGATAGGGTGTGAGAGATATATGTTTTTGTGAGGGAAAACTGCATGAGTAAAATGTAGTCGAGCGTGAGCTCGCTTCTAAGGCTGAAAGGCCTTAGTATGTAACTGTTTTGCATAATATATGATAATATGTTTTATTGTTGTAAACGGTGTGTGTATGGGTTGTAATTGTGTGTTGCGAACTTATTGATCGACCATCGACCATTTACTGGATCGATGGCGATGTAATACCGTTTAATTGTTATATATTGTGATCCAATATTGTGTCTTTGTTATATGTTGGTATTTGTGAGGATGTGAAGGAACCGTTCATTCGGATTTTGCAGGAAGTGTTTGATGAGGATAAAGCACTGAAATTCAAACGAAAGGACTTCCTTGGAGAAGCTAAAATTGACCTAAAGCCTCTTGTTCGAGAGAAGAAAGATGGAAAGAAAGAAGTGCCTCAATCTAGTAATAACAACCTCGCTAAAGATAGTTGGATCGTCCAACAAAATGATGGTCGATTATTTCAGGACGTGTCCTTGAATCTCGCTCACGTTAAACATGGTTCGTTGGAAATGAAACTTGAACGGCAGCCCGAGTCCAAGAGCTGAAGGTTTAGTTTCAGAAACCGGGAATTTAATAGTTTCTGTTGTTTTAGGAGGTGTGACAGTTTATAAAATAACCTGATACAGCGTGCTGCGCATGGGATCAGAGCCAACACTCTTCAATGTTATTCTGGGCCGATACGAAGAATAACATATGGGAGCTCTCACAGATATTGCATGATGCTAGATTTAATGAAGATACATGGTAAATTGATTAAAAGGCTTCCGAAAATATTGAGTGGGCCATAACCCACAGGTCCACGATCAAGATTTTTAAGGAATTTGGGATTTTGGGCTTATACCCAGATCTCATTTTCATCAGGTGGTATCAGAGCAGGGAAAGGATTCCTGAGAACGAGCAGAAGCGAAGAGAGGTACAATTGTGTTAAAGATGGAGAGTTTATGGTCTTGCTATTATGCAGATGGCGGCAGTGGAAGGTGAGAAGATTTGCAGCAACCTAGAGGATGCCAAAAGACCGAGTGCTGAGGGCTTGGTGAGGTATTGTGTAACAGAGGAGGTTGTTACTGTAGAGGTTGGTTGCAGCTCATAGTTATAGTGAAGGAATGCAGTGGATAAAAGTGCTAAAGACTAGGAGAAGCATATGACCAGGAGGTCATAAATTTTTGTGCCTCAGGAGTCTGATGCGGGAGCAACCAGCAACAAAGCAAGCAAACATGGACCAAAGGATCAGAACAATAGAAAATTCTATTTTAAAGCAGGAAAATACATTTAAAGTGGATAAGATAAAGCAGATTTAAAGCAGCTAAGATGGATACAACCATGCATGCTTTTTGGAGAGCTTTCATTGTAGAAAAACTAGGAGAAGATCTTATCAATTCTTCCTAATGCATATTATATAAATGTAATGTGATAGGGTGTGAGAGATATATGTTTTTGTGAGGGAAAACTGCGTGAGTAAAATGTAGTCGAGCGTGAGCTCTCTTCTAAGGCTGAAAGGCCTTAGTATGTAACTGTTTTGCATAATATATGATAATATGTTTTACTGTTGTAAACGGTGTGTGTGTATGGGTTGTAATTGAGTGTTGCGAACTTATTGATCGACCATCGACCATTTACTGGATCGATGGCGATCTAATACCATTTAATTGTTATATATTGTGATCCAATATTGTGTCTTTGTTATATGTGGGTATTTGTGAGGATGTGAAGGAATCGTTCGTTCAGATTTTGCAGGAAGTGTTTGATGAGCATAAAGCACCGAAATTCAAACGAAAGGACTTCCTTGGAGAAGCTAAAATTGAGCTAAAGCCTCTTATTTGAGAGAAGACAGATGGAAAGAAAGCAGTGTCTCAATCTAGTAATAACAACCTCGCTAAAGATAGTTGGATCGTCCAGCAAAATGATGGTCGATTATTTCAGGATGTGTCCTTGAATCTCGCTCATGTTAAACATGGTTTGTTGGAAATGAAACTTGAATGGTAGCCCGAGTCCAAGAGCTAAAGGTTTAGTTTTAGCGACCGGGAATTTAATAGTTTCTGTCGTTTTAGGAGGTGTGACAGTTTATAAAATAACCTGATACAGTGTGCTGCGCATGGGAGCAGAGCCAATGCTCTTCAACGTTATTCCGGGCCGATCCGAAGAATGGCAGATGGGAGCTCTCACAGATATTGCATGATGTTAGATTTAATGAAGATCCACGGTAAATTAATTAAAAGGCTTCCGAAAAGATTGAGTGGGCCATAACCCACAGGTCCACGATCAAGATTTTTAAGGAATTTGGGATTTTGGGCTTATACCCAGATCTCATCTTCATCACAAAACCCAAGGGGTTAATAATAAACGCAAGGTTTTAATAATAAAACCCTAACAGATTATAAACCTAAGGGAATATATTAACCCAAGGGATAAAAAACCCAACGGAAAAATACTTATAATCGTAGATTGCATATTCCATTGGCTTTTTAGTTTTAATCCCTTAGGTTTATTATTCTGTTCAGTTTATAATATCAATCCCTTCGGTATATAAATCCAATGGTTCATATTCCTAGTGTATAAAATTGTTCATAGGTTTGTAATATTAATCGCTTAGGTTAAATATAAATCATGATCAACCAAGGGTTTATATGAATTGGATTTATAATATTAGACCGTTGGATTTAATAATATTAGCCCTTCGCGTTTATAATACCTTGGAGTTTTAGTATTAACCTACTGGCTTTATTATTTCCTTCAATTTATAATATCAATCCATTGGGTCTATTAATCAAAGTGTTGATATTCGTGGGGCATAATACTAAAACACAAAGGGAATAATATTAGCTGAAAGGGATAATAAACCCATGGGATTTATAAGAAAAACCAAGGAAATATAAACAAAAGAGAATAAAATTAACCCCTAGGGATTAGTATTATAAACCCTAAAATAGACATGGTTGACCATGGTCAACCATCTTTATTTGACGGTATTTAATATCTTAATGTTTTATACCTTGTTTTTATAATATTAATTATGCGTTTAATTTTATTACTTTGTGTTTATAATCCCTTAGGTTTATTACTAAAACCCAATAGTATAATATTCCATGGGTATAATACTATTTATAGGGTTTGTAATTAATATTAATCTTGAGGGTTTAATATTATTCACTAGGGTTTATAATTCCTTGCATATTTAGTATTAAACTTAATGGATTATAAATGCAAACGAAATAATATTATAAACCCAAGGTATATAAACCATAAGATAAATATTATAAAACCTAGAATAAAAATGGTTAACAATGGTCAATCATGGTCCAACATCGCATTATGATAGGATTGTCGCAAAACGAAAAGAAACATTTTCCAAACATGGCCAAGCTTGTTTATTTTAGGGTTTATAATATTTTTGCTAGGGTTTTTATACCTTAGGTTTATAATATTAATCCCTAGGGTTTAATATTATTCCCTTGGGTTAATAATTCTTTGGGTTCTAGTATTGATCCCTTGGGTTAATATTATTACCTTTGGTTCATAATTCCTCAGATTTTTAGTATTAAACTTTAAGAACATGAACCCTTAGATTAGTAAACCAAAGGGACTCATATTATAAACCCAAGGGTTAATGCTAAAATCGAAAGGTATTATAAACCCAAGGGACAAATATTATTAAACCGAAGGAAATGATATTATAAATCCAAGGTATATATACCCTTGGTTGATCATGATTTCTGTTGAGCCTAAGGGATTAATATTATAAACCTATGAATAATATTGTACCCTAGGAATATGAACACTTACATTAATATAACCAAGAATCGATATTGCAAACCCAAGGGATTGATACTATAAATGCAAGGGAATATAAACCTTAGGATTTAAAGTGATAATTTCTTGAGTTTATTATAGCTTGGGGTTTTAGCATTAACCCCTTGGAATTATCATTTTCTTCGATTTATAATCTCAATCCCTATAGTTTATTAACCTAAGGGTTCATATTTATATTACATAATTTCAAATTCAATAATAATAGATAATAGTTAATATTAACTAATAATTATTAGAAACAAATAATAACTATTAATTATACGGATAATACTAATGTGGTTGTGCTAGTATTAATCCCTTGGGTTTAATATTATTCCATTGGGTTCATAATCCCTTGGGGTTTTTAATATGAAAATCCACCATGGTCAACCATTTTTATTTTAGGGTATATAATCCCTAGGGTTTACGATATTAATCCCTCAAATGTATAATAATATAATAGGGTTTTTAATTTTAATGTTTTTAAGGTTAATACTAAAAACCCAAGGGAAATAATATTAAACCATAGGAATAACCCTTATATTATTACTATGTTATTATATATAATATCATTATTAATATTATTAACTAATCATTATTAATTATTAATGATATTAAATTAAATTATAATTACTCTTTAATTAATAATAAATTAATTAATTAATTAGTGGTAGCAATAGTTTATTAAAATGATTATAATAACAATTAATAATATTTAATATGATTAGCCGTATTGAATATAGATTAATAACTATTAATAATTATAATATAATAACAATAATAGTTTTTTTATAATAGGTTTTTTAATATTGTTATTATTGTTATTGTTATATATTTATCAATAATAGCATCATTAATATTAGACCTATATATGGATGATTTTGAACCACATTTACTAATCTCGTTGTGCATTTGGATGATATATGCATATTGATGTATAACAAGCACATTTGTTAATGTGGTTGTGCTAGTCATAATATATAAATTGAAGAAATAAAATAATTAAATTATTTACATTATATCTAATATTCAACTGCAAACTATGATTTTATGTTTTGTTTTTCATTGCGATATGATTCTTGGTTTGATAACAATGTTACATAAATTATATTTTTAATATAAAATATTATTATATAATTTAAATTTGTAAATTCAATCATTTAAAATTACAATGTATAGACTTTAATTTTACATATTTAAATGTGATATTAACCATTATAATAAAAAAATTATGTGTTTATTTTACAATTATGTTTTCAAATTTTAATTTAACAATTAATTTTTTTTATATGGAACAATGGATTTCACCTTCATTTAATATTTTGTAATGTTTTTTTATAGCATTCAAAAATAGAAAATTAAGATATATATTATTACCATTTATGCATTTTATATTCTTCTAAATAGTGATTAAGATATATATTAAAAGTAGTGATGCCTTTTATATTTTTTTTAAATAGTTGAAAATATTTATTATGAAATAAAAAAATTTATATATTTAACTTGCATATATATAATAATTCAAAATAGATTTTTTTATGATTTTTTAATGTTAGTGTGTGTCTATATATATATGATATTTATTTGAGTATAGTTTTTTATTAAGCATTTATTTTATATGGATAATATATTTTTACCTATTTTTAATCAAATGTAATATTTATCACTATTATTTTTACCATTTAGTTGATAAGGTTGCTATATTTTTACCTATTCTTAACTAAATTTCAGATAAAATTAATGCGAAAGCCCTATAAAGTGACCGATTAGACTATTGGATACCAAATGCAAGGATGTTACTTGTACTTACCTTATACACCAATAACAATGATAAATAGAATAATTAAACTACGTCATATTTACATGATACTCAAGGGACATCTTTATATCAATTTCAAATTATGATGATCAACAAAATGATGAATTGTCTCACGAATTAGATAGTGAACTTTTCCTAGAATCTCTAATTCACATATGTTCAAAATATATAGACATATTCTAGTCTCTTTTTTTACACTTTATTTATTGATTTATCATCATAGATCCCTTTAGTTGTTGTCCTTTCCTTTTGATCTAATCTTTTATTCTACAACACAAATACCATCCCTTTCCTTGTGTCTATGTTCTTGCCTTTTTAAGTGTTTACCTTTCTTTTATCGAACTACATTACTACTTGAAGGACACTTTTAAGACATTTTTTAAGACAAAAAATCTTGTATTAAAAGGTCACTTTTTATTTTAGTTATTTTACTTTAAAATTTAATATCAATAGAATTTCCTTAAATATAAAATTGAAGACGAAAAGAGTTTGAGACAAAAATAATTTTAAACAGAAATTTATATTTAAGAAAAAATAGTTTAAGACAAAAATATTTTAAGACAAAACATTATATTTAAGACAAAAACACTTTGAGATAAAAATATTTTAGGAAAAAACATTATATTGAAGACAAAAATACTTAAAGAAAAAAATTATTTTTAGGACAAACAACTGGTATCTAACTGTTATCTAGAAAGAAACCATTGAAGGTAATGGGAGATGCTCTGATGTATCAACCGGGAGGACAATCAAATGATCATTGGAAGGATCCACTGCACCCACAGTTAGTAGATATTTCTTTTGGGATGGGCATGACTCCATGACTTCCAACTCATCTACTATACTCTATGTATTGGCACCACTGTTAGAAGCCGCATTACAAGGTAATGGTCCTTTTGGGATCTTTAGAATGGCCTCAAATTTAGGTTGAGGGATTTCTATAGGGACATTTGGTGTCATAAGGGCCATTTGGTGTAACTAAATTGAAATGAATAACAGCAAATGTATAGTAAAAATAATGAACTAAACCCCACTAAAACTCAGTTTGTAAACACTATACTGTTTGGTGGCTAAATTGATGGGAAATACACTGAAACGATCAAGAGATCTGAATGTCGAAGTGACTGGGATCAAGTGATAGTAAGCTACTAGAAAGAAGTGTAGCAACAACAAAAAAACCAGAGAGGAAGATTGCTGCAAAATGATAGGGAGATGGGTAAAAAACCTAGTGCAATTGATGGTACCCTAAGGGAATGACCAAACAAGTTCACATGTGAAACTATGGATGGTAGCAACCTATCTTAACGGATCTAAAAAAAATATTACAAATCTAGAAAATGTAGCTGAAAGTGCTGCAGAAACTCAATCTTCTCACTCACCTAAACTCCTCTTACAAAGGTGGAAGTGTACTAGAAGCCCTAGGGGACGCTAAATTGAAATTCAACAAGTAAATTAGATTGGATCAAGTCCTGAGTGGAATGATATAGAGGTTAGACACCCAACAAAAAGGTCTATGTAAAACGAGAAACAGATGTGAGAAAAACCCTAAAACCAAAAAAGCGCAGGTACTAACCTGTTTCTCTGTAGGGATCACACTTTTTGGACTCAAAGGTGAGTTATGAATGTAAGATCACACTTTATGGGTTGAAAACTATGATTTCTATTTTGAGGATCTCGGTCGACAAATTTTGTAAAAAAGTGTTGCCTTTGTCGCCACTCATTCGTGTGACAAGGAGAAACAACCACAAAGCTTGTGGAAGTGAGAAATTTATGAGATCTAGGGTTAAAAAACCAGGAAACATTAAGACATTTGAAAAAAGAAGAAACCCTCACATGAAAACCAAAAGTCACCCAGGTTTCTGTATCTAAAGTATTAAACGTAGTGGAGTCATCAATTTGTTGTAGTGTTTTCTTCTCAACTATGTACAAAAAGAATCCACTTAATATTTTGGATGACAAATAATCTCAACAATCCAAATGGTTGTTAAACATTGTAGATCTAGAGCTACTAATAGAAGAAAAACCTACAAAAATTATGATCTATACTACTATCATAGTTAAAGAGTGAAAGAAAGAGTAATAACCCCAATCGTCAAGTGGAAACGAGATATGTAAAGAATAATTCTATAATAACACCTGTGAAGAAAACAGATAAATGTTTCCAGTCCCCCTCTATGGGATGGGTTCTTGGCTATCCTCAAATGTCTTCAGCTTCTATAGAGTCTCTCTCGTCTATAATGCATAAACCCAACAAAAATATGGTGTGCGGTAATGAAAATGATGAGAGTTACAACAATGAGTGTAACCATGAAAATAATCAAAAGTGAATAATGGATGGAAAGCCCTCCAATTTATAACAAGATATTTATTTATTCTTGAATAATGAGAAATAATAAAATATTATTGATCCCATTCCTAGAATACCACTTGGAATATTTTATTATATTTGTTTAGGAGGGAAAAAACATTTAAACTTTTATTTTAAAATAATAAATAAATAAATGACTTATTTATTATCTCAATGATTAGTTAAGCAATGATAAACAAATAGAGATTTATTTAATTATTTTTAATGAATTTAGTCAAATTTGACAAAGAATAATAATTAATTAGTGATTAATTAATTATTCTTGTCGAAAATATCATAATCAGTGATTTATTTGTTTATTTTTCATGATTAGGTCAAATATGACAGGGAATAATAATAAAAAATGGTTAAATTAATCATTCATAGAGAAGAATACAATAAATAAGGATTTGTTTATTTATTCTTCATGGGTTTGACTGTAAATTACTTGGAAAAAGTGGTTTATTAAGTAATTTCTCATAGTGAAAGCAATTTTACTATGGAAAAATTGGCTTTACATGGTGTACCTCGATCCATCTAGTAAATTAGCCTAAATTATCATTTTTTTGGTGATAATAGGGGTAGGGGCACTAGTTTCTAAGACGGCTAGGGCGCAATCCAAATTTTCATGTGGCGGCAAGCTAGGGCAACAAGAGTCAGCTAATTTTTATATTCATTAAAAAATAATATATGTATATATGTGTGTGTGAGTGTGTGTGTGTATAGTAATTCACAGATTAAATATAAAAATGAGAACTATTAGTAATTTTGAAATTCAAATTACAAAATAAAATACTAAAGTCTAACACCATCCCTCCTAATTAGTCGAGTAATAGAAATATGTCTCTATTAATCTATATATGTATATCCTATAATCATAATGTATGTAAATATAATATACACTATTAGTCCTAATAATATAAAATATAAGGTAAATTTATAGTATTTATATAATGCTCCATATATGTTTGTCCATTCTAGAGTTTTTGTACTCAAATCTTTGGCCATCAACCTAGAAAATTTTTATATCATGAAATATTTAATAACCAATTTTTTTCTAGGGAAGGTATTACACCATATTCAAGAGTAAACTATTCCATCTCACGATGATCTGTACCTAGGGTCCTAGCCCATAAGAAAACAAATTTAAACTCATGCAAGGTGTTAACTCCATTCTCCATATCTTGTAATGGTTAGAAAATCTAGTAGTACAACAAGATCCATCATGATTCTCATCATGAATCATAACAAATCCATGTTATTTTCTAATGATCAACACATGTGTAACACTCCCATCTCCAATTACGAGAACAACTAACCATTCAGAAACCATTCACTAACTGTTTTATATATATTATATATATATATATATATTAATATATATATATGATATATATGTAGCACTAATAATGTAAAGAGTGTACATGATTTTACACTACTTCATATCCAATGACTTGTTATTAGACATGGTCAACCCCTAAATCTATACTATCTAACATATATGAGACATTTTGATGCTTATCATGTACTAGTCAATGATGATCAACAAAATAATGTTAACTTCTTACTTTGATTTTAAACTTCACTTCATATCATACGCAAACTTTGGCTTATTAAGCTTTTTGGGTTTTTGCAGGCTGCTAATTACCTAAACTTAAAAGATCTGCTAGATCTTACATGTCAGACAATTGCCGACATGATAAAAGCTAAAACGCCTGAAGAAGTACGTTAAACTTTCAACATAAATAATGATTTTACTCCTGAAGCGGAGGAGGAGGTTAGGCTTGAAAATCAGTGGGCTATCGAATGATTCTAGGGAATTGGTGCAAAAACAGTATATATATTTATGTGCTATGGTGTTTGGCTTTATTGTAGTCGAGAATTTTTTTTAGAAACTATTAGTGGTAGACCTTTTTTTGTTTGGATATCAACTTCTAATACTATGCTAGATTGGATTTGAGCTTTAAGGCTTATGGCTTGTTCTAGTTGAATCATATTGTAAAGATCTCGGAGCAACTCCTTCAGTAGTATAGGGCTTCTTGAATTTCTGATAAATATTGCAACTATTTTGCTGTCAAATGTGTAGTGAAATGGGTTCCAATTGCAAGGTTTTAAAATTTTGATTGTTTTGAATATATGTGCATGGGAAGGCTTTTCCATTTTTAATTTCCTTACTATTATTACTGCACGAATGAATGTGCTCAGTTTAGAGTATTAGTGCACGAAGGAGTTGCCTCAGTTTAGAGGATTATTGTATTGTAACAACTCCTTCAGTAGTATTGGGCTTCTTGAATCTCTGATAAATATTGCAACTATTTCGCTGTCAATTGTGTAGTTGAATGGTCTCCAATTGCATTGTTTTAACATTTTGTTATTTGTTTGAATTTATGTGCACTCGATGGCGTTTCCATTTTTAGTTTCCTTGCTAGTGTTATTGCACGAATGAATGCGTCCAATTTAGAGTAATATTCCAAGAAGGAATGGCCTCGGTTTAGAGAATTATAGCAAAAAGGAATGGGCTCAATTGAATGTCCTCAATTTAGAGTATTATCGCACGAAGGAATGGTCCCAGTTTAGACGATTATTGTGCATGCTTAAAGATTAACTTTCATATATTATAATATACTTAAAAGATTTATTGAAAAGTGACTTACCATGTATTGTAACAAACTTAAAGATTAATTAAGAGTCACTAGAAATGCACGGTAAGAGATATAATTCTAATTCTAGAGATTTGAGGATTAAAAGAAAAGCTCTCAAAAATGTTTAAGAGATATAGCTGCCCAACAACCAACACTAATTTATTTCATCGTGCTATAAAATAGAAAACGCATTTCATCCTCTTGGGTGATGAATCGTCGAAATCTAATGGACAACAACCCTTTATAAGAGACAGAATTTTAAAAGAAAAAGTTCAAACGGTCGTCTAGAACCCGTTGTAGAGATAATCTACCAACCCAAACATTGAGACGAGTTCGTAAAATACGAAGTCTGAAACAAGTGTAGTCAGAAGGCATAACTATGCAAGCCAAGAGAAGCCAAACACCAGCGTAGCTTCTCCAATAGAAATGGTTTCGTGAACATGTCTACACAGTTCTCCTTTGTATGCACATTTTCAAGAGAGACTCCCCTTACAAAATGGTACTTAATTGGAATATGCTTTGATTTACTATGATAGGCCGGATTCTTAGCCAAATGTATTGCACTTTGACTATCACAAAGTAACCTGATGTTGTCCTGTAACCTACCAAACTCACCAAGCAAACCTTTCAACCAAACCGCCTCTTTGCAAGCATGAGAAGCAGCAATGTATTCTGCTTCAGTAGTGGACAAAGCAACAACGTTCTGTAGCTTTGACATCCAGCTGATAGCTCCACCTGCAAGAGTAAAGACGTACCCTGAAGTTGACCTTCTGTTATCCAAATCACCTGCAAAATCGGAATAAACATATCCGCAAACAAATTCACTACTCTTATTGTAAGAAATACAATAACTACTTGTGCCTCTCAAGTACCGAAGCACCCATTTCACTGCTGACAAGTGTTCTTTACCTGGATTTTCCATGTACCTGCTGACAACCCCAACTGCATGTGAAATATC